>OY757912.1:12015290-12190290 GCA_963585895.1 Sepioteuthis lessoniana | reverse complement strand
TTATTTTATGCCCAGATGTTGCAGAATTGTGTTCGTTGTATACACATATTATCATTTTTTTGTGACGATGATTCTTAAATGGATTCGTTCTCTGCCCATTTTCCTAATCTAAAATACATAATTGTTAAATCTATTTTATCCATAGATGGGATACTAACATCTACTAAAGTTCCTATTAAGAACTGAAATTGGTGTGATGGCAATGAAAGGGACTTCCATGAATGCCAGATTGAGAGCTTCAACATCAGATGCTATTTGGTGTCATATCTAGAACATAAGATTGTTCTCGGAAAAAATATCAGGAAACATTATTGAGAATATTTTCTTTTTAATTCAAGAAATTATGACTTAAGTAACTTATCAATTTAATCACGTGTGTATTACGTCGGATTTATTTATTTATTTAACATAATCAATTATTTTACATGTCCCACTTGTAGAACTCTCCATATTATTAAGATAATTTATGCTCATTGAATATGAATAATTAAACTTAGAAGGCAATATGTTAACTGTTTTTTTGAATTTTAGACATTTGAATTTTAAAGAATGATTTACGTTTCTTGGAAACGAGGCTTACCACTCATGGGGTGGTTTCTTAATTAAAGGCATATCAACTTTTGTGGGGAATTTGATACCAAAGCGATACTATAAGAGAACTCTCAATATCATCATGTCATGCTACCAGCATGGATTACCCTGACTCACTCTCTCTCTCTCTCTCTCTCTCTCTCTCTCTCTCTCTCTCTCTCTCTCTCTCTCTCTCTCTCTCTATTCGTCTCTATCATCTATTACTTTCAGCAGGTCTTCTAGACAACATCATGTGTCCATACAGAGTTGTTGTCGATAGGTTCTTGTTGAAGGGGTTTGTGGGAGAACGTTGTTTATTAGTTCGTTCTAACTTCTCCAGCAGTGTCCCGCATGTCTTGTTCGTCTTTATGGATGATTTTAGAGATGGGAGGTAGGCGGCCGTACAGCTGCTATTTTGGGGGATGCTGATTCCAGGATTTGTTTAATAGGTCTCGTAGTATTCTTGTGCTGTTTTCGTGTAGCTTTTTCTCAGTACGCTTAGTCAACGTCCATGTGGTGAATCCATATATTTGAATCGATACGACTGCTTGGTTGGAAAAAAATGCGTTTTATCTTATCGGATAGCTTTGAATTCCATATGATCGATGACATTTCGATAGCTGTCCAGGCGTTCGCTATTGCATATTGATGTCTTTTTTAGTCGATGAGATGCTGTTTCCGAGGTACGTGAATATGTCCACTAATTTCAGAAAGCAATAATTTAGTGTGCAGATGTCTCCTTTTTGATTAAAACACATGTACCCCGTTTTGTCTGCCTTAATATGAAGGCCAAGACTATGCGGCTGGGATTTGACTTGGGTAGGTGTATTTGCCAGGAACATTCGTAGAGCTACAATTTCACCCAAAAATGGGTTATGGTTTTCTGTTGGCACCGAAACTTTTCCTCAGAGGAACAAATTTTCACGATTTCACTATTTGCATGAGACGAATCCTCCTTATGAGAAAGTAATTTAATTACCAAGTGATGTGTTTGAATATGTTGTAGATGATACGTATTTGTAAGTGTGTGTGGAATTGAAGAGACTATATTCTTGGATGAGAAAGTTACTTGGACAAATCCGGACATGAAAAAACATTGACTCTTTTCTTAAAATGTATGTGTTTGAGTGTGAATACACATTGGGCAGGAATATAACGGATGAAACAAAAACTATAAGAAAAACGAACAAAGAAAAAAAAAGAAGGAAAGAAGAAATAAATTTGAATTAGAAAGAAACAAACAAAGAAACAAAGAAAAAAAGGAAAAAAGACTTTTTTAGATAAAAGACAGAAAGAAAGAAAGAAACGAAGGAAGGAAGGGAGAAACTTTTATTAGAAAGAAAGAAAGAAAGAAAGAAAGAAATGCACTTTTATAAGAAAGAAAGAAAGAAAGACATTTTTTAAAAAAAGGTTGAAAGAAAGGAAGGAAAAATTTATAAGAAAGAAAGGAAGAAAGAAGTTTTTAAAATAAAAGAAAGAAAGAAAAAGAAAGAAAGAAAGAAAGAAAAAGAGGTTAATCTATTCAAAAAAAGAAAAAAGGAATTTTTTTTTTAAATAGAAAGAAAGAAAGAAAGAAAGAAAGAAAAAGAGGTAAATTATTTAAAAAAAAAGAAGAAAGAATTTTTTAAAGATAGAAAGAAAGAAAGAAAGAATTTTGAAAAATGAAAAGAAAGAAAGAAAGAAAGAAAGAAAGAAAATCAATAAGAAAGAAATAAAGAATTTTAAATGAAAGAAAGAAAGAAAGAAAGAAAGAACGAAATTGGAAACAGACATTATCAAGATTAAAGAAAGAAACCAGTGAGGTTCATAATGAAAGGCAAAAACTTGGAAAAGAACTCAAAAAGTAGAAAGAAATTGTGGAAAACAAAGAGCGAGTAAGGGTGAAAAAGAAAAAGAAATAGAAAAGAAAGAGTGAAAAAAGAAGAGAAAATGAGAGTAGAGAAAGATATTTTGGAAAGAGATCAGGAAAAAAGAACAACTGAAAATATATGGATTGTGAAGAAAGAAAGAAAGAAAGAAAGAAAGAAAGAAATGAAAAATATTTTTTAAATACAATAAAAACACAATAAAGAAAAAGAAAGAAAAAAACATGGAACAATCACACAAATAAAAGCAAAATAAAAAATATATAAAAGAAACAAAGTAAATTTCTACAGAAAACGGTGAATGGGAGGGTAGAGACTACTGAATGGGGACTAGAATATTTACTTGTATATTCTGTCAAGTGTTATGGAAATCAGACGCAGGAACTATTGTGAAGGTGAGTACACAAATTGAGGAAGATGGCGTCTGCATCCAAGCGTGGGAACAACACCAAGGGGAAAAAAAAGACGAAGTTCGGGTCATTGGTGAGGTGAAGAATGACGAAGAAAACTATTTGACCTGGTCTGGCATGAAGGATAAATGAAGGGCGCAAATATGTCGAAGAAATTAACATAGTCCATCTGCCCCTTCTTCTTCTTCTTCTTCTTCTTCTTCTTGCGAGTATTTCACACCATCGTCAGCTGGTGGTCGTTCACTGGAGGCTGAGCGACAACAAGTATCCTTTGGTCTCCAGGACTCTTCTCAGTATTCTATTCAATCTAAATAATGCTGTAAATGGAATGGTTTTGATTCTCTCACTGATATCCTATTATTCCAGTCCTTTCTCCAAGCTCTTGGAGACCAGACTGAGTGCACCCAGCACTATTGGTATTACTGTCACTCTCATTTTCAACAGCTATTTTAGTTTTCCTGCAAGGTCAAAGTATTAGTCTTTGTTTACGTTTAATTTTATTTTCGCTTTCTGGTCCGCCGGAGATGACAAATCTGTTTTTTTTTTTTTTGTTGTTTTTTTATAATTATTACTTATACTCGTTTTATGGACGAAATTAGGTGATCCTTCTGTAGCTCAAAATCCTCGAGAATTCTATAGGTCTCATTCTCTGGGACGGATTCCTGTTATTGTATGTATGATTTGATAATAGGATCAAATTTCTTGTATTTAATTGGAATCATTTTTGAGATGAGGCTTCTTAAAATGAGAATTAATTGCGGACTTTTTGTCTTCATCTTGGTAGTTTTTGTGTTGTTTCTTCTTCACTGCGTTTCGGCCAAATTTCACCTCTGGCCTTCTTCAGGTAATTAACCGCGACCTCGGATAGGAATGCTGAGTCTTGTAACTGTATCCGCAATAAATAAAAAAAAAATAATTCTCAGATAAATTTTCAGTCTTTTACAATTCCTATTGGATCCCCTTTCCCACCCAGTCGTGTCTAGTCATGTACTCCATTTGTGCAAGTTGACTGCATCGGCTTATTGTTTGATTAAGCGTTTCATCTTTTTTCTTCCAATAATCTATACTCGCCATAATTTTGTGTATTATCAATTGTCACAATATTCTTCTTAATACTGGTAGTTGTTGTTGGAAGACGACGGTATATAGAAATGCTGATCCTTATGATGAGAAGGAAGTTTAGCTATTCACTGGATACCATGTAAGAGAGAGTTTTCTATAAATATCTTGTGGTACGTGCAAATTTTAAATAAAGATTACTCATTTTCAAAGTGAATAAAATATTTTAAAAGCGATTAAAATATTTCAAATTTTTTTAAAAGTGAGCCTTTATTTCGATTCCTTCTCTTCAGAGAATAGTGTCCGTAATATTTGAGTTAATATGTGAGGATTTCAAAGTTTAGTCAGTAACCGACAAAAATGCAAGGAGGAAGAAATAAAAAAAATTACCGTAAGCTAACTGAGTTGACGAGGGTTATTTTAACTTCTCTTGGTCCAAGAAAATTGCTAAAGAATTCGTTGGTTTGTTGTTTGGGTTTATGCCATATCAACCTTTGTAGGTTATTTAATGCCAAATCCATTTTTATACAAAGAAACAGCTCTATTTCAAACAATTCAGTTAAGTATGAGTACACAGTTTAATTGTCAAAATCATATCTCTTTCAAGCTATTAAGTTTAGTCAAACCATTCTAATTCAAACAATTCAGTTTAGTATCAATATAGATTTTTTTACTCATAGTTAAATGTCAAAACTATGCTATATTAAACAATTCAGTTTAGCGTAAGTACGAAGTTTGAAGTACACATTTTAATCGTGGAAAACATTTCTATTTCAAGCAATTCAGTTTAGTAAAACAGTTCTAATTCAAACAATTCAGTTTAGCATAAGTACGCAGATTAGTTCTATTTAACCCACAAATGGGGACCTATCAGGTGCTACCACTCCGGGTCAGAGTGGACCTGGGACAATGACAATGAAGGGGTTCTCTGCATTCCTCAAAACTCCAGCATTACTGGAAGTTCAGCATCATATTGTTTAGTGTCATATTCAGGGCATTCATTGGGGGAGTCTTAACCATCTGCTAAGAAACAGTTTGTGTATTCTACAGTCCCAGCCGACTGGACAGGGATTGCTCAAGACTGTCAGTGTTTAGAATTGCCTCTCTATATTGGAAGTCTTCCCTATATTCCAGAAGTTGTTTCATTGTTTTCTTTCCTGCAGTCTGGGAGGTATTTCACATTCCCTCAGACACTCAATTTTTCTATCTTTTTTTTTTTTTTGAAAGGCTATAAATGATCTGTGTTTGATCAAATATTTATGATCAGTAACTTCTGTATGTTATTGTTAATTAAAGCCACCCTTATTACCCTGACTGTATAACCTGCAGAAGGGTAAAGTCTCCTACCTAAATGGGGTATCCTTGGTGTGAAAATTAACTAAATCTGATTGTCACACCCAAGATCTGGAGATCTAAGAAGTGTCGACTTTTTTCATGGAAATTACTCCCAGGTCCACTATGATCCGGAGCGGTAGTACCTGTTAAAGTCCAATCAATGGATCAAATAGTTACATTTCAAATCATTTATTTTAGATTAGAATAATTAATGGCGTATAGCCATAAATTGTTTGCGTTCAGAACAGTTACTATAAGATTTAATTGTGTAAGTAAAAGTAAAGTTGTCTCCCTTAGTCGAGGGTGACCGGAAGGTTCCCTTTTCAATAGTTACTAAACCAAGGTGTAGGGGAGGCGCTACTCCAGTCCCTTGATCCTTACCTTATAATACTGAATGTTAAGCTAGGTGGCATCAAGTACCATTTTTAAGGTCTTTAGTATAACTCGACCTGGGATTGAACCCCAGCCTCCTGGACCATTGGCGAACACTCTACTCATTAGGCCATTCATTCGTTACTTGAAACCATATAACTGTGGGCAAACAAATTATATTTTTATTAAATAGAAGCAATTAAATTGCAATCATATAATTTTTTTGATACATACCAATGCTTAAACAGTGATGTGTACTAATTATTTGTATAAGGAATGAAACAAAGTTGGCAACCGCAGTCGTGAGTAACCCGAAGGCTCCTTTTTCAATAGTTACTACACCAAGATGTAGGGAAGGGCGCTACTCTGTTCCCTTGATTGCTCCACTTTACACTTAATCCATACCTTATAATGATGTGTTAAGCAAGGCAGCATTAAGTACCATTTTTGAGTCTTCGATATGACTCGACCTGGGATTGAACCCCGGTCATCCAGACAACTGGCGAACACTCTACTCATTAGGCCAATGTGGTTGTTTTAAAAGGATCACATTGGCATAAAATAACCAATGTAGATAAATATGTCATTAAAGAAAGAAACTGATTTTAATCCCAATGAACAGTAAGTTTCTAAGAATAGTTACTAGAAGGTAAATGTGTTTTTAAAACCCTATTTTTGGTTACATAGATCCATGTAAATGTGTGCAAACAAATGACAAATATTAAATAGAAATGATTACCGGAAAAAATATAATTATTAATATTAGACAGGAATACATATAACAACACAATTGAGTGGAAAGTATTTGTATTTGATAGGAATACTTGATATCAAATATATGTGTGAAAAAAATAAACTCTTCAAAAATACAAATATAAATGTACAATGAACATAATTTCCAAACCTGTCGGCATAAAATAATCCCTGATATGCTGTTAAAATCAGTTATATCAAAAACAAGTTTGTGAAAGGTATTGTTGAGTATGGAAGGCGTTTCGTGAGAAAGCTCCAAAAATATAAAACAATCGAAATATTTGGAATACTCGACAGGTTGGGAATTGGGATCAATTTACTTTAAATTAAAAATCTATTTGATGATTTTCCGAGTTCATGTCTGTACGTGGAAATGAGTTTGGACTTGCATACATGCACACTTAAAAATGCATGTATATGAGAATAAACAGACGGTTAATAATTATTGAAGGATAAGTAAAAATAAAAATTGCCATATTTTCGTAACATGAGGCGCAATTCGTCACCTCAGAACCTTTTTGCCGAAATCAAACGGACCACACCGAGTTGTGAGATGCCGAGCTCGCCTAATACACTCTGATTGCTAATCTCTTGAATTACCTCCGTGGCTTGGAGCCCATAGCCCTAATCCCTGTTTTTAGGCATGCCTGACCTAATTTAATCGTCGAACGTCTTGCAACCCGTGCGAAATTTCTCGTATTATCTTTGCCTTCACCTTTTGTACAACAAATATTTTTCATTGCCTCTGTGGCGATATAGATCTGTTCGAACTCGTAAAGAATAGTAAATGTAAAGTTGTCTCCCTTAGTCGAGGGTGACCCGAAGGCTCCCTTTTCAATAGCTACCACCCCAAGGTATAGGGGAGGGCGCTATTCCATTACAACGATTGCTCCACTTCACCCTTAATCCTTACCTTATGGTCCAAAGTGTTAAGCAATGCGGAATCAAGTACCATTTTTTGAGTCTCTGCTATGACTCAACCTGGGATTGAAACCCGGACTTGCGGACTATTGGTGAATACTCTACTCATTAGAGCAATGACCCGGTTCGTAAAGCATAAGTTTCCAAATTAGATTACTTTTCAACTTCTGAGTGACTTTCAAATCACACTCAGTGAAAAAATACAAATCCCCAAATTAGATTACTTTGCAACTTTTTTCTGTGCGACTTTCAAATTACACACAGAGTGAAGAAACGCACAATATGCTAGCCCACCAACTACCAAGACACTACCGAAGACAACGAGTTCTATTTTCACGCCTTGAACTGCTTTAATCACGTGATATATACGCGTTAAACTTGTAAAATATTGCAAAACCTTTGACTCATAAGATTTATCAGTCATGACTAATTATTTTAAGATACGTGTGAAATTGTCACCGCAGGAGTGTGACAGAAACGTTTTGAATGATTGCTTGATAACTTGGCGTGTACATTTAGTTGCCTTTTATTATTTCTTGCAAATTCTTTTCATCAGCGCAGTTATCAATTTTAGCAATTTAAATTTATGTAATTCACCTTTCTACATCCATTTTGAATATATTGTGAACCAGTTCTGCAGCCTCGTTATAATTCAGATAGACGTTACAAGAGTATGCGGACTGTCATTCTGCATTGGTACAATTCAGTCATCTGTGATGAAGGCACGTGGCATAAAAGTTATCCTCTTAGGAAATGGATACGGAGATTCAAGTTCAAATCCAGGACCAAATGCTTTGCGTTTCACTTTCGTGATAATGTCCCATAAAAAGGCATGAATACATTTCATGTCAGCTATGGGTAAATAGTAGGACACACTGGGTTTTTTGATGCGGTAAGTAATCTAGGGAAAAGAAATCTTTAAACCTGCACTATTCCGCATAAAAACAGAGCTTGTGTCCCACCCTGTCTATGGTAGAGGGGTTGGGTAAATGCTTACTCAGTCTTTAGTGAGAGGTAAGAAAGTGTGCTTGTAAAATAGGTGCACATCACATGTATTGACCTGGTAGCTTTTCCCATCTCTCGTTGTCTTTATTTTTTGGCCATTTTTATTCTATTATATTTTTTATGAGGTCTCACAAGTTTTTGTTTAAGATTGAATGTGTAATTGGGGATTTTCAGCATCGAGGATTGAAATTAACTTTTCAAGTTGTCTAACTCTTCGAAATAACAATGAGCCTTTACTTTTCACTTTTATTTATAAATTCTGAACAGGATTTTAAGAGGATAGAAAAAATATCATTTTTTGAAAAATTTAAATCTATTGAAAAAGAAAAGCGCTATGTCATCATTTCTGGCAAATGTACCCACCAAAGCCGAAACCCTGCTGCACAGCCTGGAACGAGCAGCTGCAGGCATAGGCCTCCATCTCAATGCACACAAGACGGAATATATGCTTTAATCAAAGAGGTGACAACTCCACACTAAACGGTAGTTCTCTGAAACTATTAGACAAGTTCACCTACCTAAGACATTGTGTCTCATCAACCGAGACAGATATCAACTCACGACTAGCATAGGCATGGTTAGCTATCGATAGGCTATCGGTCCTGTGGAAGTCAGACCTGACAGATAAAATGAAATGCAATTTCTTCCAAGCAGTGGTTGTATCGATACTGCTGTATGGAGGCACTACATGGACACTAACAAAACGTATGGAGAAATTATAATACTGCGAGCAATATTGAACAAGTTCTGGAGGCAGCATCCCACAAAGCAGCAGCTTTACGGTCACTTACTACCCATCACGAAAACTATGCAAATTAGACGAACCAGATATGCGGGACACTGCTGGAGAATTAGGGACTCATATTTGTTGTAATTCAAAAACAGACTCTGTTTCTTTCTATCAGAATTCATCGATGTAGCTTGACACGCGAGAGGCTTCAGGCTGGGATGCAAATAAGGTTAAATTTACGTCAGCCTAATTAACATTAATTTGAGATTAAATAAATCCCAATCGTTGATATACCACAAACCCAACCTAACCCCAAAAATGGAAGAAGTTACGTATTCCAGTGTACCCCTTCACATAGACGAGCAAAGGCAGGACGACCAGATAGAGCCTACATACAGCAACTCGGTGCCGATACGGAATGTAGCCCTGAAGACCTACCGGGAGCAATAGACGATAGAGAAGGATGGCTAGAGAGGGTCAGGGATATCTGTGCTGATTGCGTGACATGATGAGGATAATATTATGATGATGATGAAAAAGAAAATTCCAGAAAATGTTTATTCACCAACAAAAATGTTAGATTAATAGTTATACATAACTGATTAATTTTTATGGCATGTTCGCCTATTTAAGATGATTTTATGACTGAGGAGTAACCATTCATTGCCTTTGCTCCCCAGTCCGCTCTGACCCGTGGTGGTAGCATCTGATAGAATCATATCAAGGGGCCAAAATAAACAAACCGTGTTTAAACAAAAGCCTGGTGTTAAACGGTAATTATTACATAGCAATACTTGAAACCATTTAACATATCTCATACTCCTTTTAGAATGTTATCTACAAAATGTGTTTACAAATCGTATATATTTAATATACATTGTCATTCACAGACAAACTCATTTATTGGATCACAATTCCTCTGTGTGGTTAGACACACGAGATGCTTCAAGCAAAATCTGCCTAACTCTACATCAGCCAGATAACATAACTCACAGACAGCGTCGACCCCAACGCAAGTTAGACAGTTTAACGTATATGCATCAACTTCCTTTTGTTTACATTTTACGCTTTCTGATATTGAAGTGCCCGTTAGAAGAGCTTTGCATTACGCGAGTGGTAACCAGTAATTCCTTCGCCAACATGCACAACGCCTTCAGGGGAGCATATTTGTTGTAATTCAAAAACAGACTCTGTTTCTTTCTATCAGAATTCATCGGTGTAGCTTGACACGTGAGAGGCTTCAGGCTGGGATCCAAATAAACCTAAATTTACGTCAGCCTTATTAAAATTAATTTTAGATTAAATAACTCACAATCGTTGATATACCACAAAACCCAACCTAACCCCAAAAATGGAAGAAGAAGAAGAAGAAGAAGAAGAAGAAGAAGAAGAAGAAGAAGAAGAAGAAGAAACCTCTTTATTAGCCATATAAAAGAAACACAAAATCTAAGTACACTATGAGAAGCAGAATATTGCTTTAAAAGGTATTCATCCACCCAACTTGTGAATATATATATATATATGTGTATTCACAAGTAAAGCTGAAATTCAAATAATTATATATATATATATATATATATGATTACTTGAATTTCAGCTTTAATTTGGCTATCTGAAAATCTTTCCCCGGATCTTTCTACATTTTTGTTCCTTTATCTGGATTTTATTTTTCCATTCACAAAGATAGAAAATACCTTCCTAAAGAGATGAGTTCAACAAAGTGCAATTTATTGTTTTTAATATAGGCTGGAACTGCCAAGAATCTTATCAATGTGTTTATGCGTCCCTTTCATGATCAAACCCAGGGTCCCTACCAGTGGCGACTCTAACCTATTTTTGCTACTCGTGCCCCCCCCACTCTGTCAACTTCAGTTCCCAACCCGTGGTCCGTGGACCCAAAGTAAGTCATCATAGTTGCTATTGCGTGATTCTCCATTGTATAGCACAGATTGACAAACGTACCTTGCATGGTGTTTTTTTTGTAAACAATCAAGATACTATATAAATTGTAGTCTTGTTGATACAGTAGATAAGATAATTTTTTTTCTTTCAAAAGTATAGAAGAAAAGAGAAGATGTTCATTACTATGACGAGAAAAATATGTTTATTAGAATAAAGAAACTGATGACAATATACACAGACACAGCTAGTAGTTTCAATTTCGCTTAAAATAAAGATTATTTGTTGAAAATGTATTCAAATAAACAAATTTTACTTACAGAATGTAATGTATGCAACATTCATTAAAGAAATAGAGATCTGTTTGTGAAAAAAACGAATTAAAACACGCCGTTTAACCAACATTTACCATAGCGATGATGATGACGTCGGTGACTGCTCTAATCTGCTATCCCCCCCCCTCTCTCTCTCTCTCTCTCTCTCTCTGTCCCTCTCCCTCTTCCCAATATATCTATCAACAGTCGCACGTGCTAAGATTTTTGAGCACAGTGGTAGGGTTGCTCTTGCTATTGGCTACAGCCAAAAGCGTATTTCTCTAACATTACTGTTATTATAAGGGTCTAGTGCCTGGCACGGATCGGGCGTTCAACATTATAGCCGATTTTATGGGATGTTCAATGAATCTGACGTTGGCCGGACAAAGACCATCCGTTCAAAACAGCATCGTTGTATTATTCCCAGATATATTTATGAACTTTTGGCTACTTAGTTATCGAAACTTGAATAGATACGTAATTTAATTGAGATCAGACTAAGTATGTTTGCTTGAAATTAATGGATGATTTTTAATCCATTTTGAATAACATTGACCGAGTTATTGGTCGTGCCGGGCACGAGTAGCACTAGTCCTGTCTCCGCCCCTGGTCCGTACTAATACTTGCTCAGTGGTAGTGTTAAGGTGCCCCATTTTTCAATTTCAGTTTCTAGAGATTTATATTATTTTCATTATTATATCTGTCCGATATTTGACACAGACATATCAATTAGAAGGCATGGTTTTCTTTAATATTCCTTAAACATTACATTTTGTCTATTGCTCTTAAGATTTCTATC
Source organism: Sepioteuthis lessoniana (assembly GCA_963585895.1). NCBI lineage: Eukaryota > Metazoa > Mollusca > Cephalopoda > Myopsida > Loliginidae > Sepioteuthis > Sepioteuthis lessoniana. The sequence goes on along the minus strand of OY757912.1, from coordinate 12,178,258 downwards.
AGATTGCAGGGAAAAGTCCCAGGACAATATCATCTTCTTTGGCTTCTGTTATAGATTCTGGTTGCTATTTATACCCTTTTCACGTTCCAATATTCCATTGTATATTTTTCTATCGATATAATGTTCTATTCTATCAGGCCTTTCTTATTATTCTAACGGGATTATGATAGGATAACGAGATACTAATTGGTTTATTGATTCTTGTTTTTGTTCGCACTGTCTATATACTGATTTGGTCTTTTTATTATTATTATTATTATTTCGCTGGTAGTTTCTCGTTGGTACGCTCTTGTTTTGTGCAGCTATTATTAACCCTTCGGTTTCCGCCTTTGGCCCACTAATTCTCAATCATCGATGGATTTTTACTATATCTTCACCGACCTTTCTTTGATAAAAATAATGAAATATCACTATCCTTTTGCGGGTTTTTCACACTTGCGTTAGCTGATTTTTTTTTCATGGGAGTATGGGCGACAGCAAGTCTCCAGGACTCTTTTTAGTATTCTAGCCGATCTTAACAATCTTAACAGGTGGTTTCAGCTCGACCTTCGATTCCCAGTTCTTCCCGCTCCCTTGCCAAATTTTGGAGACCCTTCCAAGTGCATTACAACAGGTATAATCGTTACCTTCATGTGCTATAATTCTTTTTACTTCTCTGGCAAGTTTTAAGTTATTGTCCCACGACATATTCTTTGATTTTCACTACTGTTGTTATTATTATCATTTTTTAACTCCTTGGAGAATTTGTCACACCAGCATTAGCAGATAGTTTTTCAGGGGAGTTTGAGTGACAGCAAATTCCTTAAGTCTCCAGAACTCTTCTCAGTATTCTGTTCACTCTTCCTAACGCTGTAGTATAGATGGTCTCTGCTTGTCCTTTGATTTCCAAGTCTTCCAGTTCCCTTTACCAGTTCCATGAGGATTGTTTCAAGTGCACCAATTATAATTGTTAATTTTTTGTTCACTTTTCTATCAAGGAATAACTGTTTTCCTGTCTTTTCACTTTCTTTTAATTTTACTCTGTTCTTTGCCGGGACAACAAAGTCCACAATTAAGTCAATTTTCTCTTTCTTTCTGTTCGCAGCGGGGGTGTCCTCGTGGTGTAATGGTTAAAGCGATGGACTGCAGAATCGTAGTACGCGAGTTTGTACTCCAGTCGCGCTATTACGTACACTTTCGGGCAAATACCCTTGGGAAAGTTATGACTCCCCGCCATGGGTTAAATAGTACCACCACAGTTCTTCTAGGAGAATAGCTTTGGCATTAAATAACCTACAAAGGTTGATATACCATTAAACAAAGAAACCAACCAAACAACCATCTTTCTTTCTTTTTTATTTGTTGACTATAGTCTGGCCGAGGTGATCTGTGTGTATCTCAAAATCCCTGAAACTAAGCAATCTGATGATGAGGTTCCAGAAATGTTGGGGCTTTGAGGAATGCAGAGCACCCCTTCGTTGCCATTGCTCCAAGGTCCATTCTGGCCCGGAGTGGGAGAACCTGATAGGGCGCAATCTATGGGTTAAATAGAACTAACGATGTACTTATGCTAAACTGAATTGTTTGACAAGACTGAATAGCTTAAAATAGAAATGTTTTTGACAATTGAACTTTACTTATATTTAAACTGCGTGCTTATGCTAAACTGAATATTTGAAATGGAACTGTCTTTGACATTGAAACTGTACTTTCACTAAACTGATTTTTTTAATATAGAACTGTTTTGACATTTAACTGTGTGTAAACAAAATCTGTACTTTTACTAAACTGAATTAGCTGAATTAAGACTGCTTGACTAATCCGAATAGCTTGAAATTGAAATGTTTTTTCACAATTAAACTGTACTTGCATTTAAATTGTGTACTAATGCTACACTAAATTGTTTGAAATAGAACTATTTTCATGAAATATATCTGGCGATATGCCATACCAACCAACCAACCAAAATCCCTCAGAACTTTGTATTTGCTTTGTGTTTTTCAGGGCGGATTATTGATTGTGTATATACCACTTATTCGTTTGGTCAAATTTAAATTTCTTTCATAATTCCTTGTAGATCACTTTCTCTACTCAGTCGTGTAAAGTCTTATACTCTTTTTTGCGCGAATTTGTTGACTTCGCTTATAATATGACTGAGCACTTCTCTATCACCACATAACCTTCGCTTGCTATTTTTTGTGTAACGCAGTTTGCCATATTTATAAAAAATTCTCACTATTGGTGTAATATAATGTATATATTACTATTATCAGAGTATTATTATCATAAATATTTCTCTAGACTATCATATAGTCTACGGCGCTTGCTGACAGATAGAATCTCACTTTCGTGCACGTCAGACTATATATATATATATATATATATATTCGTAAGTAAAACTAAAATTCAAATAATCATATATATATATATATATATATATATATATGATTTTTTGAATCTTATTGAATGCACCACACACACACACACACATATATATATATATATATATATATATATATATATATATGAGGGGCCTTTAATAAGTTTCCAGACGTTTTTGTACAGACATTTAAAATTGCCGTAAACTCTTGAAAACTCACTATGTTATTGCTGTACATCTTATGAGATGACTGACCTATTTTTATGATTTCAGGTTCAAATGGACAGCCACAGCATCAATTGGAATACACCCAACTAAAGCCTGATTTTCACGAGCTGGTGAATTTCAAAAATGCAACCTGGACATGAGTACATTTTAGAAGAACGATATGCAATAAAATTATGTTTTACACATGGAAAAAATGTCACAGAAACGTATGGAGTGCTTCAGACTGCTTTTAGAGCATCTTGCATGAATCTAACATCATTTTTTGAGTGGCATAAGAGATTCAAGGAAGGCAGGGAGGCGGTGAGGGATGATGAGCGGTGTGGATGAATTGGCCAAAGGGTTAGGGTTACTATGTTGAGGTTTTAAGGGAGTTCAGGAAGAGATCCGGTAGGAAGAGGCCAGCCCTCTTCAAATAGTGTCAGTGGCATTTCCACCAGGACAATGCACCAGTCCATAACACCATCCTTGTCACAGACTATTTGACCAAGATGGGAATCAAGACAGTTCCACACCCTTCCTATTGTCCAAACCTTGCCCCCTATGACTTTTGCTTATTCCCTAAGCTCAAGGAAAAACTTAGATTCTGTCGTTATGAGACAATTGAGGAGATGAAAGAGGCTGTGACGAAAGTTATTGACACGCTCACACAAGAGGACTTACATGGGGTCTTCCAAAAGTTTTTGGAACGGTACAGCAGGTACATTGAATCCGGAGGAGATTACTTCGAAGGTGACTAGAGTTTGATGTGTATACTATCAATAAAAGTGCCCATACGCAAAAAGTCTGGAAACTTATTTAATGATCCTCGTATATATATATATATATATATATATAGCGGGGTGCATGCAAATGTGTGTGTGTGTGTGTGTGTTCACGGGCGTGCATTTGTTGTGTGTGGAAGTGTGTGTGTTTTGTGTATGCGCATTTTATGCGTGTATGTGTGTACCTGTGTTGTATCTATGTGTCTGTGTGTACATGAGTGTGTATGTGGGTGTATCTCGAGTGTGTGTGTGTGTGTGTGTGTGTGTGTGTGTATATATATATATATATATATATATATAAAAACAGAAAAAAAAATATAGATTATTTCCCGACTTGGAACAGGCCATCTCTCATAGTGCAGCTGGTGAGGAGTGAACTGCCTAAACAAGCGGGCAAAATGTCATGTTCGTGGAACATAATCTCAAGTAGCAATCCATAATTTGTGACATCGTTTTACCGCTGTTAATAAATTCTATTCCTCATTGTGTTTGGCTATGAAGTCCACCACCTCTCCGACCCTGTGCCAGCCTCCAATGAATATATGAAATCTTGGTCTTAGTTATTATCAAGCTGTAAATTTCAAAAACCGACATGCTTCCAAACAATTCTTGTGTAATGTCCGGGGTCATATTTGTGTTAGTTATTTACGATAATTTCAAAATAGGGCTCACGATCATCGCTTGATGTGGGTTGGGAAGAACACTTTCCGTGACAATATCCCCAATGCTTCACACTTGGCGCTAATCCTAACCTTGTCACCAGGAGAGGATAGAGTTAATCCGTCAATTAGCTTTCATCTCGGCGTTTCTCATTTGCCCGGCATCATTATCATTTAAATTCTTGTTACTTCCCAAATTTAATATAGTTTCACGGACTGAGGCAGAGGTATTGTGTTTCGCACGCGTATACACAATGAACGACACAATAAAAGGTAATGAATATAAAATCACAGCATTTTTCGACCTGATGTCGAATGAATGAGTCTTTCGTATCGCCCTGCAAGGACAAAAAATGGCACAAAGATTATTGTTTGTTGGGGAAAATTTACATTAAAAGCCAACAGTCCTGGCTCATCCAGTAAAGACGTCGCTTTCGATACTAATAGTACTGTGGCAGTTAAAAATATTACTAGCTCAGTCGGATGAAGCTGTAGAATTCGCAGCAAACTGCAACGTTCAGAAGGATAAAACCTCCACCCTACCAGTGCCATGGATATAACACTAAACCATTTGATGGTGAGGCTTAAGTCTTGGAGTTTGGGGTATCATATATGGGTCAAATTGAACGGTTTAGTCATTTACTTTACTTAAAACCATTTAACCGCGTGCAAACAAATGATTGATATCAAATTGACTTATATTGTTTGATGGCAATGATTAATATTAAATTGAATGTATTTGATAGAGATACTTGAAACTATTCCATTGAGTGCAATTAAATGATGAATTCTAAATAGAATTATCAGTGTTAGATAACTATACTTGATAATATTTAAATGCGTGCAAACAAATAAATAATATTAAAAAGAATTATTAGTGTTAGACAACAGTGTTTGATAGCATTTCACTGTGTCTAAACAAATGATTACTAATTAATTGAATTATTTGTGTTACATAGCAATACTTGAAACCATTCCATTGTTTGCAAAGAAATGATAAATTCTAAATTGAATTATTTGTGTAAAATAGAAATGCTTGAAAGAATTTCACTGCATGCAAACGAATAACGTTGAAAAGAATTATCAATGTTAGATAACAATATTTGAAACAATTAAGCTGCTTGCAAATAAATGATTACTGATCTGATTAAAAATTGTAGTGTACAAACTGTTAGTTTGTAAATGTTATATATATATATATATATATATATATATATATATATATATATATATATATATATATATATGTGTGTGTGTGTGTGTGTGTGTGTGTGTGTGTGTGTGTGTGTGTGTGTGTGTGTGTGTGTGTTTGAAAAGGATTTGGCATTGTTACATATTGACCCTTGACCGAGCCGTCAGTCAAGAGATGCACCAGTGTAAATAAGCGGAAGCAGGTGGACGGCAAAGAAAATATGACCAGGACACAGACAGTTTGAGTCAGTTGGAGACTACGGTCGCCAATTTTACTTACTATATTTTATAGTTTTAACTTTTATAAGGACATTAAAAGAATTACAATAATGTCACTTCATATTATAACGAAAGAAAAGATTTACATGCATTTCATGAAATGTAAATTTCACTTGAATAAGTTTGTTTAATGCCAATGAAAATTACTCTTTCGAATATGGTAAAATACTAGAAGTATGCACTTATTAAGCTGTTGTATTTGTAAGTATTCTGCTCATTAATAAATCTTGAGAAATCAGACCCACAAAATTGAAATCTATGTTTTTATGTTCATTACAAAAGAAATGTTTTAAGTAAAATATATCAAGCAGAGTTTATAAAGAAAAGGCTGATAATTTCATTAAAAATATCAAAGAAATAACGGAAATTAGATAATACAATAGCATTGGTTATTTTAAAGAGTGAAAATTTCAGCCTTGAAATATGATGGATCACATTTTTCAATACACGAATTACTTTTTGATTAACAAGTCATTTACATTTATTTACACAAGGAATTGTATTACATTATTTTTTTTTTTATTCAAATAACTCAGAAGAATGACAGAAACGCGAAATTCTAGAATTTAGAAGAACAGTAAATTAATCAGAATATTGACTTCCAGAGGGCTTTCACGTCTTAGGTTTCATGAAATCTATCTATCTATCTATCTATCTATCTATCCACACACACACACACACACACACACCATATATAGTGTGTCTCAAAATTGATGCAACCTATTAATATGATAATGATTTATTACTGAGATTAACGCAATGACAGTCATTTCAAATATGCACCTTTTGAGCTAAAGACATCAAGTCAATCTTTGTTTTTAATTGTTATTATATCAGCTTCCAGGACATGCAATCGTTTCTTTTTTGAGCTTGTAGTCTTAAAAATTAATCATTATCATATTTATGGATTACGTCTTTTTTTAGATAGTTTTGAATGACTTTGACTTCAAATAAGAATTGACGCAAAATACTTTTCCTCTCTTGTCCAAAGAATTATGATCAAGGATTAATAGTTGTTATAGTATACTATTGTCAAACCTGAAACAAAAACGAACAAAACATTATTATTAATAGTCATTAGCTATCACATAGGTCTCATGTATATTGAGACACTATATATATATATATATATATGAAGATGAAGAAAAACGACAGTACTTAAATATATACAGATCTCTTTCGTTCTATCAGAACTCATCAGTGTGGCTAGACAGTAACTACCCATAGCTGGGATCGAAACCCGGTTTGACTCAAACGCCAAGCCGAAGCTTTTAACCAGTCAGCCACGAGCAGCCATTAACCGCGAAGTAAATTTTAAACGGTTATGAATCAGAATTACTATTGTTTACATACATCCGTTCAATGGCTGCCGAGACCTCAATTCAAATACGAAGAGGCTTGCAATGAACGCTAATGGCAACACGATTACTTCTTCGCCAGAGAACTCAACCATATGGGGTAGGGGAGTATATATATATATATATATATATATATATATATATATATATATATATGTAAGTGTATGTGTGTATGTATGTTTAAATGTGAAGCATCTCCCTTCTTGTAAAAAATGCTTATTTCTTCTAAAATGAGAAAATGGATACCGTACTTATAAAACGTCCTCTTAAGGAATAAAATATGTAGCCCTATTTGTGTTACTTTATCACTCTCTGCCATTTTCTCATTTCTCTCTCTCTCTCTCTCTCTATATATATATATATATATAGTAATATTTAGTTATTTCGTTTATTGTTTTCAACTATTTTCGACCTTGGGTCATCTTCAAAAGAACATTTTTGTAAAATCTGTTTTTTTAAGAAACTCTTAAAGATAATTGATCTGCTATAAGACAAGGGAAAAGAAGGCATTGGTGACATAGCATATCAATTCGTTGCATGGTATTACCTTCTGGTATCCAAGTGTCTTCAACTGATCTATATATGAAAAGATACCAGGTAAATAATTTTTGGAAGGGATATATCAATCCAAAATATGCTTCAAATAAGCTGTTGCTGCCGGGTTCGTTTATTCGTTTAGTGATGTACTTATTTCTCAACTCAAGCCTGTCCATCATTTTTCAAGGCAGTGCAATCAAATTATATATTTGATTTATTTGAAGTCAGCATTTTAAACATTTTATCAATTTTTCTTCGTATGCTTCAATAATTGTTGCCATACTGGCAAATATATATATATATATATATATATATGTGTGTGTGTGTGTGTGTGTGTGTGTGTGTGTGTGTGTGTGTGTGTGTGCAGAAAGTCAACTAATTTTCATTGTAAAAAAAAACTAATTTTTTGTGCAAAAGTTGTCTCAAGAAATTGTAATTCTGGTTTCCGTATTTTTGCATTTATTGACCGATCAGAATTTTCATTCGAGATATGACTTTTTTTTTATATTGAGATTTTATAGACGATAATAATTAATTTATCGGGCAAAACTCAAAAATAATTTAAGAAATCGTTTCCCTTTAATATTGTTAAAAATGCATTTTAACCAATTAGAATTTTAGATAAATTGTCAATTTTTAAAAATATCTAAAACTTAAAATTTAATCTGAAACATTAAATTAAGTGATTCAATTGATTATTCTTTTATAGATTTATACATTCTTTTTTATTTTCTACTTAACATTCGACTTTATTTATGTTTAGTAAAAATCTAACATTCCGTTCCTTCAAGTTGCATTGCATTTCAGATATTGCTTCATTGTTTCAAGTTGAAAGAAAATATTTTGTTACGTACATCTGCTTAAATTATTATGATTGTTCAAGCTTGTTGTAATTAAACCTTTTTATACTTACATCATGGCGTGATTAATATACTTTCTTGCTACACAGTGACATACTCACACAAAGATATTTTACATTCACAAAATATGTTATCAAGATTTTTAGGTCAAACAAAACTACTGCATTGAATTTATGAACTTTTATTTTTTGTAACTTAATTTTTGGAGAATATTAACGATTTAATATCATCTTTTATCAGAAGACAATAAAAATTAAGCAGTGAGTTTAAAATTCATTAAGTTCGTTATAATTTCAGCTTTGTGTCAAATCTAATCTATGTTTGATAAATTGCTAAATAAAAAAAAACACAGTTTTGTATGTACATATAGTGACACTAGACACCCCAAAAATATTGTTTGGGTTAGTGGAACAGTTCGTAGACAGACATTCGTGCGTGCACACACACACACACACACACACACACACGTATTCAACCACACGCAAGTACGCAAAGAACACGCACGATACTCAAATCTTTTGGATCCTCTGTCGTATAATTACACTTCTTTCATGTAATATAATATATAACAAAAAGTATGCGGATTCAAAGATCAGCTGTTATGTTGAAACAAAAATATAGTCTTTGAAAATCGTGAGGCAAAATATTCAGTTGTGAATTCGACTGAAAATATTTCAGATCAAATACTAAACACCGAAAAATTTCAGAGGATTTGCAATATAACGTATGTTTTTTTTTTTTTTATGATAATAAATCACGTCATTGTTTTAACAATTGTTTTTTTTCTTTTCAGTCATCTGACTTTGTCAGGGAGTGTTCGAAAATATTTTCCTAGCATTGTAACGAATATTTACATTAGTTTTCCATACATGTGTTGAGACTGAATAATGAAATGAGGTAAGTATATATATATATATATATATATATATATATATATATGTAGATGTATAAGTAGGCTTGACTTTGATATTTATATGCAATGCGAGTGTGTAATGTATGCGCATACAGTGAGATTTTTCAAGTGCAATATTTCATCCTTGAGGAGAAATGTTTAATTTAGCAGTTTTAAATTACAAATCGAATAATGTTTCTCACTGGGCTTAATTAATGTGCGCATATAGATCTAACATATACGTCCATGCATTTAAATTGGATTCTATTTAAAGAATATATATATATATAGAGAGAGAGAGAGAGAGAGAGAGAATGAAAAAATGGCAGAGGGTGATAAAGTAAGATAAATAGGGTTACATATTTTATTCCTTAGCAGGACTTTTTATCAGTAAGATAGCTATTTTATCATTTTAGAAGAATACAGCATTTTTTACAAGATGGTAGATACTTCGTATTTAAACATACATACACACATACACCTACATATATATATATATGTATGTATGTATGTATGTGTTTATATATATATATATATATGTATATATATATATATATAGAGAGAGAGAGAGAGAAAGAAAGAGAGAGAGAGAGAGAGAGCAACTATAACCATTTGTTGTGTTTGTCTAGATTGAGGTACTACATAAAACTATATCGCAATAACAACCGGTTCTTCCCGCTTCAGCATTAATCTTACTCTTTCACCTCAGGTAGATTAGTCAAATTTTTAGACGTAGCTCTACTACACATAAAGACATGGAACAGAGCTGTACTAAAAATATAATTATCTTAATTGGAATCTCAGGAGGAGCATAAGGCATCCGTCAATGAACCTGATCTTTAATTATTGAGATATGGGACAGGTGCTACCTGGAGGGACATATTTCTCAAGTTAAGCTCTATCAATATATCGGTAGGAATCAAATCTTTCGCTTTTTTCCCGCGTCAGAGAAGTTTTTTGAATAGCCATCTATATAACTTGACAAAGGTAGCAATTTTGTCCTTAATTGGTCTGCTAATTTGTTTATTGTACTTTAAAAATCATTAAATGAAAATTAAAAACATACAACTAAAAATCTATAATAATGTTTATTCATCTTTTAAATATTATTTATTCACCAGTTTTTATTTTTAAAGAAGCAATTGCAATGCTGGTAGTTTTTTGTTTAATCATTCAGGCTTGCTTATCCTCTTCTAGTAAGATAGGGAGGACATCAAATAGCCCATCTAAAAATGTTACAAATTTTTCTTTTACATTTGCATTCAAAATCAAACTGTGTATATTACAAGGCTGAATCATTCTCTCTCTCACACACACACACACACACACATAGACGCAGGCAAGCAAGCTCAAACATATATATATATATATATATATATATATATATATATATATATATATATATATTACACCTCCTCAATAGTAAAATAACGAGAGAATTATACGTAAAAGGTTCATTAAATAAGTTTCCAGACTTTTTTTTTTTTTGTATGGGCACTTTTATTGATAGAACACGCATGAAACTCTAGTCACCTTCGAAGTAATCTCCTTCGGATGCAATGCACTTTTTGTACCGTTCCAGCAACTTCTGGAAGGCCCCATTGATGTCCTCTTGTGTGAGCGTGTCAATGACCTTCGTCACAGCCTCTTTCATCTCCTCAATTGTCTCATAACGACAGCCTCTGAGCTTAGGGAATAAGCAAAAAGTTACAGGGAGCAAGGTCTGGACTATAGGGAGGGCGAGGAACTGTCTAGGTCAAATAGTCTGTGACAAGGATGGAGTTGTGGACTGGTGTATTGTCCTGGTCGAAACCCAACTGATCCGATTTGAAGAGTGCTGGCCTTTTCCGACGGAATCTCTTCCTGAACTCCCTTAAAACCTCAACATAATAATCCTTGTTGACTGTCAGTCCAGAGGGAACCCAGTGCATGTAGATCATTCCAGTTCTGTCAAAAAAGGGATCATCAAAAGTTTGTGAGTGGATTTGCTCTGTCTGTCCTTCTTGGGTCTGGGAGAGCCAGCATGCTTCCACTGGGAACTCTGTCTCTTGGTCTCTGGGTCATAGCAGTAGATCCAGCTTTCATCGCAGGTCACAAGAGCATCAAGAACTGCGGGATCTGAATTGATCAGCTCGACCCTCTCCCTGCTGTCATGACAACGTTTTTCTTTCTGATCTTCTCTGAGCACTCTTGGGACAAACTACGCGCAAATCTTCAGTTCCTCGCGAATAATTGTGTGTACAGATCCCGCACTGACATCAAATTGTGCACTTATTGTCTCTATAGACACACGACACTCCTTATCCTTGAAATTCTTTATTTGGCCAATCAGCTCTGGTGTTCTGACTACATGACTCCTCCCACACCTCTCATCATCCCTCACAGACTCCCTGCCGTCATCGAATCTTTTCTGCCACTGAAAAACTGATGTCCGATTCATGCAAGATGGTCCAAAAGCAGTCTGAAGCATTCCATACGTTTTTGTGCCATTTTTTCCAAGTTTAAAACAGAATTTTACTGCAAATCATTCTTTTAAAGTATCCTCAGGTCCAGATTGCATTTTTTAAATTCACCAGCTGTGACAATCAGGCTTTAGTAGGGTGTACTCCAATTGCTTCTGTAGCTGTTCATTTGAAGCTGAAATCATAAAAATTGTCGGTCATCTCATAATATGTATAGCAATAACATAGTGAACTTTCAAAACTCTAAGGAAATTTTAAATGCCTGTACAAAAAATAGTCTGAAAATTTATTGAAGGCATCTCGTATGTATGGAAAAAGAGTACTCAACAAATATATTTGCTCCTTTACAATTTAAGAATCAACGGGTCTTTTCAAAACGCGTTAAGAATAATTCAAAAAGGTACTCATTTACTCATTAGAATATAATCTAATTATTTTTTTTAAATGTACCTACTTCAAGTGCTGCTTCGAGTCAGACAAACCATGTTTTCTAAATCCCTACAAAAGATTGCAAGGAACTAGTAGCAATAGAACAGACACGTTTGTTTCAGGTTATATATATATATATATATATGTGTGTGAGTGTGTGTGTGTGTACATATATATATATATATATATAAGGGCTTATCAAAATCATTTTAACAAATTCCAGATAAGTATGGCTCTTACGTAACTCTGACTTTCTTGTTGATACTCTCATAAACATAATTTTTTTAACATTATATATATTTTTTGGTAACTTATTTTTTGTTAATCCTTTAGAGTGGCCGTATTGATATAATGATATCCGGCGGGAATTAGTTTATAGACCTATCCGTAATTAATAAGTTCCCTAGTACTTTGAGCTCATTAGGGGTGTGTATCGCAATACGGATATAACTTTGCTTGTACATTATTACTTTTTAACAATAAGTGTTAATACTGGAGTTTTGTCCAGTGTTTATTTTTTTTAAATTTCTTTCTCAAAATAGCATCAGTAGATAAAGACATGTAAGTACATTTGCACTAGATTCAAAATTATTTCTGTAAAGTTTGTGTCGTATATTTCTAATATGTATCGCCTCGAGAATCTGTAGTTTTTGCATTGATATTTTATTGTTCTAGTATTTTTTTCGTAAGTACTAGGGAAATATTTAATTATGAAAGGTTCTTTAACCAATACTCTACCGAACATTATAAAATCGATATGGGAACTCAAAAAGATTAACGAAAATGCGTATACAAAAAGTATCTATAATGTTCAATCAAATATGTATCAATGAAGAAATGCTGCTCAAATACACACACACACACACACACACACACACATATATATATATATATATATATATATATATTAACTTACTAGCTAACAGCATTTACGGTGACAGAGAAAAAGAAAAAAACTCGCCAGAATTCGGATATAACAATATATCACGAATCACTGTCCGGGGAAAAGAGAAAAAAAGTTATCGGGAGAAAAAAAAGAAAAGGCCAAATATGTCACACCAATTGAAAAAAATTAAGAGATACGGAATTAGTTGGTCAAAAGAACAAAAAAACACCGCAAAATGCTGCAATGCTACAATTACAAAGAGGGCTCAATACTAGGTTGAGCAAAATAGTTACAAAAATTAATTCGTGAGTCAGGAACTATTCTACCACAGTTTCGCCTAAACGGCTCCTCAAGGTATCTAATTCTGAATCGGAATTAGATACGCTGAGGAGCCGTTTTGGCGAAACTGTAATAGGATATTTCATGACTCACAAATTAATTTTTGTAACCATATATATATATATATATATATATATATTCACCCTCAAATTAAGCGTGTAACTCATCTGAAGAAACGAAGATTAAAATGATATTCTACGTCGAAAAAAATTATAAAGATAATTTAACCAGGTTTGAGTTTTCTTCCAGTTACATTATATATATATATATATATATATATATATATATATATATAAGGGTTGTTTTGTTTTGTTTTTTGTTTTATGGTTACCGTCTTAGGAAATGGACACGATGACTCGAGTTCAAAATTCTAGGCGAGACTGTTTACATTTCACTTGCTGTTAATACCCCTAGGAAAGGAATGAATCCAACAATTCTCCCTCCCGCTATTGATAAATAGAAGAGTGGGCTGGTTTATTGGCATGGCAACTGGCCTAAGAGAAGGAAAACTTAGAATTAAAACCTGTTAACCTAAAATTGACTTTGCTCATCTGAAGGAGTTGGTAAATATCGGACTGCTTGAAGCATCACACCTCTCAAGCGCTTCTTAAGTGTTGTGAAATAACGAAACAGTCTGTTAGTTGACAACAATAGAAATGCCACCCATCCCTGTGGCTTGAGCTCTTGAGTGGAGAATTGCCAGCTTCCCCATACGGGTAAATGCAAAAGTTTTTCTCATGAACTGAGCACTCCGGTTGCCGATATCGTATATGTAAAATATATAAATACGTAAAAATTCCTTTGCTTACATTGAGAATAACGATACCTCTGGGGTACGTAATCCATTAGCTTGAAGCATCTCACGTGTCTAACCATATCGAAGAACTTTGATAAAACGAAACAGTCTCAGTGGACGTCAGTATATATCCACTCCAGTGGATTGAGCACTCGAACAGGTAATTGCTGGCTACGACATACGCGTAAAGACAAAAGCTCTTCACATGATCTGAGTATTCCGGTAGCCGATGTCGTAGAATAACAATTTATGTTGAAATATTCCTTTCTTTACACTATAAGCACACAGTGATACCATGAAACAGTCTGTCTGTAGATGACTATATATATATATATATAAACATACGCACCAACACACACATATATATATATAAATGTTTTTTTGTCGTAGGCCCAAATACAGAAAGAAATATTTTAAAATAAGTAGATCCACGAAGGGATTTGTGTTTTTATAGGATTTATGCATTTCGATCTAAACATACGTTTATGTTCCCAGCTTGTTGCGTTCATCAGAAAACACATATGGCACAAGGCCGTCTTAATGTGGTGATAAATGAAACTTGAACTCACTCGTGTTTGGTATTTGAATGGTTTTCAGTTGGTTTTGGGCTTATATAGAGGTCATTCCTCTCTTTCATAGTGTGTTTGCCATAGACTGCTTTACATTTCATTTGTCTTTGATATTTGATATGTTTTTGTCGTTGTGTGTGTGTGTTTGTGTGTGTGTTGAAGTTGTCTCAAATTTCAGTTATATATATATATATATATATATATATATATAAACTTTCCGTGTGTGTTGGAGTTGTTTCAAATTTCAGTTATATATATATAAACTTTCAAAATTCTTTTAAAAATAAACACATCTCACACAAGCAAGCAACCAACCCCTGAAGATGGTCTATGAAAGGTGAATATATACATATATTTGGGCAGCATTTCTATGTTGGCACAATCGCCTATACAGTCAGAACATCTGAATTATGCAGGCCCTGTCGGTTGGGTCTATAGAATACACCGACTGCATCTCTGCAGAGAGTTAAGACTTCCCTAACGAGTGACACTAAATAGTTATGATGGCAAGGCTCTAGTTTAGGAACTTGGAATGCGAAGTACCTCTTTATAACCATTACTCCCATGTCCACTCTGAGCAGATGGGTTTGCTCTTTATAGGGTTCTATATGTGGGTCAAATAGAACTCTTTATTCTACAGCCCTGATCAACACATAGAGGCCAACCACGCGAGTCGTGTGTATCACAGTCTATTTTGATTTGTTTCCTTCATGAACTGAAAAAAGTCTACGGAACAGCCGAATTATCTCACACCTAACCAAAATATTGCAAAACTTTTAACTCATAAGTATTAAGGCATTTGCGTACGGATATACACATAAAATGTGCTAACTCAACCATATTGTTTGTTTTGACAATCTGCGTAATAAAAAAATGTTTATCTATTAATGATTCGCAGACTGTTATCTGTTAAGCTCTTATTTCTACAAGTCATGTCAGAAACTTTTTTCCTGAGGTAAAACTCGTCATCAAGCATCCTATTTAAAAATTCATTTGATTGGCCCAAGGCAGATTTTAGTCTTGCCACCCGTTAATTTGTCTCGGTGAAGTACGAGTCAGTGGCGGGAATTGATGCGCTGTGATGACACAATTGTTTTGATTCTGCACAGGTTTTCTCATGAGTCAAGTTCGTGTTCCACGTTTTGCAACTGTGTTTGTTTTTACTCAACAAGATACAAAATCTTGCAAAAAGAAATAGAAGAATTATGTACGAATGCACGAAGAAAGCTGTATTCATGGTATGAATAATGTCGAATATACATTTGTAGACACTTGAATAGAGACACATGCATACACATGTGAATGTATTTTTACCATATTCATATATTTATTGGGTTCATACGCAAATAAGGTAACGAATATATATATATATATATGCGTGTATGTATATACATATATATATTTCTTTCACGCCCTCGTCTGTCAGTCTGTCTCTGTCTCTCTCTCTCTATATCTCTCTCTCTATATATATATGTATTCTTCTTATGTTCATACGCAAATTCAAAAATGTAGATGATGTATGTATGTATGTATGTATGCATATATATATATATATATAGGCAAACACACACACACACACACACACACATATATATATATATATATATATATATCTTCATTGATGCATCGGGATAGGTCTCAGTGATGTTTCCTTTGGGTTCACGAGGGGGGGGGTCGGGTCTTGCAACATCTGACCCCCCTTGCCCAAATGACCAAGTTGTCATTCATCTTACTCCAATTCCCATCTTGGCAGCTAACCTACGCAGCCATACATGATATATATATATATATATATATATATATATATATATCCGTACGCAAATGCCTTAATACTTCTGAGTTGAAAGTTTTGCAATATTTTGTTTAGATGTGAGACAATTCGGCAGTTCCGTAGACTTTTTTAGTTCATTAAGGAAACAAATTAAAATAGACTGTGATACACACGACTCGCGTGGTTGGCCTCTATGGCTTGATGAGGGCTGTAGAATAAGCAGTTCTATTTGACCCACATATAGAACCCTATAAAGAGCAAGCCCATCTGCTCAGAGTGGACATGGGAGTATCTTGTTGAGTAAAAACAAACACAGTTGCAAAACGTGGAACACGAACTTGACTCATGAGAAAACCTGTGCAGAATCAAAACAATTGTGTCATCACAGCGCATCAATTCCCGCCACTGACTCGTACTTCACCGAGACAAATTAACGGGTGGCAAGACTAAAATCTGCCTTGGGCCAATCAAATGAATTTTTTAAATAGGACTCTTGATGACGAGTTTTACCTAAGGAAAAAAGTTTCTGACATGACTTGTAGAAATGAGAGCTTAACAGATAACAGTCTACGAATCATTAATAGATAAACATTTTTTTATTACGCAGATTGTCAAAACAAACAATATGGTTGAGTTAGCACATTTTATGTGTATATCCGTACGCAAATGCCTTAATACTTATGAGTTAAAAGTTTTGCAATATTTTGGTTAGGTGTGAGACAATTCGGCAGTTCCGTACTTCATGAAGGAAACAAATCAAAATAGACTGTGATACACACGACTCGCGTGGTTGGCCTCTATGTGTTGATCAGGGCTGTAGAATAAAGAGTTCTATTTGACCCACATATAGAACCCTATAAAGAGCAAGCCCATCTGCTCAGAGTGGACATGCGAGTAATGGTTATAAAGAGGTACTTCGCATTCCAAGTTCCTAAACTAGAGCCTCGCCATCATAACTATTTAGTGTCACTCGTTAGGGAAGTCTTAACTCTCTGCAGAGATGCAGTCGGTGTATTCTATAGACCCAACCGACAGGGCCTGCATAATTCAGATGTTCTGACTATATAGGCGATTGTGCCAACATAGAAATGCTGCCCAAATATATGTATATATTCACCTTTCATAGACCATCTTCAGGGGTTGGTTGCTTGCGTGTGTGAGATGTGTTTATTTTTAAAAGAATTTTGAAAGTTTATATATATATATATAACTGAAATTTGAAACAACTCCAACACACACGCAAAGTTTATATATATATATATATATATATATATATATATATAACTGAAATTTGAAACAACCTCAACACACACACACACACACACACACACACATGCACACACACACACACATATATATATATATATATATATATATATATATATATATACTCACATTTATTTGTTTTGCCTAGTCGGCTGGAGCTGTCGAATACACTGACTGTACCTCTGCAGACGGGCAAGGTATCCCCACACGAATGTCCTGGATAAAACAATCTGATGGTAAGGTTCCAATGATTCAGGACCTTTGGGGAATGCGGAGCACCCCTTCATTGCCATTGCTTCCAGGTCTACTCTGGCCCGGAAAGGAAGCATCAGAAAGGGAGCTATCTATAGGTTAAATATAACTAACTGCATACTTATGCTAAACTGAATCGTTTGAAATGGAACTGTTTTTGACTTTGAAACTGTAGTAACACTTAACTGAATTGTTTGATATAGAATTTCTGTGCTAATACAAAACTGAATTAGCTGAATAAGAACGGTTTGATTAAAATGAATAGCTTTAAATAGAAATGATTTTGAAAATTAAATAATGTACTCATGCTGAAGAAGAGTGATTGAAATAGAACTGATTATTTGTATAAAAATGGATTCGGCGTTAAATAACCAATAAAGGTTGATATGCCTAAAACCCAACCAACCAACCATTTATTTGTTAATTTGAGATATACGTAATTTTATCCAATCATTGATGAATTGAAAATCTCGCTCAAAAACAAACTAATAATTATATATCATCATCATCATCATCATCATCAAATAATGCTGACAGCACATATTTCGTAGATTCTCTCTCAGAACCTATTCCGATAAGCGATTGATCCAGCTAATTTCTCTTGACGCCATCCAATATCTGCACAGTGAAGATGAATGTGAGCCTTTGATGGTCAACCAACAGGAGTGAGCCCATGTTTAAGAGCCCACCGAACAATGTCTCTTCTAGGTTCATCCTTAATTCTCCAGCTGAACCTTCCATGTCTTGTTCATCTTACTTGGTTGGTTTGTAAGATGTGAGTCTGGTAGCCATCCAGCGTCTGTTTTGGAAGGTGCTGCTTCGAGGATTTGTTCAAAACCACACGCTGCTCCCTTCTGTATTTCCCATCAAGCTTTTATCTCCGAACTGACCCCAATGTGAATTTAGATAATTATAAAACATCACATATTAAATCCTCTGATGATGGTTTAATGTAAAAACTGTAACGTTGAAAGTAGGCAAATAATTTAACTATAAATAAAATCACCTTCTGAATACCTTGATTTTTCATATCTGTACATTTATATACGTACACATACACACACTCATACGCACACACATACACACACACACACACATATACATACACACACACACACACACACACACATATATATATATATATACACAGAGACATATATATATATATATATATATATATATATATATGTACACTCAACCACTCACATATACACACACACACACACACACATATATATATATACACACATACAGAGACATATATATATATATATCTACACATATACACTCAACCACTCACACATACACACACACACATATATATATATATATATACACACACAGAGACATATATATATATACACATATACACTCAACCTTTCACACATACACACACACACACACACACACATATATATATATATACATATAAACACACATACACACATATATATAAATATATTTACACACATTTATACACACATACACACACAAACACACACATATATACATATATATATGCATACATACACACACACAGATATGAAGGTATGAATCCTATTATTCTCCCGCCAGCTATGGGTAAATAGTAGGGCAGACTGATTTCTTCAGTCTGGTGAGGCAACTAGTCTAGAAGAAGGAACATTCTGAATTCGAACCTGTTAAACTCCGCTTAAAGATTGACCCTGTGTCATATCCTGCCCGAGCGGAGGGGTTAGTAAATATGTATATATATATATACATACATGCATACACGTATATATATAGAGACAGACATATATATATATATATATACGCACCCACACACACACATATATATATATATATATATATACACACTCACACACCCATATATATATATACACACACACACACACACACAAACACAAACATACAAATATATAAATATATATATATATCATCATCATCCTCATCATCATGTCGCACCGCCAGCGCGGATATCCCTGACCCTCTCTCGCCATTTCTCCCTATCATTCATCGCCTCCGGCAGGTCTCCAGGGTTACATCCTGTGTCCTCACATAGTGGCTGTATGTAAGTTCGTGCTGGTCGTCCTACTTTTGCACATCCATATGTGGGGGTCCACAGGAGTACATCGCTTATGAGCTCGTCCTTGCTTCTCCAGCAGTGTCCCGCGTGTCTGGTTCGTCTGACTTGTATAGTTTACGTGATGGGGGGCAAGTGTCCGTATAGTTGGAGTCTCGTGGGGTGTTGTCGCCAGGACTTGTTTAATACTGCTCTCAACATTCTTGTGTAATTTCCGTCTAGTTTCCTCTCCAGCCGCTTCGTTAGCGTCCATGTGGTGCATCCATATAGCTGTATCGACACAACCGCTGCCTGGAAGAAACTGCGTTTCATTTTATCAGTTAGGTCCGACTTCCATATGATCGAGAGCCTATCGATAGCTGTCCATGCCTTCGTCAGTCGTGTGTCGATGTCTTTTTCGGTTGATGAGACGCTGCTTCCTAGGTAGGTGAATTTGTCTACTAGTTTCAGAGAGGCTCTGTCTAGTGTGGCAATGTTGCCCGTTTGGTTGTAACACATATATTCAGTTTTGTTTGCATTGACATGGAGGCCAATGCCAGCTGCGGCTCGTTCCAGACTATGCAGTAGTGTCTCTGCTTGTTTAGACGTATTCGCCAGTAACGCCAAGTCATCAGCGTAGTCGGCGTCCGTGATTGTTTTTGCGGGTACCTTTTGCTTCTTCTCTTAGTCAGCTCGAAGCCATTTTCTCTGATTTTGTCGATCGAAGTCCTAAGCACATAGTCTAGACAGATGATAAAGAGATACGGGGCTAGTGTGTCTCCTTGTAGTACTCCTGCAACAATGTCGAAGTATTCCGTGTCTCCATCTGGTGAACGTACTTTCACTGGTGTTTCTGTAGAGAATCATTATCGCTACTACTGTTTCTTTTGGTAGGCTGTATGCTAGTAGAATTTGCTCCATCTTCCCTCTGTGTATGGAATCTAAGGCCTAGGTAAAATCGACAAATAGTAATGTCGCCTGTAAGTTTTTTGCCCGAACGCCTTCAAGGATTCTACGGATGGTCAGTATTTGTGAGGTTGTGGGTCTATTTCTCCGGAAGCCGTTTTGGTTTTTCCTAAGGATGTTGTCTATTTTGGGTTCTATGCGGTTTCGTAGTAGGGCATTGTAGATTTTGGTTGCTATGGATGTAAGTGTTATCCCTCAGTAGTTCTTGGCTAGTCCGAGGTCGCCTTTTTTAGGGAATGGAAGGATGCATCCCTTCGTCCATCTTTCTATCCTATTTTGACTATAGACTGCGTTGCATTGCCGGAGCAGTATATCGTCGAATTGTCTAGTCTTCCACACTTCTGGGAGGATCTCGTCTAGCCCTGCTGCTTTCCTATTTTTAATTCTTCTGAGAACTGAGTCGAGTTCTTCTTTGGTGAAAGGACCTAGTTTAACGTCTAATTGCTTACTAATAATTCTGGTGATCAGTTCATCCGTTATATATATATATATATATATATATATATATATATATATATGGTGGAACGATAAAAGTGTCGCCTGGTGATTTCCAAAAATGCAATCTGACACTTTAGAAGAACGATATACAATAAAATTCTGTTTTAAACTTAGAAAAAATTCTACAGAAACGCATAGAATTCTTCAGACTGCTTTTCGACCATCTTTGATTAATCGAGCATCAGTTTTGAGTGGCATGAGAGATTCAAGGAAGGCAGGGAGGCTGTGAGGGATGATGAGAGGTGTGGGAGGTGCAAGGAAGTCAATAGACCATAGTTGATTGGCCAAAGGGTTAGGGTTAGGGTTACTGTGAAGAGATTTTAAGGGATTTCAAGAAGAGATTCCGTCGGAAAAGGCCAGCACTCTTCAAATCGGGTCAGTGGCATTTCCACCAGGACAATACACCAGTCCACAACTCTATCCTTGTCACAAACTATTTGCCCAAAATAGGCATCAAGACAGTTCCTCACCCTCCTTATAGTCCAGACCTTGCTCCCTGTGACTTTTGGTTATTCCCTAAGCTCAGAGTCTGTCGTTATGAGACAAACGAGGAGATGAAAGAGGCTGTGACGAAGGTCATTGACATGCTCTCAAAAGAGGACTTCCATGGGACCTCCCAGAAGTTGTTGTAACGGTACAACAAGTGCATTGCAGCCGGGGGAGATTACTTCGAAGGCGACAAGAGTTTCATGTGTACTCTCAATAAAAGTGCTAGTATGAAAAAAGTCTGGAAACTTATTTAATGATCCTCGTATATGAACATTTATCTCAAAGTTTCAGTAGATAAGTTTTCTGCCGATCATTTTATTAGTCTAAGGGAATATATCGTGCTCTATGACTCCATTCATGTTGCTGTACCAAGTAATTTTATGGAACAAAAGTATCATTGAAATCCCTTATATTTTTTCTTCTTGGGCCTTCACACTGTTTTACAATTCCGCCTTTTAATTTTATTAAAAAAAATCAATATATATTTTTTGTATGCTATCATTACATGCCACCATCTTTTACACTTCCTGTCTTGTCGGTTGGGACTAGAATACACCGGCTGCATCACTGCTTAGAGTTAAGACCCCCAACTAACGAGTTTCTTGGGTATGATACTAAACCATCTCATGGTGAGGCTCTAATCCTGGTGTGATAGTGAATATAGAGCATCTCTTCATTGCTATTACTCAAACCCGGAGTAGAAGTACCTGTTAAGGGCTCATGTATATGTCAAATAGAATTGATTAACCATTTTATTGTGTACAAACAAATGATTAATATCAAGTAAAATCATTAAGGTTAGTTAAGAATACTTGAAACGGTGCCCACTCAAATGACGTCTGTCTTGTTTAAAATAGTAAGTACAAACTATTCGTTTATATATATATATATATATACGTAAGTTAGCCGACAGTAGTCGAAGGAGACCCGAAAGCTCCTGCAGTCTCCTGAAGGGTATGGCACTACACTTTCCCTGGATTGTTCCACTTACCTTTGATCCGTGCCTTATAATGCTAAGTGTTAAGTAAGGTGGCATCAAGTAGTATTTTTTAGTCTTTGGATTGAACCTCGGTTTCCCGGACCATCGATAAATACTCTATTATGCCAATAAGACGGTGCAAACTACTTATATATATATATATATATATATATATATATATATATATATATATATATATATATATATGTATATATATATATATATATATATATATATATGTATATATATATATCATCATCATCATCATCATGATGTCGTATCCCTGACCCTCTCTCTCCACTTTTCCCTACCGTTCATCGCCTCTGGCAGGTCTTCATATATATATATATATATATACTTACTTATATATATATATATATATATATATATATATATATATATATATATAAGCGTGTGTACGTGTGTTTGCTCAATATATATATATATATATATATATATGGGAATTGGTGTTAAATAACCTACTAGGTTGGTATGTCATAAAACCCAACCAACCAACCAACCAACTAATTTTCACACGTCATACCTTTGACGACGTCCATAGCATCGCTATTTGAAATGTATCCATTTCCATATTCCATTTTAGTTGAAGTGAATTCAACCAGAACGAAAAGCATCACTGATTTTCACAGCGTCAATGTGTGTTCGCGCTGCTTAGTTTTTGAAAAAAAAAATACAAGAAATAAAACTGTTGGGTGCGTTGGAGTTGAAACTAAAAAAGTGAAAAATAAATAAATAATTAAAAAGAGAAATAAAAGAAAAGCAAACAGTGATAATGTGACCAGAATGCAGTGACGGTGGATAGTGGCAGCAAAAAGAGAATAAAATGAACATTAAACGGCGTTAATGGTCGTTCGGTCACACCAGGTGGTAAACACTGCCGGAAGATATTGGGGGAAAAGAAAATGGCGGAAAAAATGGCGGAAAATCCTTATAATCAGGGTCCACTAACCCTGCGTTCTACGCTCCCTTTTTTGTTGTATTTTTTTTTCAGAAATCAGTTGGTTGCTGATCTGCTGCTTTATATTTAAACATAATTTTTTCTATTCTATTTTTTTTTAAATTTTATTTCATTACAACTGGTTGATGATTGTTTTTTTTTTAAATTTGTTTTAGATACTTAATCTTTTTTTGTGTATCGGTGCGTGTCAAATATCAATAGAAAAATTGATTTTAAAAAAGAAAAAAAAGAATGAATAAATAGGAAAAATAAACATGTCGACATTTGGAATTAATTCATATGTCCTTATTTTAAAGAAATGCACCTCTTCATTGGATCTATGCATAAGATTTTACAAGTAAATTTACATTTAAAAAAATATGGGGGTTTATAAATTATGAAAAAATAACTTTTTACATTTTATGAGGATGATAGCTGAAGCATTTAAATGTCTATCTTTATTGTATGCTTGTCTTTGCAGTATTCTTTGAACGAGATTTTTTTTCTTTTTTGGTTGCGTTTTTATATATATTCAATGATTTTCGTTCTTTTAGTTTCTACCTTTCTTTTCGTCTTATTTGTCTGATTTTTTAATTTCTTTATTTTGTTTTCCGCTTTCGATTTTTTTTAATTTTTTAATTTTTTTTTTTTTTACTTTTGCTCTAATTTTCTTTAATTTTTTTCTACTCTTTTTTTATTCAATTAACGCCTTTTCGTTATTCATTTATTCATTCAATTGTTCTGCCTTATTTTTTCTTCATCTTTAAATAATTCAATTTTTTTGTTTGTTTCATTTTTTGCTTCCATTTAATTTGTTTAATTCGTTTGATTTCGTTCTTTTGGATTTTCTTTCTTAATTCCTTTCTTTTATATTTCCTTTTTTTTTTTTGTTTATTTAATCCATCTCTTGTTTATTTCTCCCCGTCTTTCTTTCTTATTTTCACATTCTTTTCTTTCTTTCAGTTTATTTGCTTTCTATTTTCTCTTGTGTCTTTCTTTCTTTTATTCTTTCTTTCTTCCTTTCTTTCTTGATTGTTTGTTTTATCTTTTCTTTTAACTTAGTGGGTGACTTTTTTTCTTTATTTCTTTATTTCTCCTTTGTTTCTGTTTTTTGGTTATTTTTTTGGATTCTTTCGTATATTTTCTTCTTTCTTTTAATTGATTTACTTTTCGTTTTTTATTTCGTTTTATTTTATTTCTGTTTGTTTTTAGTCTTTATTTCTTTCTTCTGTGATTGCTTTCTATCTTTCATTCTTTTTTTTTTCTTTCCTCTTTTCATGTCTTTTGTAACTTCATTGATTTTTGTAACTTATTTAGTTCGTTTATAATTTATTATTGTGCATTCTCCTTTACTTTTCATTATTCATTCACTTCACTTCACACACACACACATACACACACACACACACACACACACACACACACACACACACACACAGAGTTTCATATATATATATATATATATATATATATATATATATATATATATATATATATATATATATTAATCAGTCCAGATAAACCGGAGTCGGGAATAATTCCGTCAGGACAAATTCCTTACATTATGAACATTTAAAATTTTTCCTCAATGTAACTAACATCAGAGAGCAATAATTTCTTTAAGAAAAACAAAAATTGGTCCCATTTGGTTTATGAATTTATTTCCATCCGTACTTCCCTAAATTATAATCAAATCTGGAATTTGACATTGGAATATGATTAGAATAAAAAATTGAAATTTATTTTACTGTCATTCCAACTGGTAATAAGAAAAGAATAAAAAATAAATAATAAAAACCGGAGGTGGGTAAACGGGGAGGTAACTCTTCAGCCCTTTTCTACCCCCTCCCACCCTTCCCTCCTGTGTCTATTCTGTATGTAATTTAAAATATCCATTGGATCTGAAGAAGTTCTGGGGTTTTTTTTGTGTTATTGATATTTATCAATACCCATAACAGGATGGAAATGAATTTATAATCCTAATGTGACCATTTTTTTGTTTTTCTTAAAGATATATATATATATATATATATATATATATATATATATATATATATATTTATGTGTGTGTATATTTAGAAATAATGTTTAAATATATTGATAGAGTATATGTGTCAAAGTTTGTAACAATGCAAACGCCTAGTCAAAGACTTTGTGACTCTGAGTTTACGTTGAAGTTTTCCCAAAATAATGTTTGGCCTTTCAGAAGAAACAAGAAAAATGATCTTTTCCAGAAACTGGCAGTCATCAAACACCCTTACTTGATACTGTGTCCACTTTTTCCTAACACATACACACACGCGCGCGCGCGCGCGCAAAAACACGCACACACACACATACGCTCACACACACGCACACATATGTGTGTGTGTGTTAGTGTGTGCGTGTGTGTGTATATGTATGCCACTACTATATATATTTTTTCAATAGATTACCGACCGTAGTTGAGGGCGACCAGAAGGCTCCCTTTTCAGTAGCTACTACACTGAGGTGTAGGGGAATGCACGACTCCTTTCCCTGGATTGCTCCACTTTACCCTTGATACATACCTTATATTGGTGAGCGTTAAGCAAGGAAGTATCAAGTACCATTTTTTGAGTCTTTGGTATGACACGACCAGGGATTGAACCCAGGTATCCTGGACCATTGGCGAACACTCTACCCACTAGGCCATTATATATATTGAGAGAGAGAGAGAGATGGAGAGATAGAGAGTAGTGGCCCTAGTAGAGATGTTTCTCGGTTGCCGACCTCCTCTAATGAAAATGCTGAATAATGTATCTCTTCTATCAAAGAGTTGTATTATACCCAAAAAATGAAATTCTAGACTAAACCAATTTTTGAATATTTATAATGAGACAAAAATAAACATCATTTTTAGTAAACAACAATGAATAAAGTTTATTCATATAAATTTTGTGGCTGTCGAACCTCCAGCCCTGAAAGTTAAAACCTAATGGCACTAGTAACGCAGTTATCAGTTTCTAATCGATATTGATACTCTACCCAAAAAGGGATCAAATTCATGTAAAACACGATTTGATCAGAATAATCATAATGACATTTTCTAAGACATTCGAGTAAGAAATTATGTATCGATAATTATCTTTTAGTTCGCTAGAAAAGTTATTTCACACTCCAAAATATCCGAAATGAATAAGGCAAAAAATGCAGTTGTCTTCCCCTTAATCGAGGTTCACTCATTTTTGTCAATGATCCAGAAAAGTACTTTTAAAAATATTTTATATTCCCATTAACTAAATAACTTATAACATTTCTTTTTATTTTAGTTATTCCATTTATTTTGTATAAGTTTGGTTTAATAAATTTTCAGCATCTTATTTTAAAAGCGTTATGAAAAAACATAAAAAAAGTTATTTCTTAAAAACTGTCAATATTAGAAAATTCTAATTTTAAAAGATAGAAATTGTAAATAATAAAATAAACCAAAAACTTTGCCCAAATTTGCATTTATATACAATTTCTTCAGTATTTTAGATATTGCTTCCGTTTTTATTGTTATGAAATTTTTAAATATCCATTTCAAAATCAATTCATCCTTTTGTACAGTCGGCTGCGGGGCTGTAGAATACACGGACTGCACCTCTGCAGAAGAGTAAGACCCCTACAATGAGAGTCCTAGATATGACGCTGAAAAATCTGATGCTGAGGTTCCAGTAATGCTGGAACTTTGGGGAATGCGGAGTATCCCTTTATTGCCATCACTCATAGGTGCACTCTGGCCCGGAATGGTAGCACCTGAAAGGGTCCTATCTAAAGGTTAAATAGAACTAACTGCATACTGATACTAAACTGAATTGTTTGAATTAGAATTGTTTGACTAAACTGAATAGCTTGAAATACAAGTGTTCTTGACAATTAAATCGTATTTACATTTAAACTGCGAACTTATCCTAAATTGAATTGTTTGAAATCGTTCTATTTTCATAAACTGTACTTATTGACAGTTAAACTGAGTACTCATGCTAAACAGAATTGTTTTAAATAGATCTATTTCTATAAAAATGGATTTAGCGTTAAATAACCTACGAAGGTTGATATGCCATAAACCCAAACAACCAACCAATCAATTCATCCATTTATTTATCGGCAAAAAAACATTAAAAGATTTGCTCCTGAAGAAAAAAATGCTCTGCTTGGAATGAAATCAGAGCTTAGATTGATAAAAAAGTGTTTGTACCTTATCGAAAACTTCGGGTGAATAGAATTTGTATGGGGTTAATAAAAACTTCGGATTTCAGTAGTGAGGATTAGCTAATTAACTGGGGTCGCTTGAAAGTAAAGTTTTTTTCGAAATCATCAAACGTTTATATATAAGTAATTATTCTACTAAGTTATTGGTCGTTTTGTTTTGCACCCAGTAAATACGAATAAAATCGTATTCACTTCGGGCGCAATAAAGAAAGATTTTATGTTATAAAATATTCAAATACAAGAATTACCAAAATTGCATAAGAAGGTATCATCATCATCATCATCATCATCATCATGTCGTGCTGGTAGCGCGGATATCCCTGACCCTTTCTCGCCACTTTTCCCTATCGTCCATCGCCTCAGGCAGGTCTTCTGGACAACATCATGTATCCTGACATAGTTGCTGAATGTATGTTCGTGCTGGTCGTCCTGCTTTTGCATGGCCATGTGTGGTATATTACACTTATTTTAGTTTTATTTCGATATGCACAAAGACAGATAGACACACACACACACATACACACACACACACACACACATATATATATATATATGCGTGTATATACATAAATATATATATATATGTATACATACACATATAAAAACATGTATATAAATATACATATGTACATACATAACTATATATATATATATATACCTACAGATATATATACCTACAGATATATATACATATAGACATATATACATACGTGGTGCCTTCAATAAATTTCCAGATTTTTTTGTACAGGCATTTAAAATTGTCGCAGACTATTGAAATTTCACTGTTATTGCTATACATCTTATAATATGACTGACCAATTCAGGGAAGGCAGGGAGTCTGTTAAGGATGATGAGAGGTGTGGGAGGAGTAAGGAAGTCAATACACCAGAGTTGATAAGCCAATGGGTTAGGAATAGGGTTAGGGTTACTATGTTGAGGTTTTAAAGGAGTTCAGGAAGAGATTCCGTCGGAACGGGCGAGTAGTCTTCAAATCGGATCAGTGGAATTTCCACCAGGACAATGCACCAGTCCACAACTCAATTCTTGTCACAGACTATTTGACCAAGATGAGCATCAAGACAGTTCCTCACACTCCCTATAGTCCAGACCTTGCCTCTATGACTATTGGTTATTACCTAAGCTCAGAGTCTGTCGTAATCAGACAATTGAGGCGATGAAAGAGACTGTGACGAAGGTCATCGATACGCTCCCACAAGAGGACTTCCACGGGGCTTTTAAGAAGTTGCTGGAACGGTACAACAAATGCATTACAGCCGGAGAAGATTTTCTGTGTGTGCTATCAATAAAAGTGCCCATACGAAAAAACTCTGGAAACTTATTTAATGATCCTCATATAACTATATATACATATATATATAAGCACATATATATACAAACATATAGACATATATATATATATATATATATATATATACATTTATGAAGATACATATGTATACAGCATTTTAGCCATTATGCCTCAGGGAGATTTCACTAAATATATATATATATATATATATAGTTTCGGCAATAGTTACCCACGAATGTTGATATGCCATTAAAAACAGACCAATATAATATAAGCATAGAATATACATTTTTGATGCCTCCCTGTGTGTAAAGATTGATATTTGCAGATATATGTTAAAATGTCTTAATTATAAGGTACAGACAAAGTATATTCATATACAAACATCAAAGGGTTTCAAAATATGTTATTTGGACTTTATTCAATCACGTCTTTACCAACAAGCTGTTTTTTTGGTTTTGTTTTTGGTTAAAATGCTTTTATAAAAGTTATATTAGAAGCATTTTCCTTCATGCCCACGCATAAATGCAGAGGGAGAAGAAGAGAAAACATCAACCTAATGTCAAGTCTACAAGGAGAAGCGAGAAAAAAAAAACAACGTGAGTGTTATGTCGGAAACAAAGACAATGACAGTAAAACCGAAATATTACTCATTCTATGCAAAATCCATAAAACACCTTTTCAGCGCATGCGCAGTAAGTTTTTCCTTTTTTTTCTTTTTTTTTTTTTTTTTTTTTTTTTGAAATCTTCGTTTATCAACCTTCGTTTCTGATATTCAAATTGATAATTCTCAAAAAAAAAAAATACCTTTTGGAAACCGAGTGTCATAACAAGTTATTTTTAAAACAAATTCAAAACAAACAATTTTTGATTTAATGCATATATAGTGTTTTCTGAGTCATTTTACATAAATTTGCTATCGCTGTTTTATTTTTACTTTGGATTTTCTGAAGGTTCTTCTTTACAATATTTGCTATTCATCGTAATAAATCAAGAATTATTTCAAATATATTCCAGGTGCGTTCAGATTGATTTGTTTATCTCTACAGATTCTCAAACCGTCTAGGTTATTTTATGTCAATAGGTTAGGCAACTGCGTTCATTGTACATTTATATTCACTTTTTGTGACGTTACTTCTTGAGAATTTTTATATATTATCTAATGATTTATTCATAACACAGTTATAAAGTATTCCATTCTAATACAAATAATTTTCAAACAGTTCTATGGTTTAAAGAATTCTTATTTTATACAAATAATTTATACAAAATGATATGGCTAAAAGGATCCCGTTCTCGAACGAAAAATTATTTGCTTTCAATTAATTATTTTTATTAAAGAATAGTCATTTCTTTGCCCCCAGCTATATATATTTTAAAGAACTAATAATAATAAGCCTCCGTAAACAATTATAGCTCCGGGAAACTATTCTTAATATAAATAGATTATCTAGATAGTATTCTTAATATAAATAGTATACAATTAACTACAAAGTATTCCTATCTAATACAAATATTTTTTTATCATTAAGGTTTTTCGAACAATAGTCTTCATCTTTATTGTTATTTCCATAACGTTTCGGCCGATATGTCCTCCAGCCTTCTTCAGGTGTTTGTCGAAGTCTGGAACCTACATGGAACTTCGAACTAAGCCCTTTATTGAATCCACAGGGGTTGCCTGTTCTGATTCCATTAACCATAACAATACAGGGATACTTAACTCTTGTACCTGGTTATGGCTAACGGAATCAAAACAGGCGACCCCCGTAAATTCAATAAAGGACTTCGATGTTCTGTGTAGGTTCCCGAGTTCGACAAACATTTGAAGAAGGCCGGAGGACATATCGACCGAAACGTTGTGATAATATCAATAAAGATGAACACAATAGTCCGAAAAACCTTAATGATAAAAATCATCGAGCTTCGTCTCAGAAATTTAGACAACAAATAATTTGCACTTGATTGTGATATTTTGATTGCTCGTATCTAATACTAATAATTATATGGCTTCAAAAATTTTTTATTTAATAGTGATCATCTTTTGCCCATAGATATATGTTTTCAAGTAACTAATAATAATCTTAAGTAAACAATTATCGCTTTAAGTAACAATTCACAATTTAAATGATATTACAGTATCTCTACCTAATACGAATAATTAACATACAATTGTTGGGTTTCAATAATGTAAGATTAATTATTTTTGGTTTCAAGGAATTATTTCTATTTAATAATGGTTATTTGTTTGCGCAGATACAGTTTCAAGTAAGCAATAACAATTATTAGTAAACAATAAGTTGTTGTCTTCTGTCGAGGATGACCCGAAAGCTCCCTTTTAAATAGCTCCTACACCAAGGTGTAGGGGAGCACGCTACTCCATTCTTTTACCCTTGATCCTTACCTCATAATTCTGAGTGCAAGCAAGGTGGCATCAAGTACCATTTTTTAAGTCTTTGGTATGACTCGACATGGGATTGATCCCCAGTCTCCCGGCACATTGGCAAACTCTGATATTCTTCATACAAATGATTTACATATATGGGATCACGCATTTCTATCAATTTGGTTTGGTCTGTTGGGTTTTATAGCATATCAATCTTTGTAAGATATTTAACGTCAAATCCATTTTTATGTGAATAACCAGTCCCATTTCAAGTACACTGTTTAATTGTCAAAAACATTTCTATTTCAAACTATTCAAGCAGTTATATGTAACAATTCAGTTTAGTGAAATTACAGTTTCAATGACAAAAACAGTTCAATTTCAAATAATTCAGTTAAGCATAAGCATGCAATATAAATGTAAGTACAGTTAATTGTGAAAAATATTTCTATTTCAAGCTATTCAGTTTAATCAAACAATTCAGTTTAGCATAATTATGCCGTTAGTTCTATTTAACCCATAGATAGGGTCCTCTTAGGTGCTATTCAGTTCTAATTCAGCTAATTCAGTTTAGTATAAGTACAGATTTTGTTCACACATAGTTACATGTCAAAACAGTTCAGTATAGTGCTACCACACCGGGCCAGAGTGGACCTGGGAGCAATGGTGTAGTCATTGTATTCTACAGCCCCAACCGACAGGACAATCTATCAATTTTGAATCATTTTTAAATATATCTATTTGATCCATTGATGAGACGCAAACAGGTACTTTGAGTTGGGATGGAACTGGTATTATCTGCAATGATCCCAAGAGGTTCAGAACTGGAAGCCCACCATGTGATACAGTTTATAATCTCGCCTTAATCTTATCTCTCAGCACCGGATACAGTCAGCGTAATCGACACTTGGCCGACACGGTACTTTCATGTTTAATAAGTTCGTATTGAAATCTCACATATGAACAAAATACAATGAAATGAAGGCTATATAAGGAAGGAAATTGAAAACTCTTGTATTTAGGTTTAATTAGAGAGTAGTTTAATTTATGTGTTACACGACGACGCATGAGTGATTTGGAAGCCCATAAAACGCCTCAATATATATTTTAGGAAATACACAGCATAACTTACTGTAATATCTATGTAAAAGTATCACCATTCGAAAATTATAACTATCTGGCAATAATCTTTAATTTAACTCACTTAACGGATGTTCACTTTGATTTTTCATGTTGCAGTTAATAAACTAAACACATATTGGACGCAAAACATGTTTATTTAACTGAAGAATATTTTGGCTTCATAAAATATTCCTTGAGCTAGATTAATCTAATTTGAATAAATAACATAATTCATTTCCAAGCCAAAAAAAAAAAGGAAAATAATATAGAATAACCTGCTTTTGATGGAAGAATATTCTGCGTCCTCGTTTTTATCACTTTATTTGCTATTAACTAAAAAAATAGAATTGTTATACTTTATGAATCGTCACTCTTTCCCATTGTTGAGTATGCTTTAGTCTAGCTCCGACACGTACGACTTAAATCTTCACTGCCCCAGTACTGTCAATTTTCAAATTTCACCGGGTCTCGGGTCAATGTTCTAGCTCCTGAACAAGAGTTGACACAATTAACATTTTGACTTTTCTCTATCGTTCACGTCTATCATAGGTGATAAAGTTGTTGGTTTGAGAAAGTCAATGCATTACTCAATACCTCGATCCAGTTTTTGACCAACTTACCAAGTACAATGTCTAGTTCTCTTACGATTGTGGTTGATAGTATTCTAGACTTACAGCACGATGTCAACCGTCCTGACCATGTCTGACCCCTTATAAAGTTTCTTCGCTACCTTGAACGCAGGACTGGCTCCGTTTCACTTTAGTTGTCGGCTATTGAATGCTACATAAACGAAGTACTTTTAGTTTCCTATGTCAGAATGAAAGTTAGCACTTAATACCCCCAATATTTCTAAGACAAATAAGAATGTAAAAATTTGGCTCATGACATGTAATATGATGTTAGGTCGTCTTCCATATCAAGATTGCTCTCACTGACCTGGTGCGTTTTATATATTGTTTCAATAAAGTGCTTCCATTTTCATCGATTTTTTAAAATGTGATTGTGTTAAAAGGAATATATACCCGAGAGTGAATTTATTTCTGTTTTAATGTGGTTGTCTGTGCGCACAGGATAGTGTAGTTATTAAACGTGTATATAGGCGTGAGTAAGGATAGTGTATCTGGACGGCGGAATGTAACATTCACCTCCTCTAAATTTGCTCATTTCACTTTTGTCAATGATATATTCAAACCTTCCGTTTCACTCATTCTATCATTTAAAAATGACGTCATTTGTTTACGAAAAAGGACATCAACATTAAATGGAACTGCAATATCAAGGTCACAAACATGCCAGCTTTCTCTGTACATCAATCATCATCATCATCATCATCATCATCAAGTCAATAAGACAGCACGGATTTCCTTGATTCTCTCTCTCTCTATCTCTTCAACCGTCCCGATCATCCCTCGAACCCGTCAGATCCTCCAAACAACACCCCTTGCCAGTGCAGAGCTGACGTAAATAAATTCTTACTGGTCGGCCAACACTGGTACGTTCATGCTTTGGGGCCCATAGAAGAATGTCACTAATGAGTTCGTCTTCCAGCGGTGACCTGCAAGTCTTGTGTGTCTTACTTGGATAATATGTGAGATGGAAGGTAAGTGGCCGTACAGCTGCAGTTTTGTGGACTGCTGCTTCCAGGATGTGTTTGAAATTCCCATCTAACGTTTCATTTAGTTCATATCTATGTAGTGCATCCATACAGTAGTACTGAGATTTCAGCAGCTTAGAAAAATGCGTTTTTATTTAATCCAAAATGATCGATAACCTATCAATAACAGTCCACACCTTCGCTAGGTGTATAATCATACTGATTTTATCATAACAAAAAATAATGGAATCATATATTAAATAATTAAAATAATGAAAAGAAACAAATTGAAGGTACTTTTTCGTCCAGTGCTTTTTTAACAAAATACAATGGAATCGTTTAAAAGATAAAGATATTAAATCCCGTTGGGTGGGGGCAACTCGCAGGATTCACATCCAATTTCCCAAACAAAGGAGGTCAAATTGCCTTTGCCTGCACAAGACATAGCAATATAGCGAAGTAGCTTTAACCTCTAAAAAGGCAAGGTGTTGTTTTGACCTAGCCTTGTACCAGACAGTCATCCGAATAATTAGTGGTACATATATAATGATCAGCCAGGTGATCGCCAATGACCTATTCTTGTATCTGAGAAGACCCGGATGTAGCTTTTTGTAACCGGCTTAATAATTCCCGTGGGACATGCTGCTTAAGTCGTCCCTATATAGTCAGGATCTCACTAACATTGAAATTTATAAACTGTCTTACTTTGTTGCAGTAAAATTTGGACGTCCTTTTGAGAAGACTGAAATGCAAGTCAAGTGGTGAAGATGGTTGGCACCTTAAGAAAGTTATAGCAAGTTATCAGCAAAAGCTTGGCTGACGACCCCAATCCAGTCATACAGATCCCTTTTTTCTTTCTTTGATCAGTTCTTTGAACACATCCACAACATCCACTGCCGAGAGTTTTCACCCGACACAAGGAAAACAAATATGGTACGTTTGACACAAAACTGCATTATTTCACTGGAGATATGCACTGTGTGAAGAACCAGTTCATCTATATTACTCCCAAGTCCATCTGACCCACAATGATAGTACCATTTAAGGTCTTATCTATGAGCCAAATAGATCTTTTAAAATTTACTCGTATTTGAAGATTTCTTGAGCCATATAACCGTGTGCGAAAAATCCTTAAGAAAGTAATTCGTAAGTTTACCGACCGTAATCGAGGGCAACCCGAAGGCTCACTGTTCAGCAGCTACAAACCAAGGTGTGTGAGTGGGCGTTATTCTTTTCCCTGAATTTGCTCCACTTATCCTTGATCCATTCCTTACAATGCTGAATGTTAGGCAGAGTGTCATCAAATGCCATTTTTGAGAATTTTGTATGATTCGACCCGGGATTAAATCCCGGTCTCCATGAATATTGAAGAAGACCCTAAACATCGTTCTAACGGAACGATAAGTAAGCTGGCAACCCTTAGGCCCTATTCTCAATTGGTCCAACTCTGAGGTGTAGGAAAAGGCGCTGCTCCTTTCCCTGAATTTACTCCACTTACATTTTTTTGAGTCCTTAGTATGACTCGACCTTGGATTGAAACCCGGTACATTGGACCATTAGCGAACTCTCTAACCATTATGCCAAAACCCTAACTCAAGGCTCAAAATAACCTCAGACAGGTAGACATGCCGTTTAAATAAATAAACCACTTAATCAATTAATTTTTTTTTTATTTGCTTATAGGGAGATAGGGAGGCCAATCTTGAAGATTATATTATTGTATATAAGACAGACCTAGAGTCTTCAGTGTTCGTCAGGTATCTGAAAACACACATTTATCATGACGTATATTGTAGACGACATCACCTAATGTTATTCACCAAGAGCCAAATTTTACCATCCTGTATTCTCTAAGGCGTACCGAAAGTTTTCATAAAGCATATACAAATCTGATAGAAATTCTGATAATACACACTCTGCTTATGTTACAAATGTTCAATCCAAACGACTTCAACGTTGCCAAATTCTTTAAAAAGGCTAGTCTTCGTATTCAAGGTAATGAATGAGGCGAATTAAGTTTTTGAGTTTTCCTTCATACACTGGTTGATGAGATCATCACCAAAGTCAAAGCAGCAGTCGTTGGTAACCAAGCCATAAACTCCCAAATCAAATGATGGTTACTTGCTTCGCGTGGCTAAAAAAAATTTCTCCGCGGTCTGATGCAATTAGAACGATTGAGTTCGAAGAGCAACTCCAGAATTATCAACAACCTTTAACATGGGTTTATCCGTTAATGCTTCTCCATTAATATCTTTATCCATATTCATTAACATTTTTATCATTACGTTACACAATAGCAATGCTTCTCAAAGATAGACTAGGTAGCAGTTCTCAAACGTAGACAAGATCAACGATTCCTAAACTGAGACAAACTCCTTGGTTTCTAAACTTGATCTATACTCATGGTTCCTAAACACTGACTAGACCAGTGGCTCCAAAAAAGACAATAGTTGTGGTCACAAAACTTAGACTATATTTGTGGTTCCTAAACTCAGACTATGACTGTGGTTCCTAAACTTAGCCAATATTATTGGTTCCTTAAATTAGACTATACCCATGGTTCCTAAACTTAGAATACACCATTGGCTCCTAAACATAGACTATAGTTGTAGTTCCTAAACTTAGACTATGTCTATGGTTCCTAAACGTAGACAAAATTATTAGGTCCTTAAATTAGACTATACCCATGGTTCCTAAACTTAGAATAGACCGGTGGTTCCTAAACATAGACTATATTTGTGGATCCTAAACTTAAGACTATATCTGTGGTTCCTAAACTTATACAATATTATTGGTTCCTTGAATTAAACTATACGCATAGTTCCTAAATTTAGAATAAACCAGGGGCTCCTAAACATAGACTATAGTTATGGTTCCTAACCTTAGACTATATTTGTGGTTCCTAAATTTAGACAATATTATTGGTTCCCTAAATTAGACAATACCCATGCTTCCTAAACTTAGAATAGCCCAGGGGCTCCTAAACATATAGACAATATCTGTGGTTGCTAAACTTAGACAATATTATTGGTTCCTAAAATTAAACTATATCAATGGTTCCTAAACATAGACTATATTTGTGGTTACTAGACATATACTATATCTGTGGTTCCTAAACTGAGACAATATTATTGGTTCCTTGAATTAGACTATACCCATGGTTCCTAAACTTAGAATAGACCAGTGTCTCCTAAATATAGACTATAGTTGTGGTTCCTAAACTTAGACAATACTATTGGCTCCTTAAATTAGACTATTCCCCTGGTTCGTAAACTTAGAATAGACCAGTAGCTCCTAAACATAGACAATATTTGTGGTTCCTAAACTTAGACTATATCTGTGGTTCCAAAACATAGACTCTATCTGTGGTTCCTAAAGTGTGACAATGTTATTGTTTCCTTAAATTAGTCTATACCCATGGTTCCTAAACTTAGAATAGACCAAGGGCTCCTAAACATAGACTATATTTGTGGTTCCTAAACATAGACTATATCTGTGGTTCCTAAACATAGACTATATCTATGGTTCCTAAACTTAGACAATATCATTGGTTCCTTAAATTAAACAATACCCATGGTTCCTAAACTTAAAACAGACCGGTGGTTCCTAAATCTAGACTCTATTAGTGGTTCCTAAACGTAGATTTTATCTGTGGTTCCTGAACTGAGACAATATCATTGGTTCCTTAAATTAGACTATACCCATGGTTCCTAAACTTAGAATAGACCAGTGGCTCCTAAACATGAACTATAGTTGTGGTTCCTAAACTTAGACTATATCTATGTTTCCTAAACATAGACTATAGTTGTGGCTCCTAAACTTTGTCAATATTATTGGTTCTTTAAATTAGACAATACCTATGGTTCCTAAACCTAGAATAGACCGGTGGTTCCGAAACATAGACTATATTTGTTGTTCCGAAACACTGACTATATCGGTGGTTCCTAAACTGAGACAATTTTAATGGTTCCTTAAATTAAACAATACCCATGGTTCCTAAACCAAGAATTGACCGGTGGTTTCTAAACATAGACTATATTTGTGGATCCTAAACTTAGACTATATCAGTGGTTCCTAAACATAGACTATATCTGTTGTTCCTAAACTGAGAAAATAGTATTGGTTCCTTAAATTAGACTATACCCATGGTTCCTTAACTTAGAATAGACCAGCGTCTCCTAAACGTAGACTATATCATTCGTTCCTAAACGTACTCAAGACCAGTAGTTTCCAACGTGATATAAAACCAGTGGTACCGAAATCTAGACGAGACCAGTGTTTTCGAATCTTAGATTAGACACGTGGTTCCCAAAATGAGACTAGAGCAGTGGTTCGTAAACTTCAACTTGACCAGTAGTTTCCAACATAAGTCTAGACCAGTGGATACTCACGCTTGGTAAGATTTGTCTTTATACTAAAATAGTGGTTTCCAAACTTTGACTCGACCAGTGGTTCATAAACTTACATGAGACATTAGTACCTAATACGAGACTGGACCAGTACTTCCTAAACTCAGGCAGCGTCACTGGTTCTCTAACTTCGATTCGACCAACGATTCTTTATATTAGGCTTAAGCTGTATTTCCCAACGTGAGAAGATCAGTGGTTTGATCAGTTTCCAAATTTAGACTGGAACGGATCTCCGCAAACTTAAACTAGACTAGTTGTTCGCAACCTGAGACTAGACCGGTGATTCTTAAACATAGTCAAGATCAGTTGTTCCCTAACTTAGATAAGACCCGTAGTACTCAACAAGCAACTAGATTTGTTGTTCCTAGGCTGAGAGAAAAGTAATCGTTCCTAACCTTAGACTAGATTGTGGTCCTCAACCTTAGGACTCCTGTGGTTCCCAAACTTAGACTAGACCAAAGATTCTCAACATAGGCTTTAGAAGTGGTTCTTAAAAGTAGACTGAAGCAATATTCCTCAAACTTAGACGAGACCAGATGTTCTCAAACTTGCACTGAAGCAGTAGTTCCTGGAGTTATATCATAATGAAACACCAATAATGACTCTATCTATCTATCTATCTATCTTTATATTTTGATAATTGCCAAAGAAAGATGCAATAATGATAACTTGTTTGTCTACACATTTTTCTTTTTAATAAATCGGAATAACACGGACACACACATACCTTTGTATGTATCTGTGTGTCTATGTGTGCGTATCTATGCGTGTGCTCGTGTGTGTTTGACTTAATAAATCACAAACAATAATATGTCATCACTTAAAAAATCAAAATTTAGAAAGCTTTCATGAACAAAGATTGTGAGAAAAACAATTAAGTTTGGGTTTTATAAATGCCAAAAGGAGGAGCGGAAAACTCAACCGGAAGAGTGGGCTAGCTTTAACAAATATTTTCATTGAAATATTTTGAAATTTCTCTTCTCTGATATTTCATTAAATCTCTCTCTCTCTCTCTCTCTCTCTCTCTCTTTTTCTCTCTTTATATTTTTCCCTCTCTCTTTATCTCTCTCTCTCTCTCTCTGTATATATATATATATAATGAGGGGGAGAAAGAAAGAAAGAGAGAAAGAAAGAGGGAGAGAAAGAAAGAAAGAAAGCGAGAAAGCGAGTGAGAGAGAAAGAGAGAGAGAGATAAAGAGAGATAGCGACAGAAAGAAAGAAAGAAAGAAAGGTAGAGAAGAATACTTATTAGCCAAATTTCACATAAAATTATCATTGTAAAATGTTTGATGCATTTAATTGATATTCCCATTGAATCAAGTGTTTTAAGAAAGAGATGCTTGAAATTAAATATTCTTCGGGTAAAAGAAGTATCATTTCCATTATCATCCATTATCAGGCTACGGACTTATTGATATGATCTAACACAGACATTTGCATACACATAAACTCTCTTTTTTCTCACACACACACACACACACACACACACACACACACACACACACACACACACATATATATATATATATATATATATATATATATATATACATATATTATGTAGAAAAGGACAAGGGTATTATTTTCAAGAAAATAAATGTTTCATTATTTTAGTCGATTTCAGTCTTGGTAAATTTATCTTAAAAGCAACATGCATAATTTTGCTAAGAGCCACTGGATTTTGTAAAATTTGTGAACAAGTACCTGTCAATATACATTTTTCATTGTGTAATGTTACGCAAATAATCATAAATTTCTGTTATATTTAAGGTGGAAAATTTGACTTTCACTTAATAAAAAAAGCAGAAGTATTCATGGGGTAATGTAAAATCAGTGAAGAATAGAAATGCCTCCGCTGGTACCAATCTTTTTATTAATCAGATAACAGCTATAAAGATTTTAAATGGTTGTAGTTTGTAGGTGCTCGTCATGTAACGATGGAGACGCTGGTACCAGATTGGCTATCGTTCTAGAGAGAGAACAGTCTGTTTGTATTTCACAAAAATCACTTGGGAAGTATGTTAATCCTACTATTCTCTCTACCTTGGGACAAATAGTATGGCAGACTGGCTTATCTAACCTTGAGCAGGTAACCAGTCTAGAAGAAAGAAAACTCTGGATACAAACAAGTTGTAAACCTGAAAAAAGGTATGGATACTGTCACGTTTTTCCGGCGCGTGACTCGCCACATAAGCACCGCCCCCACAATCCACGCACTGGGTGGGCAAGAATATCTCACAATGTTACTCCGTTATGTGATTAATATAACAATACGGGGTCTGTCTGGAAAGTAGCAACCCTGGGTCTACTGCATGCGTTATTGGCAAAAAAAAAAGAGAAATCAGATCTTGGTAAAGCATAATTGTAACCTTAACTTTCCACAAAAATGGCATTTTTCATTGCATGTTTTTTTCCGCCGCTTTTTCAGTTTGTTTAAGAAACAATAAATCTGATTCGGGAAAAGTCCGTCATAAGCATTTGAAATGCCCCAGAAAGTGTCTGATGATAGTGCCATGGGCGCCTTGGGTGGTGTAGTGGTTATCAAGCAACACAAGCGAACCAACGCGAGTGAGTTCATGTCTCATTGGGTGCCCCATTCCAACGGCCTTGTGCTGCATCTAAGCAAAAAGCTTAGTAAATTACATGATGATAGGACCATGTAACAAAAACGTGTTTTTGAAAGGCACAGGAGGTTCAAAAAGGAGCACGAGAAAGGAAAATATGAGCGGAAGGCTATCAACGAAAAGGACAGAGATCAACGTCGAACGAGTAAGACAGATGATGAGTGGTGATAGTAGGTTGTCTGTCCAAATAATCATAAACCAGCCGACCTTAAAAAAGGACGAAGTTTAGAAGATTATCCCCGAAGATTTGGTTATTCAGGAAGTCTGCACAAAAACGGTTCCAAGACTGCTGAAAGATTATCAGAAAGAGTGCCAAAAAGCAGGAGTGTCAAGACATCGTCGGGCGTCTTCAAAACTGAACCAGACTGGCTTTGTCGTCATCACGGGCGATGAGACATGGGTTTTTGAGTACGACCCAGAAATCTAACACTAGAGCATTCTGTAGAAGTCTCCAAAATCGCTGAGACCGAAAAAACCGTGACAAAGTTTGAATGAAAAGCATGTTGTGCCTGTCTATCATCCACAGCGAGATCTTGCTAATTGTCCAGATGATTAATCAGAAATTTTGCAAGTAGATCCTGCGGTATATGCTTTGCTCAGTGCGCAAAAAGAGACGATAGTTGTGGCAGGACAAATCG
The DNA here is from genome assembly GCA_963585895.1 of Sepioteuthis lessoniana. Classification (NCBI taxonomy): domain Eukaryota; kingdom Metazoa; phylum Mollusca; class Cephalopoda; order Myopsida; family Loliginidae; genus Sepioteuthis; species Sepioteuthis lessoniana. Next base: position 12,136,136 of record OY757912.1, on the reverse strand, counting down.
TGGCTGCTTCACCAACTGTTTTCAACGTCCTAAGCATCTAGCCGAGAGGAATATCACAGTATCGGAGAAACTTCCGTTGTGACATAACTGTACTGAATAGACATTCGAACATCTAGGACCCTGTTGTGACTTGCCGTGGTAAAAGTTGACGAACGCAAGAAACTCAGTTTAACTACCTTAAGTTTTATTAACTACTACAATTTGCATGTAGTCGCCAGGTGAATAAATGAGTGTATGGAAACTGAGACAACCGTCTCAACTAGACAAAGAGAATCAACATATCCAGGTAAGAAAAAGAGAGCGGACATAAACCTTGAAGTTTTTTCCTGGTTTTCTGTTTTATTCCTAACATGCTTGTCCGCAGTCACTCCAGCTGCCACTCCAGAAAAGGATCAACTCATACGGGCGAACTGAGCCGATGAATGATGGACTACGTGAACCATATTTTATGACTAAAACGCTTGTTTTTGAAACATGAGGAATCACTTGATTTTAGCGACATGCCTACCCGTAGAAGTTTATTTTAACCTAAGAGGTTACATTTTTCTGTAGTTGCTTCTTTACGGGTGTTTGCACAGTTATATTCCTAAATATAAGACTGGTGAGATCTATCATTGACATGTATATAGAAGTAAAGTTAAACTATGAGCCATTGAAAGTGGGGAAAAATACTGTGGGTTAATCTGTAATATTGACAGATATTGAACTCGAGGTTAGTCTGAGACGACGGCTTTCATAGGATGGTTTCAGTTAGGTTACCGAAGCAATCCTTCAGTTTGAAATAAGTTAGTGCGAAACGCTCGATTCGAAAGGATGAAATGCATCATTTCTAGTCTTATCATTAATTCACCGATTAATCAGACGGGTGAAGTGGATTTAAAAAGTTGCCCATAAATAAAATGGTTGGTTGGCTGGTTGGTTGGTTGGTTGGTTTAAGGCGTATTAACCCTTTCCGTGTCATTTAACACCGAATTAACCTTTAAACAATTCAGTTTAGTAGAAAAAAGTTTTTGTTTACAGACAGTTAAATAACAAATCAGTTCTATTTTTAAATAATTCAGTTTAACATAAGTACAGAGTTTAGTTCTACTTAAAATATTTTCTCAAACAGTTCAGTTGAACATAAGCAGCAATTTAAATGTCAAAAAATGTTCTATTTCAAGCAATTCACTTTAGAATAAGTACACAGTTTGTTTATACTTAAAAACAGTTCTATTTTAAACATTTCAGTTTAGCATAATTACCCAGTTTAGAAGTTAAAACAGTTCTATTTCAAGCAATTCAGTTTATCACAAGTTCAGTTTACTTCTTCTTGACCCATAGATAAGACCCTATGAAGTGCTACCACTTTAGGTCAGTGTGGACCGGGGAGCGATGGCAATGAAGATGTACTCCAAATTCTCCAAAGCTTCAGTATTAATGGAAACTCACCATCAGATTGTTTAGTGTCATATCCTGGACACTCGTTGGAGGAGTATTACCCTCTGCAGATATGAAGTCGATGTATTCTGCAGCCCCAACTGACTGGGTAACAGAGATAAAGCAATAAGTTCATCTAAAAATGTGGTTGCGTTGTTATCAATCATACCCTGGAGAGATGAACTTAGATCAAAGCGATATAACGAGAGAAGACAACAAACAAAACAGATAGCAACAACGAACAAAACAAAGATAGTAACACGAGGTGAACAATAAGAAGAAGGAAGAACAAAGTAAAACTAGGTAGTAGGGGCTAGCTGATCAAAGATCAAACGGATATATATAAGATGTGAAAGCAAAATTATGAATAATTCCTTAAACGTTTATTTTTGTCTGATTAGTCTAATTTTTGTAAAATATCGACAGATCTAAATTTTCAGGATTAACTCTATTATTCAAGCACTTTTTAAATTAAGATTTAACCCAATATGAGAGAGAGAGAGAGAGAGAGAGAGAGAAGAAGAAGAAGAAGAAGAAGAAGAAGAAGAAACGACAAAAAATCTATGATTTGCTTAACGCCGAAGCCAAGTCAAAGTATCTTTGTCTACCATATACAAAATTAAGAAAAAAATTACTTAAAAAGAGCTTTTTAAAGAAAAGGGGGATTGGAGAATAGAACAAAAAACGAAAAGAATGCTTTTTAACTACGGTGATTAACAAGGACTCCACAACGTCAATAAAAAAGCACCAGAAAATTGTTAGGGCCCAGACCTTAACCCCCATTATTACATATGTAGGAGGTTTTATAAAACAAAATAAATTCAACTTTCCATACAAATATTGGTTCACATATGTCAGTTATTGAGGAGGAATCTAATGGAATAAAATATCTGAAGAATTTATTTTCAAGGTATACAAATAGTTTCGAAGGCGTGTTGATACAATATTTAAAAAACAGTGGCCATATTGAGTAAATTTAGTGTTTGGTGTCTATCTTTTAATTTTTGAAAGTTAAAATCAATCTTGTTTTATAATAGAATCGTTTGGAGGTGGCCGTGGCGTAATGGTTATCGTCGTAAGAAATGGACACGGTGACTCGAGTTTAAATCCTGGACGAGAATGATTGCATTTCACATAGCACTAATACCTTTGGGAAAAGTATAAATCCAATTATTCTCCCTCCAGCTATGGGTAAATAGTAGGACAGACTGATTTCTTCAGCCTCGGTGAGGCAACTAGTCTAGGAGAAGGAAAACTCTAAATTCAAACCTGTTAAACTCCGCTTAAAAATTGACCTTGTGTCATACATATCCTGCCCGAGCGGAGGAGTTAGTAAATATATGTAATAGAATCGTTTATTATTATACTAGAATATTCCTAATTTTGCTTCCGCACCCTGTACATACACATCCCGATTGGGCATATCAAATAATCCCGTATTCTTATCTAATACAAATAGTTTGCACACATTTATATGGTATCGTGAATTCCTTTCTAAAACTAATAATTATATGGTTTCAACTAATTATTATATATCTGATATAAGTCATTTGTTTGCCCATAGTTATATGGTTTCCAGTAAATAATGATCATAGCTTCATGTGACAATTCATAAGACAAATAATTTCCAGTTATATTTAAGGCATTTCTACCTAATGTAACTAATTTAACTTGGTTAAATTGTACCAAATGTTTCTATCAAATGCTAATAATTATATGGTTTCTAACGTACTTCGAACATCGATAGACATAATAAAAAAATATGTTTTTACACCAAAAAAGGCAAGGAGCAGACAAACTATTTTCGCCAATGGTCTGAAAGATGGGGTTCAATCCCAGGTCGAGCCATACCAAAGACTTTAAAAATGGCACTTGATAGCTCCTTGCTTAACACTCAGCAATATAACGTACGTATCAAGGGTAAAGTAGAGCAATCCAGGGAAAGGAGTAGCGCCCTCCCCTACACCTTGGTGTAGTAGCTGTTAAGGAGGGACCCTTCTGGTCACCCTCGACTACAGTCGCCGACTTTTTAGGTAGCCCGTGTCATTGGCTTCCATGTGAATACAGTCAAAACAGATTACACGTGCTTTAATCAAAATGGGGAGATCTCCAAACCAGATGGTGATTCTCTGAAACAAGTTCACGTACATCGGAAACATTGTCTCTTCAACTGAAAATGTTCTTTAACATGTGACTAGAAAAGACATGGATTGCTATCGATAGGTTATAAATCATTTGCAAGTCAAACATATCTGATAAAGTAAAATTGTAATTTTTTCCAAGCAGTGGTCGTGTTAATTCTACTATATGGATGCACCACCTGGGCGCTGACTAAACGTGTAGAGAAAAAGCAAGAATGGAATATGATGCAAGAATGCTAAGAGCTATATTGAACAAATCTTTGAAGCAACATCCCACAAAACAGCAACTGTAAGACCACCGACCTCCCATCCCTAAAACCTTCCAAATAAGACGAACAAGACATGCGAGACACTGCTCGAGAAGTAAGGACGAACTTATAAGATACATTCTCCCATGGACTCCTTCACATGTTGGACGACCAACTATAACTTATCTACAACAGCTCTGTACGGACACGGGATGTTGTCAAGAAGACCTGCTGGAAGTGATTGATAATTGAGATGAATGGCGTGAGAGACATGGTAATGATGATATAGCATCAATATTTCTCTCGAATACGAATACCTTTAAACAAATCTATTTGACCTATTGATAGGATCCAAACAGATATTACCACTCCCGGTCAAAATAGAGTAATTGCCATGAATATGTACTCCACACCCCTCATATCCCCAGAACTGGAGCTCCAGCACTAGATGTAGTTTAGTGTCCTACACAGGAACACTTCTCTAGGAGGTAGAGTGTCTACCTCTCCGAATGGGATACACTCAACTTCGAATAAACCCTGCACCATAGTGAGTTAAAAACTGGGTCGAATCTGCTGTGCCAATATTTTTTGGGGCTCCTTATGAGAAGGATAAGACAAAATTGGTGATTAACTCGGTAAATACTGTTTTGTAGCTGAAAACTTGCTCTATCCATGTTCGTTGGGCTGTTTGTGTTTGTTGTAGTTTGCAGGTGGCAATACTTTCGGAGTATGTCTCTTGATAATTAAAACGAAAAGAAAATGTATTGAATTATGAAATAATATTGATAAAACAAACACCATAAACAAATAATAATAATAATAATAATAATAATAATAATAATAATAATAATAATAATACCAGTTACTCAACGCAGAAATACTAGTTGTGTCCTTTTTTTCAATTTTCATGTTTGTTTATATAAACTTGTTTTTTTTTTTCTTTTATGCATGTGTCAGCACCACAAAATCATTGTAACTCGAGGCGCTAGATGGGTTTCCATTCTGTGGGTGCCATACTCAGCAGATTATAGATGATTGTAATTGAATGGTTGAGCGGGGGTGGAGGTTACCCTGAGATTGCAGTACGTTTTAGTGCAGTCAAAACGTTGCTCACGCAAGAAAGAATCATTCCTGTTTACGTAAACACTCGTATACGCCCAGAGGATCTGTGTTTTCATTAAAATACGGAAAATGACTTCTTCTTCTTCTTCTTCTTCTTCTTCTTCTTCTTCTTTGCTATCTATTTGTTTACTTAATATGCTTGTTCAATATCATTTGCTTAAATTGATTGAGAGTAAACTAAAAAAAAACACTTTAAGCAAGATTTTATATTTTAGACCTTCTTATTATTGTTTATGTATTTATCAAGATGACAACACAATACAGGAGTCGGAGATATTTGCTAACGACGGTATATAACATATCTATCATCCTCACGGTTATTAATACATGCATATATATATATATATATATATATATATATATATATATATATATATAAGGGTTGGACAAAATGATGGAACCACATAGAATCTTAATATCATAACTTTGAAACTCCTATAAAAGCATGAAACGTTAGTTATTTTTATGTTCTTTTTGTTCATTGTTAATCTCTAAAATTGTTGGGGTTTTTTACAGATATCTTTAGCTGAAATTAATTAAAATTCATTAAAATGGCAGATCTATCAAACTTTAAAAGAAAAAAAACTGTTGATACTTGTATAGAAGGCTTTAGTGTAACGAAAACCGCTGAATTAATTGGTGTACCAAGGGGTACAGTCTCAAAAATAATGACATCATTTGAGAAAGAAAGAAAAACCTCCCCATTGAAGCACAACTCTGGAAGAAAACGAAAGCTGGCTGATAGGGACCGTCAGGCTCTTATGCGGAATGTTCGGAAGGGTCACGAGAATACAGCACCGAAAATTACAGCAGAGCTTAATGACCATCTCGAGAACCCAGTTTCCTTAAAACCTATAAGTAGGGAGTTGCACAAAGCTGTATTTCACGGGAGGGCTTCAATAAGAAACAATATTAAAGTTAATTTGTTTGAAATTTCCAGGTGTTTTCATTATTTTGCACAGCCCTGTATATGCGCTCGAGCGTGCGCGTGCATGTGTGTATGAGTACAAATCTGAAAAGAGAAGATATTATGTGAATTATTTGATTTATCATTATATTATGCGTCAATGTTAAACGCTTCGGTTTTTGCATCATAAGGTCAGTTCATATATGATGTAGCATCTTCTGAATCAGATTGTATTTTGTTTTATTTTTAAATGAAGCAAAACCATTAGAAAACTTTTAATATTTTACTTCGTTTGTGGCATTCTGCTACAAAACTGAGTGACGTAAATAGCGTTCGAAAATTACTTCAAACACTGACATATTTTTTTTTAAAATGAACTTCGAACATTAATTATGCCCCACAGGTTTGAAACATAACGCTACAAACGGAAATAGAATATTAAAATCTTTATCAACTTTTCGTTTCATTTTTTTTAAATTAATTAGCCTCTGAAGATACAGCATCTCCAATTAAATGACCTGATTATGGTTTAATGTAAAAACCAAAATATAGGCATTTATTTGAAGTAGATATAAACTCATCCCCGAAAGACATTATTTTTTTATATTTGTACATTTATATATTTGTACATTTGTTTTAGTTGAATATATTTCCATTTTTCCATATATATATATATATATATATATATATATGTGTGTGTGTGTGTGTGTGTGTGTGTGTGTGTGTGTGTGTGTGTGTGTGTGTGTGTACATGCATTTGTACATCTCCCCATATATATATATATATATATATATATATACGAGAGTCGGCTGATACGTTCATAATATGACCAAGAATCTTTCATGCAATGTGACCGAATGAAATTAATTTTTCAACATATCTGTCTGTTACAATACGTGGATTTCATTAGTCAAGAATCTTATCAGCAGTAGGTGTTACATCATCATATAACAATAAATTCCATGGATTAAAAAAAACATGACTGACACAAGGAGATGAGAAAAAACATTTAATTTAAGATAAAAGCAGTTGTGACAGTCCTTTCTTAATCAAGTCTGTGTTCTACATTCTATAATTGTATCGCCAAAACAACGTCGTCTTATCGCCCCAGTAATACTTTTCCCTTTACCATGGGCAGGACACAACACAAAATCAATTCCTTTGGCTGAGGCCTTCGTGCACTTATGTGCACGGACAAAAGCAGTGGTTAAAATGAGTTGATCTCGATCGGTATTCCCCTTGCTTTTTGCAAGTTGTCTTAGACATTACGCAGTAAACGTGACTCTAATCTTTTTAGGCACAGGGGTTACCAAGGGACGGCCTCCTAAATCCAAGCTCTTCAATATATTGGCAATGTTACTCATTCATATCTCAAAAAAGTTTCTGAGTAGTTTGGTTAGGTTTAATGGAATATCAACACTTGACGGTTATTTAATGCCAAATCCTGTTTTTACGTATATATTAAATATATGATTTGTAAACAAATTTTGTAGAAACACACGGCTAAATGATTAAACAGTTCTATTTCTAAGAATTCAATTCAGCATTGTTCAACAAAGTCAAATTGTTCCAAGTCTAGCAATGTAGCACTAACAATTCATTTAAACATCAGTCATTTGTTTACACGTAGTTAAATGATCAAACAATTCTATTTCAAACAATTCAATTTAGCGTAATCCAATCGTCTGCAAACATTTTAAATGTCAAACATTTGTTTTTGACCCATGATTAAGATCCTATCAGGTGCCACTACTCTGGCCTATAACTATGACAATAAAAGGTTAGTTCCTAAAACTTCAGTAATATTGGAGCCTCACCATCAGTTTTTTTTAATGTCACTTCCAAGACACTCTGCAGTAATGCAGTAGGCGTATTCTACAACCCTAGCTGACTGAGTTTATTCGTTTCTGAGTAACATATCACATAACTTGAAATAGGTAGCGATTTATTTCTAACGTGGTTGCTAATTTGCAGATTTTGCTTTAAAATCGCCTTTAAGCCAATTATAACCCTTTTTTTAATTCTATGGTTTACACTGAAATTATTAGGGGTCATTTTACTAGATGTCTGTCTTTGAAGATAAAACTTGTTTACCGTCGTGAAATTTAGGACTATATATTAAGATCAAAGATGTGAGTCAGCTCTCGTTAAGTACTAGACTGCTACTGAATAAGATAGGGGTAGCAGGTATTATGAACCAGCAGAATTTTTGAAAATAATAACTCACGTTTATATTTTTCTTTCTTTTATTTTTTTAGAGTTTTAATGAAACATTTGAGCGAATGTGCATTACCGACTCATATTCAAATATACTTTTTTCTTTTTGTATGGGAAACATTTAGAAGTATTGCTCCTTTAAGAGCGCTAAAAAATGTGGAGCACAGCAGTTAAAAAATATCGATAATTTCTCAGTATTGAGTGTTATTTGGACAAAACAGCACATTTTAAGTGTGGATGTATATGAATACAACAAAAAGTTGGAAACTTAAAAATCAAAGAAACAAATAACGACGTTTCTCTAATGGTTCATGCTATTGAGTATATTTGAATTATTTTGTTTAAGGGAAAAAAGAAAATTGTTTAGATCTTTTCATCTAAATATTTGCTTCAAATGGTCAAGTCGGATATCACAAAAGCGAACATGGTCAACTTCCTTAATTTCATGCCGGAAGAAATATAAACAGTTAAATAAAACTTATCCCAATCACACCAAGAGTAAATTAGCATCAGAAAATTTTCTGATCATTGAATGAATGAATTTCTAAAACACTTATACCTGTTGTTTTCGTTTAGGTTCTCAGTATTCGTATATACTCAAAAGAACAGGGGGTGTCCTCGTGGTGTAATGGTTAAAGCGATGGACTGCGGAATAGTAGTAAACCGAGTTCGAACTCCAGTCGCGCTATTATGTTAACTTTCGGACAAATACCCTTGGGAAAGGTATGAAACCCCTTATCCTCCCAGCTATGGGTTAAATAGTACCACTGCAAACCTGAAATCAAGACACTTATCAGGAAACTTGAAAGGATCTTAATAAAATGATATCGACAAAACGTGTCTTCATTATTTAATCAAACATATATATATATATCCCCTTATGCTCCCAGCTATGAGTTAAATAGTACCACTACTTTTTTTTCAAGGAGAATAGCTTTGGCATTAAATAACCCACAAAGTTTGATATGCCATTAAAACAAAGAAACCAACTCGAAACCAAGTACTTATCAGGAAACTTGAAAGGATCTGAATAAAATTATACAGACAAAACGTGTCTTTATTATTTAATCAAACATACTTATATATATATATATATATATTACCCCTTATTCTCGCAGCTATGAGTTAAATAGTATCACTACTGTTCTTCTAGGAGAATAGCTTTGGCATTAAATAACAAACTAAGGTTGATATGCCATTAAAAAGAGAAACCAAACCAAATTCACAAGAACAGTTATTACTTGTGAATTTGAGGTTGACTAGATGCCTCATTTGCGTAATCTGTGGCACAACTAAGCAAAGACGAGCAAATAAATCACGCCATGGCCCATCGGCTCGCAAGCTGGACTTGTAGATTAATTACAACTGCGCAATTAGTTTAATAATCATTAGGCGCCTCGTGAATGTGACCTGATGCTAAATATTAGGAATGACAACTCACTTGTGAGATGAATCATCATCTCATCATCTTGTTGTGTCACCAGCACGGATATCCCTGACTCTCTTTCGCCACTCCTCCCTATCGTTCATCGCTTCCGACAGGTCCTCAGGGCTACACCTCGTATCCTCACAGAGCTGCTGAATGTAGGTTCGAGCTGGTCGCCCTGTTTTGCTCGGCTATGTGAAGAGGTCCATAGGAGTACATCCTTTTCCAGCAGTGTCCTGCATGCCTCGTTCGTCTAACTTTGATAGTTTTCGTGATGGGTGGTAGGTGACCGTACAGCAGCTGCTTTATGGGGTGTTGCCTCCAGGACTTTTTCAATATTGCTCGCAGCATTTTTGTGAAGTTGCTATCAAGCTGTTTCTCCAGCCGTTTTTTTAGCATCCATGTAGTGCATCCATATAGCAGTATCGACACGATGGCTGCTTGGAAGAAACTGCGTTTCATTTTATCGGTCAGGTCTGACTTCCATATTGCCGATAGCCTATTGATAGTTGCCCATGCCTTTGTTAGTAGTGTGTCGATGTCTGTCTCTGTCGATGAGACACTAGTGTTCAGAGGAAAAAAATATACAACTATTTTTAAAACGTTTCTTTTTAGTCTGAATCGACCAATTTTTGAAAACAACGAGATAAATCAAAATTTTCATGAATAGCTCTATTATTCAAGCACTTTTTTAAATTAATATTCACCCCAATACGAGTGAGCAAGAAAAGAAACAACAAAGAATCTATGATTTACTTGACGCCGAAACCAAGGCAGAGTTTCTTTGTCTACTGTATTCAAAGCAAAGAAAAATAAATTGCAAAAAATGCTTTTTAAGGAAAAGTGGGAGTGACAGATTGAATAAAATACGATAAGAATGTTTTTGAATAACTCTTACTTTGGCGATTAAGAAGGACCCTACAAGGTCAGTAAGAAAGCATGTTAATGAATTGAAAGTTAACGAGAAGACCGTAAGGACAGTAATTAAAGAAGATTTAAGGTCAGATGTTAACCCTCTTGATTACGCTATACGGGCTGTTTTAGAATACAAAGCAAATGTAACTTCCCATCAAAATATTTATTTGCTTAAGATTGCTATTGACGAGGAATGGAATAAAATATCTGAAGAATTTATTTTCAAGCCATGCGTGTTAATACAATAAATGAAAACATGGTGGCCATAATAAGTAAATTTACTGTTCTTGTGTTTATCTTCTTATTTTGTTTGTTCTTTTAAATAAAATTAATCTTTTTTTATAATAGAGTCGTATATTATTATACTCGAATATTCCTAATTTTGATTATATATATATATATATATATATATATATATATATATGGTAGTGCTTCAAGATCAACATTGTTACTTGGGTTCATATTTTAGACATATTTTTTTTAAATGTAAAATATAAAAAGTATTTTAGGATCCAACATCTTTTCTTTTTCTAAAGGCAGTTAATTAAATCGTTCAACTTGTGCAGTCTTAAACAGGTGATGCTTGACCACTGACCATTCTTCAAAAACCCAAACTATGTTTTCTATTTATTTGCTGTTCTTTTCACTAGAAATGTTTTCGGAGTAAGTTAAACGCTTGTGTCAGTCGCCACTTTAATGTTGGTCAGAGAAAAAGTTCACAGACACGCATATGATCTGTCTGTCTTTCTCTCACACACGCACACACTCGGACACACACATACACACACTCACAAGCACACTAAATCATGCACAAGCTTAGACGGGGATCCAATCGTTTGGGGATAGACGTGGTATTATTATAATTTCCCTAATAACAATATCTGCAAAAATTTACTTACAGTGAAAATTTAGCTGTTGAAATAAAAGTTATGTTCTTTGAACAGCTAAGAATAAAAAAGATTTAGGATCTTTACTGACTTTTCTTTTTTACTTTAGCCAGAGATTTATTCGTTTAAGTCATTTTATAAGAAGGTTCTTTATTGTATTTTTAGAACTGATTTCCACAGGCTTCAAATATCTAACCATGTTTTTATTTCGTGTAACATTATAATGAACACTGTCAATTTTTTTTTCTAAATCACTATTTTAAGGCATAAATAAAAAAGAGAGATATAAAAATTAATTAAAATGATTATTTATGTCGGACTGAGTCCAACCCAAATCAATGAATTCTTCTGAGAGATGTTTTATTGCTTCGAAATAGATCGATTTAAGATAATAGATCTTTGGGGTCAACCTGGGAAACCCAAGCATCAAAGTCCCCATTATATATATATATATATATATATATATATATATATATATATATATTAGTATGTGTGTGTGGGGTGTATACGAGTATCTGTCTTTTAGGTAATGTATACATATACTTACTAATAGATAGATAGATATATACAATTTTATAAACACATTCTCGAAGTTCTTGCAATTTTATACGTATTTGAGTGTGTGCAAATGTGTGTGTGTGTGTGTGTGTGTGTGAGTGTTTGTCTATGTTTGTCTATGCATGGGCTTGTGTGTGTTGATCTGACTAGCATTATACATATATGCGTGTGTGTGAGAGAGAGAGAGTGACTGTCTTTCTGCTCATGTATGTGTGTTGATAAGACAAAATTTGAAAAATGAATATACATGTGTGTGTGTGTGCGCATGTAGTTGTGTAAAACTGTGTGTGCGTGAATGTGTGAACATAAATATTTTTTTTACGTATATGTAAATGCTAGAATCTCTGTAAATAAATACATTTGTGTGTGTGTGTGTGTGTGTGTGTGTGTGTGTGTGTGTGTGTGTGTGTGTGTGTGTGTGTGTGTATGAAAGTGTCGGTCTCTGTATTTGCGTGTAGTTGTGTGAATATATATACATATATATATATATATGTGTGTGTGTGTGTGTGTGTGTGTGTGTGTGTATGCGTATGAAAATTTTAACATCACGTGTGCAATCATACATGTATTTAAATGCTATACTCCATAAAATGCATCATAAAATAATATGATCGCAATACATGCATGTTAACTAACATATATGTATATAAATGCCTTCCTCATGCATTATGGTAAATATATAGATATAATCACCCTTAATCCATGATATGTTTTCCTTTCTTTTGCTGAAATCGAACAGAAATAATGTCCAATCAATCATATTTAAAGACGAACATATCTCAGTTAGCATGACAGAGATACAGAGAACAGAACAGAAACGCATATCGATAAGCTTCAGCCGAATAAGTAAAATATTGAAAAACTGAAAAAAAAAGAAGCGAAAATTGAAGACGATTTTACCGTATTCGTATTCGTGCTGAGGGCAACGGATATCCGGCGAGCTAGTGCCTTCGCTTCCGTAGTTAAACTTTATTTTTCTCTATTCTGAATACAGAAATCAACAAACATTGGTGGACACGCAATAAGGACAAACAAAATATGATACATATTGATGAATAACACTGAATTTATTTACAACTCATTTTCCTACGTTCTAAGATCGAGACCCTTTACTTACACACTTACTGAAACACGGGCATGACAGAACTATACGCAAATAAAAAAAAAATCTAAAGAGAATGTGCTTAAAGCATTTAGAAATATACAAGAAAACATTAATTAAAATATAAAAAATTGTCTTTTGAGAATTACTAACTCTGTGTTTATCTCTGCTGTCCAATGATAATCAGAAGTTAGAATGAAAATAATTTTGATACAGACGAACTTGGTGCGACAAACAGGGATATAAAAAATAAAGCTGATCGAAAACATGTCTTAAATGACTTAAAAAAAGAAAGATTATCATATGATACAATTTTATGCTCCATTTTATTATATCCGATATAGATTATTTACATTTTATAGTAAAAATCAAAACAAGTCAGGTAACTCATTAACTGTACAGTCAGCTAGGGCAGTAGAATAAGTCGACTACATCACTGCAGAGGTTTGGTTCGTTGGTTGGGTTTTGTGGCATATCAACCCTCGTAGGTTATTTAATACCTAATCCATTTTATACAAATAATCAGGTCTATTTCAAACACTTCAGTTTAGCATGCGTAAACAGTTTAAATTCTATTTAAACATTTCTCTTTCAAGGTATTTAGTTTTGTCAAACAGTTCTAATTCAAACAGTTCAGTTTAGTATAAGTATAGATTTTGTTTACACATAGTCAAATGTCAAAACAGTTCTATATTAAACAATTCAATTTAGTGTAGTAATGTTTAAGTGTCAAAAAATGTTCATTTCAAACAATTCAGTTTAGCATACAAAAACAGTTCAATTTCAAACAATTCAGTTTAACATAAGTACGTAGTTTATTTCTATCTAACCCATACACAGGGCCCTATCAGGTTCTACTACAACGGGCCAGAGCGGACCTGAAAGCTATGGCAGTGAAGAGGCACTCCGCATTCCCCCAAACGCCAGCATCAATGGAACCTCACGATCAGATTATTTAGTGTCATATCAGAACACTCATTGGGGGCGTCTAGCCCCCCTGCAGATGTGCAGTCGGCGTATTCTACAGCCCCAGCCGACTGGCCAATTTGCGGAAGGTTAAGGCCTCCCATCGAATGTTCTGGGTATGACATTAAATTGCTTCAAATAGTGAGGCTTGTCTTGGAGATTTGAGGAATGGGGAGTACCTACATAGCTATTACTTCCTGGTCCACTCTGACCTAATGTAGTAGTATTTGTTAGGATCCCATCGATCAAATGTAACAATTAAATTATTAACTATATCTTAATTATTTGATTATGTCTATCGATTGGTTTGTTTTTATGGCATATCAACCATTGTTGGTTATCTAATGCGAAATCCGGTTTATATATGTTTATTAAATCGACATTATTTGTAAACATAAGTCAACAAAGTAAAATAGTTTCGAGAATGACTATGTATCCCAAACTGTTCAGTTAAACATCAGTCATTAATTCACACAGTTAAATGATCAAACAGTTCTATTTCAAACAATTCAATATAGCATTGGTCATTTTTTGCACAGATTTTAAATATCAAACAGTTTATTTGACCCATAGATAGGACCCAATCAGGTGTTAACCCCTCTGGGCCAAAGTAGATCTGGAAGCGATGGTAAACCCAAAGGCCTAGCATTATTAGAGCCTCACCATTAGTTTGTTTGGTATTATATACAAGGAATTCGTTGAGGAGGCTCTTACCGCTCTGAAGAGATAAAATTGGTGTATTCTACAGCCACAGCCGACTTAGCTATAAATTCGTTTTGGAAAATAATGTTCTTTCAGATTTGCACTTAGTTGATTTAAAAAAAAACGAAAAGTCATTCATGTTTTCAGTTGGTTTAAAAAATTGTAAATAATTCTAATGTCCATTTGCTGTAAGTTGATCAAAATAAATGAAAAAAAAAATGTACTGATTTGCAATTAATTGTTTTAAAAATTACTAAGCATTCTCAGTTGGTTTAAATAACGAATGTACTTTGATAGTGATTTCCTGTCATTTGTTTAAAAAATAAATATTGTTTGACACTTACGTTCTGTTGGTTAAGGGGAAAACGTAACTACTTTTGATATTCATTTTCTATCAGTTGTTTAATAAATAACGAAAATATTTTTTAAACTAATGTGCTGTCCTTTGACGAAAAAAAAAATTTTTTTAATATTTTCGATACTGATTTGCATTCAGTTATTTAAAAATATTTTTCATACCGATATGATCTCAGTTGACTTTCAAAAAGACAATACCTTTCGGAAAGTTTCGATCTTGGTTAATTAAAAAAAATAAACAAAATCCTTTTGAAATTTTCGACTTTTCTGTGATTTTTTTTAAAAAAAGAAACGTGTTTTTCAGTCGATTTACAAAACCAAAATACAATTGATGTGCTCATCAATATCAAAAGTAATTTCGCTTTCATGGCTGACAAATAAAAACGAAAATTCTTTCAATACTGGTGAGTTTCAAGCTTAACTATAATTTCGAAAATGCTTTCGATAATAATGAGCCGTTTGTTGAGAGAAAAAAACGAAAATACATTTGATACCAATATGCTGTCAGTCAGAGCTTTCCTTCATGTACTGTGTATTCCTAAAGAAGACTAATGAACTGCATTAGTCCTTTTCTTTAGCTATAACTCAGATAGGGAACTGATGGATTCATGCCTTCCCCAAAAGCATTCTGGTAAAGTGAAAGGTAAACACTCTTTTTCAGGATTTGAACTCAAGTCACTAACGATACTGCCTTAAAAAGTAACCGTACTGCAAAGTGCGCATTCAGAGAACTGATAGGTGGATAAATGTGATATATACTATTTTCAATCTCAAGCTATAGTCAATCAAATCATCATGTAGGCATATCAACTTCGTTGACTTTCGGCGTCCGTCCCTATTAATCTTAGCTCTTGGCAAATACTTTAGATGGTACCCAGCTGACGAATAAATCTTTTACTAATCGGATCATATATGTATGTATGAGTATCTATCTATCTATCTATCTATCTATCTATCTATGGGGGTGTCCTCGTGGTGTAATGGTTAAAGTGATAGACAGCGGAATCGTAGTAAGCGAGTTCGAAGTCCAGTCGCGCTATTACGTTCCCTTTCGGGCAAATACCCTTAGGAAAGGTATGAACCCCCTTATTCTCCCAGCTATGGGTTAAAGAGTATCACTACTGTTCTTCTTGGAGAATTTCTTTGGCATTAAATAACATTTAAAGGTTGATATGCCATTAAACAAAGATACCAAACCAAACCTATCTATCTATGGAATGACTCCTTGGCGTAGTGATAATAATAATATTTTGAGAGCTTGAACTCCAGTCACAATATTTACGTTCACTTTTGTACTAAAACCGCTGGGAAAGTTATGAACCCCCTAACCTCTAAGCTAAAGAGAAGATAGCTCATCGTAGAAGGCGATCAGTTCCGTTTCTTCACTAAAATTGGTAGGGCTGTAGCAGGAGGTTTTTGTTTCTCTGGGGTTGCCATTAAAAATAGTTACCATCATCCTAGGTTGTATTCTCTCTATGCTATTAAGTGATTTTAAGGCTCTAGTTCCTATAAGTATACCTACACCTCCGACCGTGGCAGTGATAAAATTTTTCCGTGCTGATACAGTGGCTAACACGCATCTATTGCCAGTATCGTGATATTTAATACCCTCGCTATGTGTGTATGTGTGTTTTTGAATGCATATTATGTCTATGTTATGTTCTATAGCCGATGCAGTCAGCTCTGGTTGTTGTCCTATTCTACTTAGGGTTCCAACACTGAATGTCGCTGTTTGCATTGTTTGTTTGCAATTTAGTAATTTTTGTTGTTTGAGCTCAGTAGCTGATTGCTTATAGAGTATGCATGTTTTTTTTTTTATAACAATGACTTTGGCATTAAATAACCCACCGACGTTAATTTGCTACTAAAAAAGAAACCAAACTAATACACACACACGCACGCACACACACACACACACACACACACACACACACACACACACACACACACACACACATATATATATATATATATATATATATATATATGGGGGGGGGGTACAGCAATAACTCCGTAGCCAGAAAATGAAAGAAAAGAACATTTTTTTGCACAAAACCTTTTGCATTTTAACATATTCATCTTCTTTCCATATATACTGCATAGATAGAATGGATGGATATTTTGCTTTTATGGCATATCAACCACGGGGTGGGGTCATCCAATGCCAAACACAATTTATACATATATATAATATGTATAATTGAAAACAAATAATTTATGGGCGGCAAAGTTTAGATCCGCAAAGCTCACTTAGAAGGAATACATATTCAAACTGATTTCAAGCACTTAGTGTTTGTTCCATAGGAGTTGAAAGTAGTTTATTTATTTAGGTACTCTAATATTTGAGAGGCAGGTACATCTTTGAATAGTAGAGCAAAGTTTGTTGCTTTGTAGCTTTTCTTGCAAATGTTCTCATAATTTTGCAACCAATCAATATGGGACTGACTGTGAATAGCTGATTGCACCAGGTATGCATAAAGAGGAATAATTATAAACCAGAACATTAGTTCCATACCAAAATTCGTGTAAATTGTGCGTTTCTTATCACACAACCACGTGCAGATATATATAAACCTGTGTGACAGAAATTTTAATTGCTCCATCAGTCATAAAAATTTCATGGGTGGCCAGAAATACTAATGTGATTGTGAATAAACATAGTTCAAGGTTTTTCATTTACTTGCGTGTCGTGACACATTTCATCAGAATTTTCTTATACTCAAATTCAAGATAGATAAACGCAGTTCGTACAATGGCATTTACCTATCCTCGAGCACCAGGAGCGTTTGCAGATCTGAAAAAAAAAAAAACAGATTTTGATCAACACACGATAGTTCGTTCGACTTTATTGTTGGTTTGTTTCCTGTTTTCCCTCTGAAAAACTGATGGTCATTTAGTTAGTTTGTACATGTCAAAAACACAAACACACGCACAAGTACATGTGTGTCTGTGTGTGTTCGCTCGTGTGTACTAGCTCACACACACACACACACACACACACACACACACACACACACACACACACATATATATATATATATATATATATATATATATATTATTATTATTATTATTATATAATTGAAAAGTACTGAATAAACCATCATTTGGCTTTTATAAGTTTATTTCAGTTGGCACCTTTATAATAGACCAGTTACATCAGATAACTGTCATATGACATTTACTTGGTAAGAAATTTATTAATTTTCATATATTTAGCACTTTAGTATCGTCTCATATATTTTTCCTTGGGCATCTGTATGGGCATACTTGGTCCATTTCGGAGAATTTTGAAGATCTCAAATAGAAGAATTCCCAATTCATCTTCTATTGGGTATTTTCATTATATATATATATATATATATATATATATATATATATATATATATATATATATAAGGGTTGGCAGAAAAGATTACCGATACTGTTTTGGAAAGTCATCAAATTAGGTCTCTTCTTCTGCGTAATAACTCTAGGGGTCCACACTTTATTTCCATCGGCATTGCAGTGCTTGGTAAAAAAAGTTATCCACGGCAATTATCACGTCATCGTATAAACATTTTTGTCCATCCTCGTTTATTTAATGGCCTGTAAGGATAAGTTTATTTAATGGCAAGTAAGGAAAAGTTTATTCAATGGCAAGTAAAGAAAAGTTTATTTAATGGCAAGTAAGGATAAGTTTATTTAATGGCAAGTAAGTATTAGTGCATCGATACTCATGCACAGATTCACGGACATAAATGAGTACATGCTTGCCACGAAGAAGAACAATTTATACGTAACATACATCGGCTTATTAGATTAATTAACATCGTTGTCGATACTCGTAATTAAGTAAATAATTTTGATGACAAAGACTAAAAAGATACAATGAAATTTATATTTAAAAATGAAGTAATTGATTTTTGCTTTTGTCGAAAGTCTATGGCAGTAAATAGATAAGTAGACAGACAAAAGAGGTTTAGGGTCCTTACTAGCTCACTCGTTGAGTTAATGGCGGACACTGTTACAGTATTATTGATAGTGCTCAATATCAATGATAGAGTATATATATACCTGACCGATAAAATGAAACGCAGTTTCTTCCAGGCAGTGATCGTATCGATACTGTTGTATGGATGCACTACTTGGACGCTAACAAAACGGCTGGAGAAGAAGCTTGACGGCAATTACACGAGAATGTTGCGAGCAATACTGAACAAGTCCTCGAGGCAACACACCACAAGGCACCAACTATACGGCCTCCTGCCTCTCATCACGAAAACTATCCAAGTTAGACGAACTAGACATGCAGGACACCGCTGGAGAAGCAGGGACGAGCTCATAAGTGATATACTCCTATGGATCTCCACATATGGCCGGGCAAAAGCAGGACGACCAGCTCGAACATACATACAGCAGCTCTGTGAGGATACGGGATGTAGCCCTGAAGACCTGCCAGAGGCGATGAACGATAGGAAGAAGTGGCGAGAGAGGGTCAGGGATATCCGTGCTAGCGGCATAGCATGATGATGATGATGATGATATATATATATATTATTATTATTATTATTATTACATAGTAGTGTCTATGAACCTGTGTTTCGTGCATTTTGCATTCGTCAAACAGTGTGAATGTTTTCAAAATAGATCGATTAATATGGTTAATCGGCTTTTTTTTTTAAACCATGAAAAATTTGCGAAAATCACCCACCCATTTCAATATACTCTTTTAAACCACAAATCCGAGATAATCTCAAAATGTCGACTCGAAAACAAACATTTCTTGTCCCAATTCAACCGAAACCTTTAACCAAAACACAAACTATATTTCTTATACCTTCACATTTTTAAGCACCCCTATTATCTTAATATTTACATTATTTTTGCCATCTAAGTTCACATTACTTATTAAAGCTTCCTCCTTGCCCTATTTCTCCAACATCTTTTTGCTACACCATCCATCAGCGACTACCGACATCTAACTATTTATACAACAGAACCACCGACAGTAAGTACCATTTTCCTCAGATTATCACATTATGAACACCCACAAATATTAACTTTAAAGGTAAGTAATATTTTAGTATTGTCAATAATTATAAGCACTATTTTTCACATTATTGAATTATGACCAACCATCAGTATTGCCTAAGACCATTATGACCACAATTGTTACATTTATTATTATTATTATTATTGCAAATGCTTCCCAAAAGCTAATATCATTTTTATTACAGCCCATTAATACTATACCACATAACCCTTGACGACACAATCATTATATATATATATATATATATATATATATATATATATATATATATATATATATAAAAACTAACGTAATGATGATTTTAACTTTGATCATCATAACCACTCAATAAAATTCACCACGAAACAGGCATTTTATATAAACATCAAGTATACATTTATCTATCATAAAGTTGGCTAGGATTATAGAAGACAAAGAAATAATTTTGATTGCAACAATCCATTTCCCGACCCCCTTCTGACATACTTTTCCTTTCTCTCGCTCTCTTTCTTAGTCGCACCCCAACCCAACAACAGACAGCGGAAATATGTGTAAATATATAAATATACAAAGATTCATGCCAGTATATACGCAAACATACGTATATATGTACGCGCGAGTAACAGCACATACACAAACATACTGACATTCAACAGCAGACAAACTTAAGCAAGCATAGACACAAATAACCCTCACTTTTCGAACAAAAGATTAACCTTATTAATTGGTCTTTTTTTAAAACCTTCACTCTCTCTGACGAATGCAATATGCATGAAACCCAGGGTCACTTAGATTACTGTGCAATATTATATGAGTGAGAAGAATTGAGTAAAATCCGACCGATTTTATATAGAAAAGTTAAAGAAGAAAGATATATTTTTGATGGATTTTTTATTTGCCAACGTTTCGACTTCAATCTTTTTTTTTTCATAATGCCAAATTATTTCATCAAAATTAATTTAGAATTAGAAATAATTATTTTAGATAAATTTTGATTCAATAGGAAGTCTTCATCGCATTCTAATATCTACATTCCCTAATGAAGATATCCAGTTGAATCAAAATGTATCTATCATACAAATTTTCTCATTCTAAAATAATTTTGATAAAATATTTTCGCATTCTGAAGAAAAGATTGATGTCAAAAGGCGTTGGAAAATATGCAAGCAATCAATCATATCTTTATTCCATTTTACCTTTTCTACGTACAATATATATATATATAAATATATATATAAGGTCGCTTTTCGGCATAAACTCTCAAGCGATCCAAACATTACTTACATCGGTTTTAGAGTACTTGGTTCTCATTGGTAATATATATATATGTATATATATATATATATATATATATGCTAATAGTTTGAACACGGGGTACCTTGTTCCATTTCCCACGACGATAAACATGCCACTAGAAAGCAGCATCACAACTCAAGACTAAGATGAGGTTGTATCGACACGTCTGAAAAACAAATTTTACATAAATTAAACCAAGTTCACCTGAACATCGTGCTCGTGAAATTTAGTGTAAGCATGTTAGATTTCTCCAGATTTCGTGGTGGGTTTTATGACATATACTGAAATCAAGTATTATGATGAACAATTGTCGAGGTAATTTTACGGTAATAAATTTAAAATCTACGTATATCTATTCTTCTACAAGTTTACAGAAACTAGTCAGGCGTATCGTTTGTATCAAACCCACACACACACACACACACACACACATATATATATATATATATATATATATATATATATTTCCATACCACCTATAGAATATTAATATTGAAGTATACGTGTGTATATACATTCGCGATGATTCGCGGATATGTGTATTTGGTTCTATGCACACGAATTAGCTGACATGAATGTATGGTAATTATATTGATTCTAGTACGAAATATCTATTGATTACCGCAAACATTTGATGAATCAGATAAACATAAACACAGACATGAAACTGCTACTCCAAAATAAACAAACACTTATATATATATATATATATATATATATATATAATCGACAAATCATGCTGACAGTAGGGAGTTCCATGTTTCTGCCCCCCCATGCGTCCTAATCGCTCAAGATGGCTCCATCTGGTTTAAAAAACATCGACACTTTTTTATATGAACTGGTTGACTAATTGAAGAGCTAAGCCATTTAATGTGGGGATATCTCCATCTGGTTTAAAACACATCAACACTGTTCTCGACGAAGTTAATGAGTCTTGCGTCTGTAACGTTACTGGATCATAAATATAAAGAGGTAACACTTTGCACGCAAATTTGAATTAAGTTTTTACACCAATGATCGTCACATTTCTCAAAGTACAAAACGACTCCGTTGTCTTTTTTATGTGAAAGTTTATTTCAGTCTATAACATTTCACTAAGCAGTCGTCACCGAAGCAAGAGAAAAATATTGGTTGGTAGAATAACTGGTGTTTATTAGGAACACTCTTTCATTCGTTAGAGGTGACCGATCAGAACACCGACTTGGCTTTGTCACCCAGACCAATCTCATCACCCCCACCCACGGAGCCGCCAGTCTTTCACCCCGAATCTCCCTGATGCATCTTTATCAAGTGTTTCCGACTGAGTGACAGCTAACTCACCCTGCTTATGTATTATGACAATTATTTCACCAACTAATGGGAGCAGAACACGTGTCATAAACTTTCAGCGTTACGTCATCTTATCTTAATCTCAGCCAACAAGATGTTTATCGTTCAATATCTGGTCTAAAATTCCGACTTCAAACCAGAATCCTATTATGACAAGTTTTACGCGCGTATGACAAGTATAAAAACGTAAGTTCCAGGTCTTTGAACATCAGACTTGAACAAATGTAAGATTCATATATATATATATATATATATATATATATATATATATATAAACCGGCCTATTAGCAAAATAGTCTGTGCTCATCAGCGGCCAGGGAGTTCGGAGTTCAATCTAAGGTCAAATCACACCTAAGACTTGAAAAATGGTTATCAATGCTTCATTGGTTAATACTCAGTATTATAAGGTATGGATCAAGGGTAATACGATCAATCTAGGGAAATGAGTAGCGCTCTCTTCAACACGGTGCAATTGAAAAGGGAGCTTTCAGATCGCCCTCGACTACGGTCGACCAACTAACTGATTATATATATATATAGTGAAAGAGAGACAGAGAGAGAAGTGTGTGTGTGTGTGTGTGTGTGTGTGTGTGTGTTGGACAATATATGTGATTAAGAACTAAAAACTTTCTTAAATGTTGTAATTAATTTTCATTTGTATATCTTTCTCTTATATGACACTTTTAAAAGATAAAGACTTTGTTAGTCTTCAATAAATCTTAAAAATGTGGAAATTTAATAAGCAGCAACCCACTCAGTGCACATAAGTTCACAAATGGAAAAGAATGGGAAATGCTGTAATTAGAACCCTCTTAATTCTTTTTTTCACCAATGGTCAAGTAACATGGTTTTCGATTTCTTTTTTTTTTTCTTTTATCTTTTTTTTTTTTTTTGCAAAATATCTTACCAAGGATGATTCAAAGACATAAAAAAAATTTAAAAAATTTAAAGAATGAAAAATCTTTAATTCAGAACTCTGCCGAACGTCTACTATTATTAAATTCATAAAAAGGATTGTATGCAACTGTTTGAATATTAGTATTACCACGGCCAACTCGTAAATACGATCCTGCATCTTATATTAACAGGTTGATTTCTCACAGGCCGAATAATGTAAACAAAAAAAGATAATCCATTTATCACTGCATATGAAATTAACCTAAAAAATAATTAACTTCAAAAATTCAACAGAGATGATGATATCATTTTGCTAGAACTTATTCAACGTTATTTTTATTCCTTTCAACATTAAAATGCATATTCACACTTTGAGATTTACTTATCCAAGAATTATAAACGGCTTTGAGTTACTTTGTTTTCATGATTTCAAAAAAGTGTCGAAATACCAACATCAGTATCTCATTTTATTTATTCAATTTTTAAAGTTAATTATTTTTTTCAAGTTAATTTCTTCTGCAGCCATATATAGTTTTTTTTTGTTTTGTTTACATTACTTCGGCCTGTTAGAAATCAACCTATTAATGTAACATGCAGAGCCGTATTTACTTGTTGGCTATGATATTACGCATAAGCAAATTGCTGGTAAAATCCAGTTGCTTACTTAAAAAAGATATATTTTTAAACCCTTAGGTGTTATCTTTATAAAATGTGTATCAGCACAGATCTTCTTCAGGAGCAGGGATATCAATCAACCCCTGATAATGACATAGACGCATGTCTACTCCACTTAAAAAATGACAATTCCGAATCGACTTTGCACCCAGAGCAGCTGTCTGGTGTCAAGATCGGTAGGTGCTCGTGTAAGAGCCAACATAGGGGATACGATCAGCGACCTGTGAATGTTGATTGTTCTTATTTAAGGTAGAGAAAAAAGCCGAAAGCATCTGAGAGTCATTAAAGAAAAAAAAATAACCAGAAAAAAAAAAAAGTAATTCACTGTTGTTTTAAAAGCTAAGAGGGAAACGGATGATAAAGACTCATATAGAATCTTTTAAATTTAATACAAGTCAAAGACTTATCGAGCAAGCTATAACTCTTGTTGTCTGACCTTTAGATACTTGAAATAAAAGGACCGGTTAATTCCTGAAGAACGTAAAGAGAGTTCTGAAAAAAAAGAAGCACAATAAATTGAAGACCAAATTGTACCATACCCATGATACGGATATGTGAAATGTACATAGAATGTTCATAACATAAATACATAGAACATAGGAATCCCGAAACTCGAAAAACACGTAACGACTTCTTAGTTCAGGTACGAAACCTTTTATTACCTTTGAGTTAAAGGTTTCGATATAAGGAAGAGAGATGCACAATCTTTCTATGATAACTTTTCCATCTGCCCCACCCCCCGCCCAACACGTGTAGCAGCCGCCACAAGGCAACTGGCCTAGCTTCAGTGAGCAAGCGAAAGCCAACACTCTTCTCCCGAGGCAGAACTCAACTGACTTTTTCAAAATCCCCAGAATCCTCCGCGCGTTTCCGGTGCGTGACGTCACCCGCACTCTCTACCCCCGTTTCCCATCTCGGGTTATTGTGACATCCCTGAGTGACACGTCTACCCCGTCCGCGCGCGTGAACACCTGCGTTAATGTTGCACCTAAGAAACCCATGCACTGAACCGAAAGGTTCTCTGCCTAACTAAACCCAAAGGCATAAAATGAAATCCCTCGGCCATTATATTACAAAATCACCACTGTACACAGAAACACATGAACATTAACAGAGGAAGACAGGAAAAATAAAAGAATTAATTTTTTTTAAAAGTCATGAGTCAACTAAATTAATATTCCTTAGGAATCAAGACAGGAGGAAAAACAAGGAAGAGACTAAACTAGTAAATAAAGTATTAAAACAAATCCTAACAGAGTGCGTCACCAAATTGAACGAGTTAATCTACGCAGAAGCAAAACTAGTCAGTAACAAAATAGATATTACCAAAGGAATCCGAAGAGAAATACACAAGATGGATGGGAAATGAGGCTAGAAGAACAAACTGCGTCAACAAGCAAAATTACTAAAGAAGGTAATTTGTTTTTTGCATTTTTAAACATCCATCGTTGACTTAACATCGCTTATCATATCTACCAACTCCTCCGCTCGGGCAGGATATGACACAAGATCAATTTTTAAGCGGAGTTTAACAGGTTTAAATTCAGAGTTTTCCTTCGCCTAGACTAGATGCCTCACCAAGGCTAAAGAACCAAGGCTGAAGAATCTAGTCTGCCCAACTATTTACCCATAGCTGAAGGGAGAATAATTGGATTCATACCTTTCCCAAGGGTATTAGTGCTATGTGAAATGCAATCAGTCTCGTCCAAGATTTGAACTCGTATCGCCGTGTCCATTTCCTATGACGATAACCATTACACTACGGACACTTAACATCGCTTATGTCACCCCTCATTGACCTGATGACGGTTCAGTAGAACCGAAACGCTACAGTGTCGACTTCTCAATAAATCTCTCTTTCCACTTGGATTACCTTGTTATCAATTTTTCTACATAAAAAAAGGAAAACAGAGGAACACAAACGGAAAGAAAAGACCCCAAAAATGTCAACCGTAGACAAGTCTGACAAAACTACGGGAAGAAACAAATTAAAACAATTTGGCGAAAGAAGGCTAAATCAAAAGATGCCTGGGCAGGGCTAATCAATACCAACAAAATAGGACATTGAAAAAATGAATAAATAAAATCCTAGTAACAGATTGGTGGAGAGTGTAAAAAAAAATAAATCAGCTGAATAAACAAAATAATTTTGGAGTAAAATATTGAAAATAAAACTTGTGCTCAATGGATAAATGATATGAAAAAAGGTTTTACTGAACTTAAAGTTGAGGATATATTTGGAATTACTGAGCAACACAAGAAAATACGGCATCAAAAAACGTTTAACCCTGATAGGTTACACGGCGTCTCGTTTGAAAAAAAAAATCACGTCCATCCACGACAGACTGCCTCTGCAACTGAAAATGTCTACAAGTAGTAGGCATACACAAACAGATGACGAAAATGGTAGCTACCCAGATCAAGACAGACACCCAAAAAGGAACCATCCCAAGATATATAATTCGGTTTGGTTTGGTTTGGTTTGGCTTTATGACATATAAACTATTGTAGGTTATTTTATGCCAAATTATTTTTATAAATATATATCAAATATATAATTTCTAAAAACGTTTTGTAGATAACATCTTTAAATGAGCCAGACGTCATTTTTTGTTCACAGAGTAAAATGGTTTCACTTATTTCAAAGACGAATAATCTACTCTTAATCATTAGTTTGCATACATTTTCATGTTTCCAAGTATTCCTATGATTCAATGACAATTCAATTAAACATCAGTCATTTCTTTACACACAGTTAAATGATCAATCAGTTCTATTTCTAACAATTCAATTTAGTACAAGTGAACAAAATTAAATGGTTCCCAGTATTGCTATCAATAACTAACAATTAAAGTAAACATCAGTCATTTGTTTACACTCAGTAAAATGTCAAACAGTTCTACTTCTAACAATTCAGTTATTCAAGTACACAGCTTTTTTTTGTTCATACGCTGTTAAATGTAAAAATAGTTCTATTTCTAACAATTCAATTGAACATAAGGCATTTGTTTGCTCTTAGTTTAAATGTCAAACAGATCTATTTAACCCACTGGTATGATCCTATCGGATGCTGCTATTCTTGGCCAGAGCGGACCTTGGAACGTTGGCAATAAAAGGGGTACTCTGCATTCCCCAAATCTCCAGCATTACTGGAATCTCATGATCAGATTGATTAGTATCATATCCAGGACATTTATTGAGGGAGTCTTACCCCTCCCTCCACAGAGATGCAGTCGGTGAATCCTGCACCCCCAGCCGACTGAGCCAAGTAAGTATAGAACAATAATTTGTTGAACTGTGACGAACAAAATCCTGAACAGACAAATAAGAGGCCATGATAGTTTACGTCCTCAGATTCCGCTATCATTTCAAAAAGGTAATTTCTTTGCAGCCGATACAATTGTATTGGCGAAATAGATATTGATTTTACCAAAATATTTTACAGTTTTGATACATATTTATGAAATATTTAAATGAATGCATAAATATATTTCACCTGACAATGCTCTAAATTTGAAATTACATTACAAAAACGAAACTTGTTTCACTAATCACTTTTTTCCATCAAAATATATATATATATATATATATATATATATATATATATATATATATATATATCCTAAATTATAATCCTAAATTAACCGGTCTTTGTTTTTTTCATAAAGATATATATATATATATATATATATATATATATATATATATATATATAAACTGAATTTTCTTAACTTTTAAAATTTTGATTAGCACTTTATGTTTTTTCAATAATTTTTTCTAGTACTTCTCAAATTACCAAGAAAAAAGAGGACGAAAAAAAGAAATCCAGGCAGCTGGAGGATATTATTACGTGAATATATATATATATATATATATATATATATATATATATATATATATATATGTATGTGTGTGTGTCTGTGTGTCTGTGTGTCTGTGTCTGTGTGTGGTTTGGTAATTGTCGTTCATTTAAGCATGTTTTATTAAATAATTAAGACAAATTGTGTCTTTATGATTTATTTAAAATTCTTTCAAGTTTCCTAATGAATATCTTAATTTTAAATTGGAATTGGTAGATGAATTTCCCAAAATTGTCCTGTTCAATTTTTAAATAACGTTCCCTTTTAAATACATCAGTTACCCTGTTTTTTTCCAAGTCTGCGTTCGCTGATTTTTATTGTGCAATAAAAAAACTTTCAAAAGTCATTTTAAAAACAACACACTTTACACAAGCAAGCAACCCCTGATGATGGCCTATAAAGAGTCCCAAAATGCTCGGGACAATTTTGGGAAATTCACCTAATAATTCAAACCTGAAACTAAGACACTTATCAGGAAACTTAAAAGGATCTTAAATAAATTATACAGACAAAATGTGTCTTTACTTATTAAGGAAGCAATATGTATATATATATATATATATATATATATATATATATATATATATATATATATATATATATATATATATATATTGTACAATTTGATGGAGACTCAAACTCGGTTAAGTCGTCAATTAAGATATATTATGCGCCATTTTAAAGTGATTTTCAACGCTTATAACTTCACACAGTTGTGAAAGAAAATGTTACAAACGGAAATAAATAGGTAAAGCTTTGGTTTTTCCTTTTATTTTCAAAAATGAATTATAATTCAGAATATACAATATCACTTTTAACTGCCCTGATGATGTTCTAATGCAAAAACCGAAATATTTATCGTGAACAAATAATTCACACACACATACACACGCACACATAATATAACTTGTATTTCAACAATGGTGCTCAATGAATCATATAAAACCGCAAGTCGTTCTGTTATACACAAGTTGAAAATTGATTTTTGGGAATAAACTTTCAAAAACGCATACGATGTTAAATCACAGCAGAAAATTGATAAAACTACACGAGTGAGTTCGAGTCTTATTGGGTGCCTTTTTCATATGGCTTTGTGCCACATCTAAGCAAAAAGCTTAGTAAATTACCACAGCAGAAAATTGATTCATAACTCTTAACCAACAGTTATACCGAAAGTTTTATTACCACTGAAGTTTAAGGTATAGTTGGAAGTTTATTGGAAAGCATTTAAAAACCGATTTTAATCGTTTGACACACACTCACACTTTTATATATACATATAGGGTGGAACGATAAAATGCCGTCCTAAAGAAAGCAACACTACAGCCTTATTTTAAAACTTTTATTGAAAAAATCAATTCAGGTAACTTGATTATGTAGTAGAGCTGACATCTATTCAATGTAGCCGCCTTCAGCCTCAATCAACGCCTCGATACGGATCCGGAACTGGGAGCATGCCTTTTCCACAAGCGCCGGCGGGAGCTCGGCGAATACTCGGTGGATGGCGGCGATCAGGCTGGCTTTGGTGTTGTGGGAGGTCATGTTGGTGATGTTCTCAACGTATGACCAAACGAAGTAGTCCAGCGGGTTCAGATCAGGGGAGGAGTGGGGGCTAGTTAGAGAAGGCTACAAAGTCGTAGCACTCTTTATGAAGCCAAACCTAGGTCTCTTTGGACTTGAAGGCCAGCACCGAGTCCTGCTGTCACACCCCGGGTCTGCTACTGGCCACCTGATTGCACCACGGGATCACCACACTCTTCAGCACATCCAGGTACACATTGGTGTTGACTTTCAAGCCGACTTCGAAGATGTGAGGTGGCATGATGTGACCTTCCGCTCCACCACTTCCAAAGGGTCGTTCGATACGTTGAGCAGTGCCCTCAAGCGTTGAACCGTCCGGATTTTGAGGGTGCTGGCAATGGTCCTGTTGTCATAACTTGGATCAGTAGGGAGCATGGGTTATACAGCAGCGCATCTCCGATCTCGCTCGTTGAACATTGTGTCACTTTCTTGACGGCAACTACACAAGAATGTTGAGAGCAATACTGAACAAGTCCTGGCGACAACACCCCACGAGACGCCAACTGTACGGCCACCTACCTCCCATCACGAAAACTATACAGGTCAGACGAGCCAGACACGCCGGACACTGCTGGAGAAGCAAAGACGAGCTCGTAAGGGACGTACTACTATGGACCCCCACATATGGCCAAGCAAAAGCAGGACGACCAGCCCGAACTTACATACAGCAGCTATGTGAGGACACAGGATGTAACCCAGAAGACCTGCCGGAGGTGATGAACGATAGGGAAAAGTGGCGAGAGATGGTCAAGGATATCCGTGCTGGCGGCACGTCTTGATGATGATGATGATGATGATTATCGCTCTTGGGATTTGTACACAACTGGCCAACAAGTAGATAGTCTGCAACAAAAAAGGAAAACTAGTTTTCATTTAACGGAAATGGAATCATGTCGTCTTTTCTAGGGCGACAATTTTATCTTTCCACCCTGTATAAATAACATTTTTGGTATTCGGTAGCGCAAAATGCAAGCAAGAAAAAGTTAATACATATGCTTTAATTCCTGTACTGACGTTGAGTCGAGGGTTGGTTTAGGGGTTTGTCATCAGCCAGACGAAAGGATAGACGGGTTTTTATCATGGCTTGCAGTGTCTCGCGTGTCTTGCCATAGTAAAGGGTTGTGATACAACGAAACTATCTGTCTGTGGATGACTATATATATATATATATGTACACGTATATATATATATATATATATACTTTTTCTTGGTCATTTTTAATCTGGATCAGGTTTTGTCAACTTTTTTTCAATATGTTCATATACACAGAACGAGCACAAATTATATGTGAATCTTTTTCTGAGTGCTGGTCAGTGTTTATATGTGTGGGGGGTTATAGGGGCGTGTTTGTATGGGTGCTTGTGAAGTAATCATTCGATGGACAAAAACAGACACAGACTCGTTATTATGCTTATATATATATATATATATATATATTTACTTATATACACACACACACACACGACACATTCACAAAGAAATTTGTTTTCTCAACTTAATATTCAATACAATATATATATATATATATATATATATATATGCAAGATTCCGAAAACATATATAAATGATTATTATTTCTCCCGAATACTTATGAAAACATTATTTAGACAACAAAATACACACACATACACATATGTGCGCATGTGTGTGTAGTCATTCGGACATAGTAACCTCAGTGTTTGTATATCGATTAAATCATGTATGTGTGTGTGTGTGTCTGTGTGTGTGTGTGTATAAGCGCTTGCTTCAGTTTCAATGTCAGATTTTTGATGTCACTGGGTTGAATGATGATGCCGTTTGTCGCAGAGGTTATTTACATATAGGCAAATAGCCTGTGGAAAATAAGCTTGCTAACGAGATCTGTGAGATGTTCCATAGCTATCTCATAACAACAGCCACAACAATAGCTGATGTTTGAGGCATGTACTGGCTGGACGAAGACGACGACGATACACACCGACACACATGACGCAAATAAACAGCTAAGATTGATATGTCATCGAGTGAATCTTTTCTAAAGAAACAAGTTGTTAACGACTTGAATAATGTCTAAACGATGAACAACCAGTCAAAACCCACCTGCAAATACATTCAGGCACATTCAACTTGGGACAAATAATACAACACAACAAAATAGAATGTAATACAGACCTTGGCAGACGTAGCACTTCAGTATATATATATATATATATATCATCATCATGTCGCGCTGGTAGCACGGATATCCCTGACCCTCTCTTGCCACTCCTCCCAATCGTTCACCGCCCTAGGTAGGTCTTCAGGACAACATCCCGTATCCTCACATAGCTGCTGAATGTATGTTCGTGCTGGTCGTCCTGCTTTTGCACGGCCATGTGTGGGGGTCCATAAGAGTACATCTCTTATGAGTTCGTCCCTGCTTCTCTAGCAGTAGTGCAACGTCTGCCGAGGTCTGTACTATATATATATATATATATATATATATATATGGTGTGTGTGTGTGTGTGTGTGTGTGTGTGTGTACTAACACGTTTGAACGCATGAGTCCACGATCTAAACTTTCTAATATGTATGGATATTGACGTATATGTCTATATAAAACCTTTTGCAGTGTGCTTCATGAAAAATATGATTGCAAGATACTATGCACTGCTTTCACATAGGCAGAAAACTAATAAGACGTACTGACAAGTATACTGGGAAAAGCAAAGTTATTTCAATCCTCATCAATCAACCATATGTGAATCCACGCATGATCAGTCAACTCTGATATACATACCATCATATATATTGCTATATAGCGATATAATGAAGAGTCAATAACGCTTTTGTTTATAAGAATATAACTTTCTCTTCTTTATGAATCAAAAGGGCTGAAATTTGTTGGAAGTGTAAGAAAGACATAGACAAGAAGGACCCAGACAGAAGACTCAGAATAAGGCTGACAGAGGACTACTATATTGACACTTTTCTTAACCATGTGAGTCTATATTCAGGTCCTTACGACTTTGCTTCTTTGATGAAAGGTTGTCAACCGGGACCGCCGTGGGCCACCTGGCCCTCTCCCTCTGGACACTCTCTTAATCTTACTGACTTGACTATCCTTCTCACTGACGGCTGACTGTGTGTCCGTGGGTATTTGTGTGTATGTAATATTCCTAACGCTTCCGCTTCTCCTTCTGGCCTTCAACCCACGTGATATACTTCTGCTATTTTTTTGCTTACTATCCGGAACATCCTGTTGGCTCTGCCAAATATCAACATGCAACACTATATATATATATATATATATATATATGTGTGTGTGTGTGTGTGTGTGTGTGTGTGTGTGTGTGTGTAAGAATATAATGGATAACAATCCGACGGTATGGATAAAAATTGAAAACAAAGTAACCCAAAGTGATAAATTTATTATAAAAGAAGTCGACGCCTTAACGTTTTGGTTTTAATAAACCACCATCAGGACTTTAAAATGATAATACCGAGTGTTGTTCGATGAATATTTAATAAAATGCAAAAAAAAGGGTAAAGCTATATATAAAAAGAAAAAAAAACATACGACCGTTCAATCAATAAATCAGCGTGCATATTTTTAAAAAAAACCGTAATTATGTAAGTTGATGATGTAAAACAAATGGAACCATCAGGAGATATAATGGGTTAGAAAGAGAGAAAAAAGAAAAGAAAAGAACGAAAGAAAGAGAAGTTCTCTCTCTCCTCCCTCTTTATATTTTATTTTCACTTTCTTTTCTTTTCGAGTTTTTTTCTTTCTTCTTCATCATCTAAGAGCATATGATAACAACATTTCTAAAGTTCTGATGATGGTTTATTAAAACCGAAACGTTATATAGTCGACTTTCTTTCATAATAACTTCACCACTTTGTATTAATTTGTTTTTCAAATTTTCTCCAAAGATATATATAAGTTCAATTTAAGGTCAATAAATCAATTCATATATTTATCCATCGATTTCTTTATCTCTCAATCTGTGTTTTATATATATATATATGTGTGAGTGTGTGTGTGTGTTTATATCACATTGACAGATTGATATAGACGTCGACAGATACATGAACAAATTTTTGAGCTTACATTGAGCTTATGTAGATATCTATATATCATCATCATCATAATTAAGTCACGCTGACAACAATGACATCCCTGACTCTCTCTCTCTCTCTCTCTCTCTCTCTTTCTATCACTCTCAATCGGTCCCTATCTTCAATCACTCCTGGCCATTCTTTCAAACTACATCCTGTGTTCACATAAAGCTGATATGAATAGTTCTTGCTGATCAGCCAACAGTGTCACGTCCATGAGTAGGGGACAATAGAAGAACATTACCTATGTGTTCGTCCTACCCTTTCTAGCAGAGTTCCGCATTTCTTGTTCATCTAACTTGAATAGCTTTTGAGATGGGAGGTAAGTGGCTGTACAGCTGCTGTTTCGTGTGATGCTGCTTGCATGATTTGTTCAAATAGCTCGTAGAATTTTTGTGTAGTGCCCATTCAGCTTTTTCTTAACGCATTTTGTTTAAGTCACTGTGGGGCATCCATAGGGTAGTATTGACGCAGTCACAGATAGGAAGAAATTCCGTTTCATTTTATCGGATAAATCAGTCTTCCATATGATCGATAATTTACCAATAGCTGTCCACACCTTCACTTGGGGTATATTTATATCACTTTCAGTAAATGAGATATTGATGCCGTTGTAGGTGAACTTGTAGTTTAATTTTTGCGGCCTGCTACTTCGTGGGGAGGAGGCTCCTCATTTAAAATACATGTGGTCTGTCTTATTTGTATTCGTGTGGAGACCAATGTCTCCTGTTGTTTGCTGCAGGCTATGCAGCAGGGATTTGGTTATGGTAGGTGAATTTGCCAGAAGCACTATATCATCTGCATAGTTTGCGTCTGTTTTAGGTTCTGCAGAATAACATCAGCTTCTTACTTCTTTTAGCATAAAGCCATTTTCAGTAACAGATCTATCGACATTCGAAGTTGGTTGTCTAGGCAAATTATATATATATATATATATATATATATATATATATATATATATAAATCAGATTGTTGTATACCGTTATACAAATACAAACGGAAAAATAATCAAACGTAATTTACGAACTCCAATGAACGAACGAACACACTTCTTTATAGAAATATATATCTCTCACACTTTTTTCTCGAAAGGGTTGATGTTTCTGTGGTGTGTGAGAGATGGGTGGAGAGACATATACTCAGAGAGAGGAATTCCTCTGCCCATATCTTCTTCCAGGAGCCAGGGGGTGCCAACGCTTGTACTCCCTTGCAAGCTCGTCAGAGACGCCTCTGGTCGGCTGCGTGTCCCGCGCTCGACTGCGATTCTCTGCACTCTGTCTAAATCTCACTGCTTGGTTCTCATCACGTGATCTCCTTCCTTTTACACACCTGTTCAACCTGAGTGCCATGATCATGCTGTCCTGCTTACTCATCAAAATGTGACAGCTTACCAAGCACACGGGGTTACTAGGAACGAACCGAGAATCCATGGCATATGTTATATAACAGGAGTTAACTGATCATGCGTGGGTTCACATTTGCTTAATTGATGCAGACAGAAATACATTTGCTTATCCCTGTATATCAGACAGTTCATCTAATTAGTTTTACGTCTGAGTGGAAGAAGAATGTAATATCTTACAATCAAATTCTTCATGATATAAAAAAGATATTATATATTCATAGATATTTTATTCATAGATTTTTTATTGTTTACCTCATATACGTATATATTTGGACACACACGCGCCCACACACACACACACACATATATAAACATTTATAATAATATAGTGGGTTGAGTGTTCGCTAATTGCCTGGGAGTAATTACCAAAACACTCAAACTGGTACTTGATGCCTTCTTGCTTAACACTCATTATTATAAGGTACGGATCAAGGATAAGTGGAGTAATGTAAGGAAAGTATTAGCGCCCTCACTTACAACTCGGTATAGTGGTCATTGAAAAAGGAACATTCAAGTTACACTCAAAAATGGTCACCCAACAGTGGTTGCCAATGGCAGGGAGGAGAAGGTTCAATCCCAGGGCAAGTCTTCTTGCTAAACACTCAGTATTATAACACGAAGATTCAAAAATTGTACTTGATGCCACCTTGTTTAACTCTCGGCAATATAAGTTATGGATCAAGGGTAAAGTGAAGCAATCTAGGGAATGAAGTAGCACTTTCTTTTACACTTTTGAGTAGTAGCTATTAAAAAGGGATCCTTCGGGTCGCCTACGATTACGGTTTTCAACTTTATTTACTTTCATATGTATGTATGTATGTATGTATGTAGTGACTCCAGTGGTCGGATGCAAACCGTGTGTCTTTGACTTAGGTTAGACTCAACGTCCTGGCCGGAACCTTGAAATGTTCATTCAATTTTCAAAAACTTCTTTATAATAATGTTATACAAAGATAAAAAAAAAATTACGTGTGTATTTCTTTTGGCCCCACGAAAATTCGCCCCCAAAACCAAACGAGATCTTTGAAATATAATTTAGACAAATAGATTTCTCTCTGAAATGAAGAAAATAATCATTAAAAATCTCAAATGTGTTTTCGTACCCTATTTAAAAATTATATATTGTTGGATATTGACTTGAACACCCTTTGACAGGACGATGCAGCTCCGGAAGTTCAACACTGTGAAGAAAAATAACAGGAAATATACATGGTGTCTAAAGTAAACAGAACGCAGGTTGCTCCGGCGGAAATGCTGCTTAAATTGTGTGGGTGGCAAGCTCGAAGGAAGCATGATTAAGTGCATTGTGTGAGTGGCATGATAGAAGGATGCGTATTCACGTGCAACGTGTCTTCCGCAGATAAGAAGAGATTTACCCACGAGAATTTGCATGGGCGTCCGATGCAAATGATATGACTCGGGAGGTTTTGACCCGAAGAGAAGAAAGGCAGAGAAGTTTCACAGAAGATGCAAACTCTACCATCTTTGAATCTCTCTCTATCTATCTATCTATCTATCTATCTCTCTTACTCGTTCGTAAATTTTGAGTAATAAAAAGAAAAAAAAAGTTGGTTATATTTTTAAACATCAATGTTGCTGTCTTTCCCTGGTATACAACACTATTTTTCTTTCAAATCAACTGCTAAATTTGAACTGTATATAATTTTGTTAGTTATAATATATGTGAGGCATTTAATGATAAAACACCGTGCCCGAAAGATTCAAATGGGTGTTTATGTATGTTGATGCGTTTGTGTTCATAAAATACTTCTCGTGAGTGCATGTGTGTGTGTGTGTGTGTGTCCGTGTTCGTGAGTGCATCTGTGATATATTTCGCTGACACAGATATTGAGGGGTTAATATCATCAGGGGTTAAGATTCCAAGAGTGACTGAGACACACGTTTAAACGGGATTAAAGACATTTCTTGAGTAAATACAAAAGATTAAAGTAAGATATAATTTTTGCATTCGTGAAATGGTCAGTTATGAAGTTTTATCTGTTCGCACCTTCACAGACACAGACATTTGATGAATTTTATTTAGAAAAAAAAGTTGAATGTTAAATTTATTTGATTATTCTAAATTATACGAATAGTAAATTAGGTTAAAATATGTTTTGAGTAAAGTTGCTAACCTAAATTGGAGAGGAAAAGCTTGATGTGAACTATACAAGGATGATACATGATATTTTGTACAGACCCTAGAATCAGTACCCTACAAAACAGCTTCATGGCTAATTACCTCCCATTTCACAAACCATCCATGTAAGACAAACAAGATATACTAAGTATTGCTGGTGGAGTAAGGGTTAATTCATAGACGATTTTCACCAATGGACTCCTCCACATAAATATACCATTGTTGGCCAATAAGCCAAAATTTACATTTATCATCTCTGTAGGGAAACTCTATGCCGTCTAAAAGACTTTCCACTAGCGATAATCTATAGGGACGGATAGTGAAAGACCCTCAAGAGAATATACAGCCGTGGTGTATCGGTTACCGTCGCGATAAAATAAACACGGCCTTTTCACATGAGCAATAACCCTGGGAAAACTAGGAAGACAGCATTTCTCTTTTCTTCTATGGGTAAATAGTAGGGCAAAGTGAGGTTCTTTAATCTTTGTATTGTAACTGATCTAAGAGACAGAAAACTCAGTAGTCGAACCTGTTAAACTCTGCTAAAAAACACTTTATGACGAGGAGGTTGGGTATATATGTAAAGACATGTGTGTGTGGTGTGGACTCTCAGGTCAATTTAGTGCATGGGGCCACAGAGTTTAGTCAAAGATATGAAAAGGGGATTTATTTTATAATGATGGTATATGCTGATTACAGAAGAACGATACGCCTATATATATATATATATATAGGCGTACCGTTTTTCTTATATATATATATATACATATATATATAAAGCACTTCGAATATTCAAATTAATATCTTCGTTTAATGATATATCAATATTTTGGGGTTATTTTATGGCAAAACCAAATTTCTATAAGAACAGTTGTGATACTATTTATTTTTTGTTTTCTATGTATTTAAAATTGCCGCATGACTTGAGTATCCACTTTACTTTCTATTTAGAAAGTTCTTATAGGAGGATGGCTTTAGCATAAAATATCCCCAAAATATTGATATGCCATTAAACAAAGATATTAATTACTTTCTAAATAGAAAGTTAAGTGGATATATTGTAAAAGCCTGTGCGTCATTTGACAGTAAAGAATTCCGCGCTTAAAGACGTAATTATTAAATATAGGTGAAATATTTATAAAACATGTTCCTGCGTAGAAATACATTTGTTCTGATGACCCCAGTTCTTTTGTAACTCTTCCATTTGATTTTCCAAATTCTCTTTCTTACTGAATGATTAAACATTTTAATTCAAGGAAGGCAAATGATGTTTTAAGAAAATATATAAACCTAAAAAGACCACGATGACATGGACATTCGAGAGTCATATAAAAATGTAAGGCATACAAAGTTGAGTGACAAAAATATTGAAAAGAATAAAAGATTACAGTTACAAGGAGAAATTGGAGAAATTTCCTTTCTAGACAGGTTTAGAAAACCTTAGTCTACTTAACAATTATTATTATTATTATTATTACTCATTAGTGTTTTTCACATCAGCATAAGCTGATGGTATTTCACTGAAGATTGAGTGACAGCAAGTCTCCTCAAGTGTCCAGGACTCTTCTCAGTATTCTAGCAGTTTTCAGTAATGCTATTGCTTGGATGACCTTCACTTGGCCGCCAACTTCTAAATCTTCCAGGCTCTTTAATAATCCTTTAGTTACCGTGCCAAAAACACCAATTACAACTGGTATAATTGTCACCTTCATGTTCCATTGTTTTTTTCAATACTCTAGCAAGGTCAAGATACTTATCTCTCTTTTCAGATTCTTTCAGTTTTATTTTGTGGTCTGGCGGGACAGTGTTATGTTTTGACCTTTTGACCCGGCTAAAAATGCCATTCAAGGTGATGCACCGGAAAGAAGTGACACATTCTATTGGCAGTTATGAGAGGAAATCGCGTGGGTGGAAATTGGCTGATGAAATAGAACGAGGTAAAAAAAAATCCCATTATACTCTCATAGACTGATGTACCGGAAGAGAGTGACCTCTGAACTGCATGACAGTTATTTCCACTCGATGACGATCACACAGGCCATTCCAAAGATAGCGGAAGTGACACATCCCGATCCCCAGATATTGGAAGAAATTGCGGAGGCGTGGAGGCGTGTCCATATCACCGCGTGGGAGTTTGAAGGTAATATAAGGCCGACGAATTGAACAGAAGAGGAGAGTTGAGTTCAGGCGAGTAGAGTTGGAGCGGGTGTTAGACGAGATGTAGTAAGGAAAGCCAGCACCCAGCAGAGTCGACTCCAGGGCTCCGGTTGAGCAGCCCTGGAGAACGAGAAAGACACAACGCTGACGGCCATAATTTGGGGGTCAAAATATTTCAGTTATGTTCGGCCTCCAGCTCCCTCTCACAGTAAAACCCCACACAACCATTTCGAACCCTTGCAATAAAGTGAGAGGTAAATATTTTATTAAAGAAGTCTTCCTGCGTCTTTATCCTGTGTGCATCTTTATCCTGTGTGCGTCTTTATCATTGCGTCGGTATGTATCCAGCATATATATGTATATTTCGGCATGAACATGTAGATGACAATGCAACAACAGCAAAGTCGACAACTTTGCAGATTTTCTTCTTTTTTTTTTTTTTTTGTTTGGCTGATTATTATAAGGTCTGGTCTTCTGGCCGAGATGAAGTGATCCGTCTGAATATCAAAGTCCCACAGGAGTTTTTTTTAATCCTTGAGAGTTTTTCATATCTGCGTTAGCTTATGGTTTTCCATATAGAAAAATAATTTCAAGGACACAAAGAAGGCCCTGTGGCTGAAATACACCTAGGAGTGTTCAGAGCTATAGTCAAGAAAGTACTGAATTGGAAAATGCCAGGCCGTGATTGCATACATTAATTCTAGTTTTAAAATTGATGTTCATCCATGAAAGAGTGCCTTTTCAATTGAGTAGATGCCTAGAAGAAGCAAGATTTCTCTAACGAATCAGGAAGGGAAACATTACAATGGTCCAGAAAGACCTACAAAAAATAAAATTCCCCAGCAACTAGAGACTGATAACTTGTCTATCTCTGAGAGGGAAAAACCTGACAGCATAGATTAGGGAGGAAGTCTATTCCTCGCTAAAAATCCGCGGACTGTTTTCCGAAGAAGAAAAAAGATGCCTCAATGAAACGAGAGGGACGGGTGATTAACTATTGATCAGCACGTCTTCAAAGAAAGCAAAGCGAAGTGGAAAATTTAGCCATGGTATGGATTAACAACAAGAAAACCTTTGATTTGATCCCGCAAAGCTATATAATAGACTGTCTAAATATCTACAAGATTTCCGACAAAGTCATAAATTCATCAAAGAAGCTATGAAAAACAGAAAAATGAAATTGACTACATGATTTAGAACCTTAGCAAAAGAGAAAATTCATAGAGACATTTTCCAAGAAGAAGCACTTTTACCAATAATGACACTCACATAGAGGTGCCTGTGGTGTAATGGTTGTCGTCGTAGGAAATGGACACGGAGACACGAATTCAAATCCTGGGCGAGACTGATTGCATTTCACATAGCACTAATACCCTTGAGAAAGGTATGAATCCAATTATTTTCCCTCCAGCAGA
This sequence comes from Sepioteuthis lessoniana, assembly GCA_963585895.1. Classification (NCBI taxonomy): domain Eukaryota; kingdom Metazoa; phylum Mollusca; class Cephalopoda; order Myopsida; family Loliginidae; genus Sepioteuthis; species Sepioteuthis lessoniana. The sequence goes on along the minus strand of OY757912.1, from coordinate 12,095,320 downwards.
CTAGGTTCTTCAGCGTTGGTGAGCCAACAAGTCTAGGAGAACGAAAACTCTGAATTCAAACCTGTTAAACTTCGCTTAAAAAATTGACCTTGTGTGTTATCCTGCCCGAGCGGAGTGGTTGGGTAAATATGAATAATGTCCGTCACTTATATTAAAATTCACAAAATCACTAAAAAAAAAAGCATGTTATGTAAATGGATGGCAAGAAGGTGTCTGTAAAAAATGAAAAAGGATTAGAGACGCTGATACAAAAAATAAGAATATACCACCAGGATATAGAAATGGAATTTGGCATAGAAAATATGACATGCTTAAAAGAGAAAAAAATAACGGAAGAAAACAACCTAGTCCGAGGCTAGTTATGGTACTTGATTGACCATATCATATGCTTTATTGAAATCAATCCAGGCCATAGCTAGCCTTTTCTGTCTTGTCTTTCTCTCATTTAGGATGTGTTGATCTATGTAGAGTAATTCTGCTATGCTTCTGGATCCTTTGTGGCAATCTTTCTACTCCTCCGGGAACAATCCGCGGCTTGTTAGCGAGTAGTAAATCTTTTCCCTTATTTGTGCTGTTAGTATTTTCCACATCCTTGGTAGGCAGCTTATCGGTATGTAATTGTTTGGAGCAGTTCTTTTGCTTGGGTCCTTTTGTATCAATGTGGTCTTTCCTTTGATCATCCATTCAGGTACTTATGCGCCTTGTAGGCATCCGTTCATTTCAAGTGCTAGTCTGCCGTGAATGGAGATGAATTTCTTGAACCAGAAGCCATGTATTCCACCATGGCCAGGGACTTTCCAGTTTGATATTCTTTTTAGTTTCGTTTTGAGTAAGTCGATGTGTATTTCCGTTTTGGGGCCTTCTTCATGTCCCTCTAGCTCTCTTGTAATATTGTTTATCCATTCAGCATTTTCGTTATGTTTTTTGGTTGCCATATTTTCGTCCAAAATCGTTCGGTTTCTTTTGCATCCGGTAGTTCGTATGTTTTCCTGTCACTCCCTCCCAGTCGTTGATAGAATTTCCTTTCGTTGTTTTGGGAAGTCCTGTTTTGTCTGTATTGTTTTACCCTTTGTCGATATCTCTTTAATCTTCCTTCTTTGGCCAGCACATTCTGGTTTATTTCCTCAAGTTGTACTGTTATTTTTCCTCTGTTGCCTGTTCCTTTTTTCAAAAGCTTATTTCAGCCCCTCTCGTTTTTTTTATCATTCTGGCTTGTTTTCGTTGTTTTCTTATTTGCGTTTCCAGTCGAATTTCCCATTCCGGTTTTGACTGTTCGTGTTTTTTGAGGGAATCCCAATTTTCTCACAAACTAATTTTGCACCAACATAGATTAGTTCATTTAACTCAGTTATATTATTCGTCGGTATGTAAGGTAGTAAGTGATTTATTTTATCCGTTTCTATGTTGAGAGTTTTCCATTCTATGTTTCTTAATGAAGGTGGAATAGTCTTTTCACTACTCATGATTCTCTTTACATTTTCTAGATTTACCTTTTGTTCTTGTGATAGTGCTTCTTCCTGGTTACTTGGTAGTGTATTGTTTGGGAGTGTGGTGTTTTCATTTGCCGAAGTTTGCAGTTCTTTTTCGTTGGATTGTTTTTGTTCGACACGACTTGATGTGTCTGGTACTGTATTATAGTTTTGTTTGTGTTCTTTTATGGATTTCTAGTAATTCAAGGTCAGAAAACAAACCCTTCTTAATTATTCTTCTAACTTGATCGGCTAGTCTTTAGCTAGTTGTCTGAAATTTCACACATTCTTGCCAGATCTCTATCATTTTCTTCCTGTATCCTCTTTGTGAAGGATTACTCCTAAAATAGTTGATGAGTCAATTTTTTGCGTGGAGGTCTCTGATCGTTGTGGTTTATTACGTCGTTGTTTATGTATCTGAAAAAAGAGCAGCCAACATTCGTAGGATGACCATCGGGTCTCCCCTGTTGGCTATCAGGAGAGCACCTGCCGATCATGACACCCAGGCCAGTTGCCTGGGTTCCACTTTTTGTAATATTGTGATTGGATATTTTGATCATGGGTGGTATATTGTGACTATCCCAAACCCAGGGGTTGTTTATGATCTGCGCACCTGACTCAGATGTGACTAAGAACAGCTATGATGGCTATACATGAACAGTGGGTCACACAAAAAAAAGAGGAAGTATATGTTACCCTAAGTTTCAACTTTGTTAAAGTCCGTTGGCCTTCTACATTGTTTTACTTCCCGGCCTAAAAAAACTTACCATTTTCTAGTTTTTTAGTGTCATATTTATGGTTTATGTTTACTGTCTCATATCAAAACAACTTCTAAATAGGTTGGTGATATTCTTCTTCAGAAAAGGTTTGATTTTCCGGTGAAATACAGTGCAGAAAAAGTCTATTGGGAAAGTCGATAGGTACTATTGAGAGTCACGAGGTAAAATAAAACAAATCTTCAGTTAGTTCGAGAGATTTCAGCTGCCAAATAGTTTACCTGATTAGTAATACCCTTCAATCAATCAATATATATATATATATATATATGTCACAATAATTTAACAAAAGATTTTACATGTAACCGAAAATCAATGTGCATTTTTTTTTTGGGGGGGAAAAAGCATTTGTTACTAATCTTGATTCTTCTGAAAGACTTTTTTTCGCTACCAACTAAGCTGGGGGTTATTATTATTATTATTATTATTATTATCTCCATTGGAGTTTTTCACATCAGCGTCAGCTGATGGTCTTTTAATGGATGGTCTTTCACTGGATGGTCTTTCACAGGAGTTTGTGTGACAGCAAGTGTCCTCAAGTCTTCAGGACTCTTCTCAGTATTCTGACCATTCTCAATAATGTTGTTGTTTTTATGGTCTCCACTCATCAGCCAACTTCCAAGTCTTCCATTCCCTTTAGTAATCCATTTGTTACTGTACAAAAGGCACCAATCACAACTGGTATAATTGTCACCTGCATGTTTCATAGTTTTTTTCAATTCTCTTGCAAGGTCGAGGTACTTATCCTTCTTTTCACATTCTTCTCAGTTTTATTCTGTGGTCAACCGGAACAGAAAAGTTGACCACTTAGCGAATTCTCTTTTTTATTTTTTTTTTATTATTATAAGGTCTGGTTTTCTGGCCGAGATCAGGTGATCTATCTGTACGTCCAAGTCCCATAGGAGTTTATGTGTGTCATCTTCTAGGACAGGTGCTGGGTTGTGCATACACCATTTGTTGGTATGGTCAAATTGTACATCACCTTGCCCACCCAGTCGTGTCTCATTTTATACTCTTTCTGTGCTAATTTGCTATATTCGCATATTATGAGATTGATGGTTTAATCTCTATCACCGCATAGCCTACATTTCCTATTTTGTTGCGTCTTATCTATTCTCATTTTGATATGATTGGTTCTTATGACGTTGTTTTGTGCTGCTATTTGGAGAGATTCTGTTTCTTAGTCGGGTCCAGGTTTTTTGGTGTGAATATTGTTTATTCATCGTTTAAAACGCCCACAGAGATGTTTTTCTTCCCATTTTTGTTTCCTAGTTGTTGTCTTTCAGTTGTTCATCGAGTTGTCAGTATCGTTTCTAATGGCTGTAAACAACCCTCCTTCGTGTTTCCCTATCTAGTCTTCGAGCCGTTGAATCGATGCGTGAAAGCTGTCTTCCATGCTGGCAAGCCCTCTTCATCTCTCTTTTCTTGATACACATAGACTGTCAACGTTATCTCTGGCATATAGTACCTTATGCATGATCATTAGTTTTCTTGTTCTTTGGTCCATTTGTTTAAGTTCATCTCTGGTCCACTTCAGAAAAAGTCCGGAATACCTAATGAGGGGTACAGCCCAGGTATTTATCCCTTTTATAAGGTTTCTCCAATTGAGTTTTGTCTCGACCTAGAGATTTTTTCACATCAGCGTTAGGGGATGGTAATTCATTGGAGTTTAAGAGACAAAAATCTCCAGGACTCTTCTCAGTATTCTGGCTAATTGCAGGATTGCTTTAATTTGGATTGTTTCCACCTGTCCTCTGATTTCTTAGTCGTTCAGTCTTTATTTCAATTTTTGGTGACTGTACCAAGAGCACCAATTACAACTGGTATAACCGTCACTTTTATTTTCCGGGTGTGTGTGTGAGGGGGGTTCTGATGACAAATGTTCTTGCGAGTCGGTCAACGCTTGGACGTCCATGAGTCCTAATGTGGGCACAATTCATGAATTGTACTTAGCATGTCTTGCCCGACTTATAAAGAGATAGACAAATACATGGATCTCTTCAAAAAGTTGAAAAAGTTATGGGATATCAGGGGTGACGATTATACCAATTGTATTTGGAGCCATTTGCAACGGTATTCAAATCCATGGAAAATGGAATCAAAGACTGGATAGAGGAAGAATCGAGACTATTCATTCTCCAGAACTGTTGAAATCAGGTAGTATTAGAAGAGGAGTTCTAGAGACCTGGGAAGATTTACTGTTACCCAGTCAGCAAGGAAAACCAAGTTATTAAAACTTGTGCCAAAAAAAAAAAGGAAATGTTGCAAAGAATTTTGAAAGATCGTAGAAAATTTTAAATTTGAATTACGTGGAGAAAAAAATTAAACAGTAATTCATATAAGATGATGCAGGAAAATGGCATAAAGGGCCGGATGAAATTTGAGTTTCTAGCAGCTTCTAAAATCTGCCAAAACTGACAAAAATTTCAAGATCACACCAAAAACTGTCCAAGATTATTCTTTTGGACTTGAAATAAAAAACGATCACCAAACCCCCACCCAGAAGACCAAACGTAGTTGTAATTAGCAGGACAAAACTCTAATGCCAGTAAGTGGACTTCACCGTTTTTACAGACCATAGAGTTAGAAAGAATAACCTTGGGAAAAGGTAGGAATCCAATTATTCTCCCTTCAGCTATGGGTAAATAGTAAAGCAGACTGGGTTCTTCAGCCTTGATGAGACATCTAGTCTAGGAGAAGGAAAACTCTGAATTCAGACCTATTAAATTCTGCTTAAAAATTGACCTTGTGTCATATTCTGCCCGAGCAGCGGGTTTGGTAAATATTGATAGAGTTAGAAAGAAAAAAATTCTAGAAATAGATTGTTCTTGATACTAAAGAAAAAAAAGCACTTGGAGTATGATTAATTCTCAAAAACATAGAAAAGAGCATAAAAGACAATCTGAGACCGACCAGAACACAGCAGTCTTGCGATCGACAAGAATCCTAAAGACCTGAGGAAACTCGCCGTCAACCAGATATTAGGAAAAACCACCAGTAAGTTAAGTTGAGAATAACACACTGATAACAAAATAATAATTCTATTAATTTTCACATCTATAAGAACAGGTAACTTTAACTGATGTTAGTAATGTTGTCATCAGATTTCAATCATTTTGAAGATTTCTTTGAAATTCTGCAAATTATGCCAAAAATATGTATCCTCGTCTTTGCGTAATATTTTGGAAGTAAGGTGATTACACGATAGTTAGTGAGTTTGATTGTTCAGGTTATCATGAGAGAGTGATGTTTTAATTTGAAATCCTGAAAGAAATACCACAAGAAACATTTTGATAATAGTTAATAGGCAGTATTGTTTTTTAAGTAGTTTGCAACCCTCAACTGAAAGAAAACTGCTTGAACAAAATTACTGTCAATCGAAACAATGGAAAGGAGTGGGTGACCTCGTGGTGTAATGGTTAAAGCGTAACGGAATTAAATTAAAAACAGAATCGTAGTACGCGAGTTCGAACTCCATTCGCATTATTAGGTTCACTTTCGCAAAAATACCCTTGGGAAAGTTACGAACCCCTTAATCCTCCCAGTTATGGGTTAGATAGTACCACTACTGTTCTTCTTGAAGAATGGCTCTCGCATGGAATAACCCAAGAAGCTTGATATGCCGTTAAACAATAACAAAGCAAGGAAACAAACAGACAAAACAATGGAAAGGATCGTACTACTCATTTAATTTTATCAACTGTGTGGTGTTGCGGAAGGTGCTGGTATGTTCCTAGTGAGCTGTGCACGAATCTCGCACAAATATTAGAGAAATGAGAGTATTAAAAGGAAAAAATCACCCTGGTAGACGTCGACCAACATAAAAGAGTCAAGAGAAAAAACTGAAAGCAATATGATTCGAACCATGAATGTCTAATTAATTTTTAAAATTCCATCGATACAAATTTGGTTTGAAGACGAAGTCATTTTGTAAGGTGATAATGCATCTTTTTAGCTGACTGCATCTCTGCAAAGGGTTAATCCCGCCCCAAACAATGTGGGTCCTGGATATGACATTAAACAATCTGATGGAGAGGCTCCAGTTATGCTGGAGCTTTGGGGAATGGCATGTAACCCTTCATAACCATTGCTCGGAGGTCCACTCTGATCCGTAGCAGGTCGAATAGAACTGTTTGATATTTAAACTGCGTACAAGCAAATAACTTATGTTAAATTGAATTGTTTGAAATAGAACTGTTTGATCTCGTAACTGTGTGTAAACAAATTACTGATGTTTAATTGAATTGTTTGTGATTCATTGTAATACTTGGAACTATTCAAATATGTGCAAAACAATGAGCTAAGGCTCGTTTAGAAATGTTATCAACAAAATGTATATATATATATATATATAAAGAAAATTCGGGATAAAATAACCTACCATAGTTGAAATGTTATCAAACTAATCCAACCAACCCACAAACTAACCAAAGCTTTTTGTCGCAGATTCAAATGGATTAAAGCTTTTCTATGAGAAAAGCATGTAATATCAATGATATTATCATATGTATAAAGAGAATTTGGCATTTAATAACCTTTAATGATTGATATGCTTTAAAACCAAACCAAAGTAATCATATATAATTAATATATAGGTAAAAAGAGAATTTGGCATTTAATAACCTTTAATGATTGATATGCTTTAAAACCAAACCAAAGTAATCATATATAATTAATATATAGGTAAAAAGAGAATTTGGCATTTAATAATCTACAATGTTTGATATGCTATAAAACTAATTTTTAACTGACTCACAGATAAGATATATATTTTCCACCGGAAAAGGAATTGTTTCGAATGTGGTTTCCAAACTAGATGTTCCCTTAGAACTGGAAAATTGATACATCACAATAATTCTACTAAATATGACTGATGACTTATGTACGTCTTTGTCTATATGAATATGTGAAGGGATTGGGTGCATGTGTCCATGTGGAGATGATATACATATGGAAGCGTGTATGTGTGTAGCGGTAGGGTATTCGAATTGGTGTAATACTACTTTTATAATAAAAATAAATATTTAAAACTAAAATGGATCTACTTAAACATATGTTTTTCTAAAAACCTTTTCGCGTATTAAACTACATTTTTAATAGATTCATATTTTTCTGTGCGACTTCTATGATGCACAACGCAGCATGTGGTTATTTGCGTTTCATTTGGCACAAATGTCGAGAAAAGCATGAATCCATATGTTCTCCACCCGCCAAATGAATTCTTTAGTCTTGATTAAGCAAGTTCAATTTTTTTTTAAATTGAACTTGTGTCAAATCGTGACTGTGACGGAAGGGTTGTGTAAATACACACTTGTGGCACAAGTTCAGAGCAGTGAGGATTGAAATCCTCACATATGACTTGCCTATATAGCTCCCAAACAATTGCACCACGGTTAGCACCCTATTTATTCTAATTCATTTCTTTCATTTTCATAATTCCCCAACACTCACTCTTTAATCAGCTTCTTCTTCTTCTTGTCAATTTTATATCCTTCCTTCGTTGATTCCTTCGCTTCTACGATCTTAATATTTTCTTTCTTTCTTTCTTTCTTTCTTCTTGTCAAGTCTTTTCCTTGTCTCTTCTCTAATCTTCCCCTTCTCTTTTCATCTTGTTCTTTCCTTCGGTAAACTTCTTCTTCTTCTTCTTCTTCTTCTTCTTCTTCTTCTTCTTCTTCTTCTTTAAATATATATTTATATCCCCCACCCACTGTACCTTTTTATTTATCTCATCATCTAATCATCCTTCCAGTCAGACAACTGCCAATCCATCCATTCTGGGATCTCTATCCACCAAAAGCATTTCTTTTCTTTTCCTTTCTTTTTTTCTCCCTCTTTCTCAACATCCGTTGACCGTCCAAACACACAACTCTCCCCTACCAGTCCATATAATCAGTCCTGTTTCCACCACCCCATACCCCAAAAAAATTCAGAAAGAAAACCCCGTCAGCCGTTGAAGACATTACTATCAAAAGCAGGTAAACAGGCTACGGCGTTGTCGACGTCAGGCCCACCGCGAACGGCACGCGGTACACAGCGCACATCGAAGCGCCCTTACATTCCCAGCATGCACATATCCGGGACTGTTTTCCGGTTGAAATGAAACTCGCCGTTCCTGGCCTGGATGTCTCATTAGTAGCCGTTTTCAGATAGCTAATCTGCCTTTTTAGAGAATGGTTGACTCGTCGTTCTAAAGAGACTGAAACAGCGACGCTACAGCGGGAACGGCAGGGTGACCCACCGTCCACAAAACATGGATTTGCTTTTGCCTAAGCGGACAATGCCTGCTCATCACGAGTGGGGTCGGTAGGAGGAAGCTTTGTGGGTCTGAACAAGGTCCGGTTGGATACTGCGTAAGGTTGTTGGGTGGTTGCGTTTTAAGGTGGGCGTTGAGGTGAGTGTGTTATTGTGGCGGAGCGTAAGGCGTTTCGGTTCTATGCGGGTCGATTTTTTGGCTTTTTTTATTTGTTTACATAAAAAAGGGGAAAATCGACAGAAATGAAATGTTATTGTAAATAGGTGTGCTGAAAGGAGGAAAATGGAAAAAGAGAGAAAGGAAAAAGAAACGATGATGAAGGAAAGCATTTGGGGAAAGAGAAACATTAGGGTAAAAGCAATACAAAATTAAAGAAAAGTGAGATAGAAAGTAGAGAAGAAAAAAATAAAGATGGTACTTTAAACAAACAGGATAGAAAAGAAGGAAAGACAATATTGTTGATACATAGCTATCTGTCTTTGGCCTATCGCATGCTTTGAGAATTTAAGAGTTGGGTAAACGGAAAATCCAGAGCGAGTTCGATTCTCATCAGGTTACTCATAGGACTCTTCATCTTATACAAAAATCTGTTTGTCTGTCTCTAATTTTTCCAAGTGCCTATAAACCAACTCACATATATGTGAATAGGTTAGTTTAGTATCAATGTATATATATATATATCTATGAGGGTGGGGTAAAAATTTAATCGGCTGAAAAGTTAATATGATGACAACATAGCTGCTGTTGATTATTTTTGTCATTTGGATCCAAACACTGCACAACCTATAAAAGTTGTGGCTGTCCAATGCTTCTGAACCTGTACCATATCTAAACTAGGCTTGATATATATATATATATATATATATATATATATATATATGTGTGTGTGTGTGTGTGTGTGTGTTCGCGCGTGCGCACGTATACATATAGATATATAGATACATATGTATATATAGTGACTGGCGTGCCCTAATAATTTTCCATCTGTAAAAGCGAACTATTACAAGTAAGCTGGCTTGTCACTTGATGTCCCACACATCGTTCCATCTCATTATTTATCAACCTCAGAGAGTATATATACATTGAAACGAATAGACCAACTAGTTAATTTGCTTTTAGGTTAAAAATAAATAATCTAAAAGCAAATTCACTCGCGGACCTCTTAATTTTAAAGTATTTATTTTCTTTTCTTTCATTAAATCAATGAAAAGGAAGGTTATATATATATATATATATATATAAAAGATTTTTGTAGGTCCAAAGAAAGAATAACAATATATTCTTTTCAATAGGGAGGTCTACGAATAGATTTGTATTTTTTTTTTATTTATTTTGTTCAAACATGCGTGTTATATATGAGTGTGTTTCCAGCTTGTTGATTTCATCCGGCAACATATAGGGCACAAGGCCTAGTTAATGGGGTATTCAATGAGATTTGAACTCACTCTTGTCCGCAATTTGAATGTTTTTCCATTGGTTATGGGTTTTATATAGAGGCCTTCCTCTCTTTTTCTTAGAGTGTGTTTACCACACTCTGCTTTACACCTCTTTGATATTTGAGATGGTTTTGTTGTTGCGTGTGTTTGTGAGTGTGCGTTGGAGTGGTTTTGGGTTTCACTACCAGTTATCTTTCTTTTGTGTGTGTGTGTGTGTGTGTTGGTGATTTTTGTGTATGTGGGGCAGTGTGCTTTTAAATTTACTTATAACATTTTTATTAACTTTTTTTGTGTGTATAGGTATACATATGTCTAAGTATGTTTATATATATATATATATATATATATATTTGTGTGTGTGTCTGTGTTTCCAGATTGATGCTTTCGTCAGAGAACATATCTGGCACAAGGTCTACTTAATGGGTATTCGACGATATATATATGTGTGTGTGTGTGTGTGTGTGTGTGTTACAACAAATTATACAATAAATTGAAAAAACTGATTTTCTTTAAAAAACGGAAAATTATCAAATAAAATTATGATCGACATACTAGGCCACAGAATTAGTTCCATTCTAATACAAGATTGTAGAAGCACGATAACACCATTGGATGGAGGAAGTTTTTAGAAAGAAAACATTAATTTTATCCATATTCCTTCCTTTTTGCTATGATTTTTCTCTCATGATGAACAAGGACCTGTAATCGACGCTCCAATTGTTATATTCCCGATGTCATTTTATTTTCCTACAAGGTCCGTCATGGACTTTGGTGGTATAATAGCAGAAGCTGAACATTTCTAATAATAACCAAAAATTATTTTTACTCTTTCAGAAATCACATAAGAAGTATCCAGGTAAAAGTGCATTTCACATACAATCAAATTGGTCACATTGAACACATCACCACGGAAAATATACGCATTGATATTTACTGATATTAAAGTAAATGTGTTATCAGTAAGGCGGTAGAAAATCTATTTTAGCAGTGACCACAGTGATAGGATTACCAAGTCCCATTCTATTTTGGATTGTCTTTAACCCAAGAAATCCTTTTCAGTCATCACAATGTCATCACTGTAGTATAAAAATTTTGTTCATCACTGGCGAATCTACTGACTGGACAGTGGAAACTTTATTGGAAAATCTTATCTTGAATCAGAGATCTTTTCCCAGGAAGATTTGTCATAGAAATAAATTTGGAATAAATGTGAATAATTGAGGAAGCGTCTCGTGTAAATATCTCAAGTAAAATGCAAATAGCACCGTCTAGGATTTGAACGTGGTTCGTTGAGTTCATTTCCCAAGGTAATGATTTTTACACCATACACAAACTGTACCCTCTAAATTAGGGTATATACATTCAAAAAAACATTAAAAAAAGGCAAAAACAAAGGGAAAAAACAACCAAAAACAGAAAAGAAAAACGGAATGTCCAGTGTATCATACATAAGACCATCGCATGATGCTGCTTCCGTTGTGGAAGTGTGAAAGAATAGTGTCACACTTTCCAAACATTACTCCCAAGTCCACTCAGTACCTTTTAGAGCACAATTTAAAAATCAAATAGATCTGTTTCAAATATTTAAGTCTTAATTGGTTTAAACAGGATGGACACACACACACACACACACACACACACACACACACACACACATATATATATATATATATATACGAGGAGACTATCGCTGTTAACTGTGGTCGAGGGCCCACGAGACCGGGGTTCAATGGGACATAATGCCTCCTTGCTTAACACTCAGTACCTACCAAGGGTAAATTTAAGCAATCCAGGGAAAGGAGTCGTGACTTCCACTATTCCTTGATGTAGTAGCTATTGAAACGTGAGCCGTTGGGTCCCCCTTGGCTACAGTCGCTAATTTTATTCATGGTTATTCACCTGATTTTCAAATAAAATAATTCAGAAAGCGTTGAGAGGACATAAGGTCAACCAACCAAACCATATATATAAATATATATATATATATATATAACAGATCGACATGTTACTGTGGTTGCATATACATGTATGTGAATATGCATATGTACCTGTGAGTGAATTTATGTGTGCGACTATATTTATGTAAATGAATCAAAGAATATTTGTAAGTATACCTTATCTATGTACATGAAAATGCAAGTTATAAGTGCATGCGTATGCGTGTGTCTATTAATCTGCCTGTCACTGAACGTATCTGAATATTTAATAACATACTTAGACATATATACACGTTTTTAAGTGTGAGCGCATGGACGTGTAAATGCTGTTGTGTGATTGTGTTTATGCATGCGTGTCTGTGTGTGTTTGTGTGTGTGTATTTTCTTACATATATTTTAATGAATATCAATATCCATGTATTTACTATTCTCACTTAACTGACGTCTACATGTAAATATATACAGCATGCTAATGCAGTATATATATATATATACGTTCAAAGGTCTTTTCAAAGATCCCTTGCCTCGTTAAAGTGAAGGTCAGTCTAATGTCCTTTAACGTTTCATTCTTGTATGCCGGTCTTCTTCCTTTTTCTGCTCCCTCCGTTGACATTCACTCGCTTGGTAAAAAATGTCACCTGTCCTTACTGGTCTCTCCCTTGCAATGAATCCTTCCGCTTGACCTACTCATCATTTTTATTAGGAACAAGTCTTGGCTCATTTGATAAACCTTTGCAATTTTAACCTGATGACTAGATGGCCTTTGCTTAGAGGTCTACTTGCCGGTATCTGGGCAGCAACCATGCCGAGGGCACCTGGTCCATTCGCTTACTTAGGTTGACGATTGATCTGTGATATAAGTAGGATTTTTTTGTCGTTGTAATTCTTATGTAAAGGTCATAAAATCAAGCAAGACATATAAAATACATACTTCCAGTAATTTTTTTCTCCTTTTTCTAATCTTCAATTTTTTAAAAATTTATATTCAACGCCTTTGAGGGGCTGGGGCATGCTATATCCTGGGCCAAGTTAGCATCATACAGTACTAAAATCTTCAACATATTAATGAATTCAACATGAGTCTCAATAGCTTTGTTATTGTTGCAACCAAACAAAAAATGTTACTGAATGAGAAATAACCAAAAGGGAGGTTGGAAATGAAATGGAAATCGTTATAACTTTAACAAAATACGATAATTGCCAGCGGCGTGAAAAAGGTAACCGCTGCTAGTGGTGACCACTTAGTCATAAATCATCCACCCTCACAATAGTTTCCGAAGTATTCATGAGAAATGGGACATACCCATTACTGTTCACCAGTAGGGTATATAACACCCCCATTTTTCGATTTACTCTGCACAGAATAAATATCTTTTCCTTTTCGGGTTAATGTAGATTCTCCCTGTATCCCTTGTTTTTCTCTTACTTATTTTTTTTCTGCATCTACTGTAGTATCGTTCACTTCATTTCTTTGCATACTTTTTGTTTGATTCAAGTGCGTTTTGTGTTCCATTTTTGGTCCTTTGACTGAATATCTTATCCTCGTCGCCAAATGTTGTAACCTAACAAAAGGTTACTGAATGAGAAATAAACAAAACAGGAGTGGGAAATGGAAAGGAAATCTTTATAACATTAACAAAATACAATACTTGCCGGCAGCGTGAAGAAGGTAACCGCTGCTAGTGCTGACTTCTAAGTATATTTTCCCTATTTGTCGTACGTCCCAACGACCGGACAAGTTTGGCTCTAAGCCTTTTTAAAGTTGGTCCAGTCGTAGGGCCGTAGCCCAGACACAACCGGCGGCCTAAAAATGTCTCTGGCCCCGTTGGCCTTCCCATAAAAAACGTCGCCAGAAGCACCAGGTGATAAGCCTAGCTCCTCTAAGGAGGGTTGGAGCCTAAGAGCACGGACCTCTAAGACTCTTTATATTCGGCCACATGATGTGTATGCTGAGCTTCCGCGGTAACCTCGTTGGACAACCTCGACCGAATGAAACACCACCGATAAAGCCAGTTAGTATACTTTTGGTATTTGTTTTTCGTCCCACTAAGCGGAAGAGTGTAGCACATAGCCTTTTTAAGGTGGGTCCGGGTGCAAGGCCGGAGCCCAGACATGCCCTACAGCTCCAAAAATTCCTCGGGCCCCATCAGCATTCCCCTAAAAAGGGGCGCGTCAGGGGCTAGGTGATAAACTTATAAATATCTAATTTAAACAATCACACTGAAACATACCCACTGACTGACACAATCGCTAAAAGAAGACAAATTTAAAGAAATATCATCACTTAGATATCAGTTTATTATTTCCTTTTTTTTTCTTTTTTTTATTCAACAGTTTTTTTTCTGGGTCTTCTGTGATTCGTAAATTGGGAATTAGGTGTTAAATATGAACATGTTTACAAATCACCCCAGTATTATTTACCACATGACTTATTCCAAAATTTATTTCCCTGTATTTTGACAGCCATTAATTCTCTTGTTCCGAGAGTCACATGTACTAACATTTAACACGTGGCTATAATTCACACTGTGACAACATGGATAAAGGGCTAGACTACGCCCACGAAGTAATAGATTTCGAACCCTAGTCAAGTTATTACGGTCACTTAAATAACCCCAAAAAGTTGATATGCCATTAAACATAAGAAACTCAGACTATAAATACGGTGGAAATCCTGCTTTTATATTTATGTCTGATGATTATGCACACCATGTAAAACTTTAAGTAACGCATTTAAGTTGTTCGTAATCTTACTATTTTTGGAGGTTTTATACCAGGTCAGTTATAATAGTATACAACACTTTTCTTATTTGTATTTCTTCAATTTTATATATATATATATATATATATATATATATATATATATATATATATATATATATATATATATATATTGTGTTTTGTATATATATGTAGATTATAGACAGATGACTGAAATATAAACATCGATCATTTTATTGTATAAAAGCAGCAGAAACATTGTTCCAGTTCTAATCAAATTTACCTAATAGCAATAATGTAAAGTTTCAGGGAAAATCACATTTATACTGGAATTGTAAATTAATGTTTACTCATATAAATAGTCAGTCGTGTGGGCAGATTATTAGGCAGCTTGGTGGGGAGGTAGGTATGTAATTGGGGACGAGACACAGTTTGAATAAAACTTTTGTAGAAAATGCAAATTATTGTCTAATAAACATTATAGACTCAATTTTATTTTTTTTTTTTTTACAATTAATTTTCCCTCTGAAACCATTACCAATAAAAGCATACACAATTCGACAAGAAAACGAATTACAACAACAGCAACAGAGACGAAAGCAAACCAGAATCGCAACTGTAATTTACTTAACTAATCAAGAAGGCAAGGTGACAATTAATTGCAAAAATGTAAAAATAAGTTGACGAGGCATCACGTAAGTATGAAAGAGAATCCAAAAAATAATCAAGACAAAATGGAAAATGGAGATCGCTCGAAATGGACTAAAACTTTTGATTATAGATATTAGTTTTGCTCGACGTTTTGAACAGTGGGAAAAAAAGACACAAGTAAAATAAAAATAAGATAAAATTTTTTGAAAAGTGCCAATTGAAAATTAAGTTTCAGGAGGTGGTAGTAGGCGCCAAATTGGGTTTCATTTACGCGCGAAAATCATTTAGATAAAAAGGTTTCCGTTTCAAAAGTTAGTTTTGTTTTTGGAGATCAATTATATATATATATATATATATATATATATATATATATATAAACACACACAGATATATATATATATATATATATATATATATATATATATATATATATATATATAAAGAAAGGGAGAACGATAGAGCATTAAATTAATTCATTTACAATTTATTTCTCTTTTTCAATTTGCCACGCACACACACACACACACACACACATACACACACACATATATATATATATATATATATATATATATATATATATATATATATATATCACATCATAGGTTCTATTTGTTTTAAAGTCATCTTCCTTTTCTTTCTGTTATACTCTGTCTCTGTCTCTGTCTCTGTCTCTCCCTCTGTAGTCTGTATATGTCTGTCTGTCTGTTTGTCTGTCTTTCTGTCTCTGTCTCTGTCTCTGTGTGTCTCTCTCTCTCTCTGAGTCGAGATTCCACACTTTCGGCCAAATATTCTGGTGTCTATGAATTACCTCAAATTACCATAACAGAGAAAAAATATCTTCTGGCCTATCGAGAAAAGCAGATGGGCTTTAGCTGTTAAATATGGTAGACTGTTCGAAGCGCATGTGTAAGCAAAAGAGAAAGAGAGAGAGAGAGAGAGAGAGAGAGAGAGTGTGTGTGTGTGTGTGTCTGTGTGTGTGTGTGTGTGTGTGTGTGTGTGTGTGTGAAGGACTTGGTAAGGAATACAGTAGTATGAAGGAGAGAGAAAGAGAGAAAGAAAACGAAAAATAACGAAGTGTGTGAAAGAAAGAAAGAAAGAAATAAAGAAAAAAAGAATGAAAGAAAGGAATTAGATGAGAAAGGATACAGGTTATGAGAAGGGAAGTAGAAACCGAAGAATAAACGGGAAACTAAACAATGGAAGGAAGGGTAGATTTTATATATGAATACAAAAATTATGTATCTGACCATATTTAACATTCTAGCCACACGTATTACGAGCTAAATGTATAATTTCCACGACTGGTTTCAGAGTTAATTAATTTTATTGTCTTTATTGATGCGTTCTCAAGAATTCCATACCACACGCGCGCGTGCGTGCACACACACACACACACATACACATACACACACACACGCACAAATCTTTATATATATATATATATATATATATATATATATATATATATATATATATATATATCTCAATGAGAAAAAGAACAAGAGAAAAATTGCCATATTCACAAATAAGGATTGCTTCAATATCATAATATATAGACAAAGCATTCCACCTTTCCCTTTGCGCTCATGTTTCTGGAAAAGGCATGATCCCGTCTCCCTGGCCTGTTATAGATAAAGCTGAAAAGTAGGACATACTGGTTTGTCTAGTCTTGATTTAAAAAGGAAAAAAGAAGGAAAAGTTCTGAATTCGAAATCTGAGGAGCATTTTTGGATAGAATCTGAGGCACGTTGATACAACATTTTTTTGTTATTTACTTATTCAAAAGGTGTGGCTGGTTCTCTGCAGGACTTCACTACTATAAAAAAAAATCAGCTACGTAGAGAGTGCCACGCTTCAAATCAGTGAATTTTACTGCTGAGCCTTTACGCATCGAAATCAAAGGGGTGACCTATTAGGTATATACATAACGACCACAACAACTTCTACTATTACTACTACTAATAATAATAATTATAGTAATACTTTCGCTGCAACTACTACTACAAGAAATAATAATAATAATAATAATAATAATAATAATAATAATAATAATAATAATAATATGCCACGCATAAACTCCTATGGGACTTTAACATATAAACGGATCACCTAATCCCGGCCAGAAGACCAGACTTAATAATAATCAACAAAAAAGAGAACTTGCAAAATTGTCGACTTTACTGTCCCGGCTGACCACAGAATAAAACTGAAAGAATGTGAAAAGAAGGATAAGTACCTCGACCTTGCTAGGGAATTGAAAAAACTGTGGAATATGCAGGTGACAATTATACCGATTGTAATTGGTGCGTTTGGAACAATAACTAAAGGATTACTAAAGGGACTAGAGGACTTGGAAGTTGGTGGACGAGTGAAGAGGAGCATTATTGAGTACGGCAAGAATACTAAAAAGAGTCCTGGAGACTTGAGGAGATTTTCTGTCGCTCAGACTCCAGTAAAAAAACATCGGCTAACGCTGATGTGAAAAGCTCTAATGCGTGAATAATAATAATAATAATAATAATAATAATAATAATAATAATAATAATAATAATGTCGTCGAGGCATCTATACAATCAGATGAATTGATAAAAATGTACGGAGGAAGACAGGTTAGAGACATCAGAAACAATGCATACAACACAAGCACCAACAGAAAAAAAATAACCAGAAAACAAAAATGGGAAGCAAAACAAGTGTATGTTCATTTTTAAAATGACAAGAAAAAGCAGCATCTCTCACACGAACAAACGTGGGACGTGGCTCAGAAAGGGATACGCAAAGAGAGAAACGGATTCTTTTCTGATAGCAACACAAAACGACACGCAATTATGACCTGCCTTCTTTAACCAAGAATGAAAAAGACGCAACGCAAACAGCAGATGTAGATTATGTGGTGACAGAGACGAAACGATCAACCATCTAGTTAGCGAAAAGTATAAGATTAGATCCGACTGTGTGGGGGAAGGTGATCTACTAGGATTTCTGCAAGAAATTTTAATTTGACCAGACGAACGAATGGTATATGCACAACCTAGAATCTGTCCTAAAAAATGAGACGTACAAAATTCTTTGGGATTTGAGATACAAATGGACGATCTAATCTCTGACAGATAGTCAAGAAAAAAAGATAAACTGCCGAATAAACTTTTCTGTTGCGGCTGACCACAGGATAAAAATGGAAGAAAGCGAAAAGAGAAAAAAGTACCTAGATCTTGCTAGAGAACTGGAAAACCTATAGAACATGAATGTGACGGTGATAACAATTGTAATTGGCGTGCATGGTACAGTCACCAAAGGATTTTTGCAAATTAATAAAAGCCACTCCAAATAGATATAAATAAACCTCACAGTAACAAAGGATCATGCACGACCTCTGAAGATGACCAGCGAAATGGTTGAAAGCCCTAGGGCTAATACAAGGTTCTTTCTTTACCAACTTGACCGAGACATAAGAAAACTAGCGAGATTTGAACGTCTTCTTTTGAAGATTGTAAAAAGAAACAATCCGGGGTATTTAACTAGACCCTTTTAAACTATGGTTTGCTGCCTTAGTATACAATATATATATATATATATATATATATATATATATATATATATATACATATATGCTCCCCCGTGGGGGTTGAGCTCTCTGGCGAAGGAAATGCTGGCCACCGCTAGCGTAATGCAAAGCTCTTCGAAAGAATTGAGCACTCTGGTAGCCAATAGGGTATAAAAAAATATAAACAAAGGCTGCTACTGCTGCTGTTTCTAAAAATAAAAATACCTTAAAATTCCCTTAGCCAACGTGGTCTGCTTGGTGGACGAGTGGTCTGAATTACAGTCTAACGTAAATTTTGACGGGTTTCAATCCCGGCTACGAGCGTCCTACGTGTCTAGCCACACTGAAGAGTTTTGATAGAACGAAACAGTCTGTCTGTGGATAACTATATATATATATGTGTGTGTGAGTGCCGGAAAGAGCGATAGAGAAAGATGCAGAGATAGATAGATAGATACGAACGTATTGAAATTGACATGCAGAAAGATAGAAATGAAGTAATATTTTATTTATTAGAAGTAGATTAATTCTTTTGATCATTATCGTATTCTCTCTATTTTATCAAGCATTTAATGAAAACTGATGAAGTAAACCTATTTCTATCAAAGTTCTCAAACTTTCTACATTTAAGCTCATTTCAATCTTCAATTGAGCGCGGTCTGACTAAATTTGCTTAGATGGGGTTTCAGAGAGAATTTCCCCCTAAAGCGTTGTTCCGTGTGTATTTACGTCAATGATGAACCTGATCAGAGATTTCAAACTTTCAGCACACAGGAAAAGGACGCTTCGAGATGTTAATACCAACACTTGCTTGATTCCTATTGAAAACGAACCATGGTCAATACCAACCAATTGCCAACGTAATTAACTCAAACATCTCGGCCCGGAGCAAGTGGACATTGGTTTGCAAGCCGGACTTGTATTGACACCCATAGAAAGAGCGAGGTTTTCTTCAATATCTTTATAGTTGCCTTGATGGTTAGGTTTAAGATAGGGGGGACCGTTGTGGGGGTCACTAGTGGTGATAGTTATGGTGGTGCGGTTTTAAACGTACGAACGAAGGAGGGGTTGTAGGGATCATAGCCAAGGAAATGAAAATTCTTAGTGTACTCTTACTGTTGGAAGATTGTGTCAGTTTCAAGACTGTTAAATTAGAAGAATTTCTCGGTCGAATTTGATATTCAAATCCTCCTCATGCAGTGGGGAGGCGCTTTTTACACGTAGTTTCCAAAGGGATCTATCTATCTATCTATCTATCTATCTATCCCTGTTTCAGTGTCTACTTCTATCTCTCATTCTCCTCATATATACATATGTATATACGCGGTGCCTTCAATAAGTTCTCCAGACTTTTTTGTACAGGCATTTAAAAGCCTGATTGTCACAGCTGGTGATTTTCAAAAATCCAATCTGACAATTTAGAAGAACGATATGCAATAAAATTGTTTCAAACTTGGAAAAAATGCCATAGAAAACTATGGAATGCTTCAGACTGCTTTTCGACCATCTTGCATGAATCGAGCATCAGTTTTTGAGTGGCATAAGAGATTCAAGGAAGGCAGGGAGTCTGTGAGGGATGGGAGAAGTAAGGAAGTCAATACACCAAAGTTGATTGGCCAAAAGGCTAGGGTTAGTGTTAGGGTTACTATGTTAAGATTTTAAGGGGGTTCAGGAAGAGATTCTGTCGGAAGAGGCCAGCACTCTTCAAATCGGGTCAGTGGCATTTTCACCAGGACAATGCACCAGTCCACAACTCTATCCTTGTCACAGACTATTTGACCAAGATGGGCATCAAGACAGTTCCTCGCCGTCCCTATAGTCGAGACCTTGCTCCCTGTGACTTTTGGTTTTTCCCTAAGCTGAGAGGCTGTCGTTATGAGACAATTGAGGAGATGATAGAGGCTGTGACAAAGGTCATTGACACGCTCACATAAGAGGACTTCAATAGGACCTTCCAGAAGTTGTTGGAACGAGACATCAAGTGCATTGCAGCCGGAGGAGATTACTTCGAAGGGGACTAGATTTTAATGTGTGTACTATCAATAAGAGTGCCCATACGAAAAAAGTCTGGAAACTTATCGTATGCGCCTTGTATATATATATATGTGTGTTTGTGTGTGTGTGTGTGTGTGTGTGTGTGTGTGTGTGTGTAGGAAGATTTTTTGTATAGACAAAAACAATTTCCTCTCCCTCTCTCTCTCTCTCTCTCTTCCCCCACCCCCGCCAAAATGTGTCCTTCACATGACCCTAAAACGAGTTTGATTTTAAGGTTTAAGTTCAAAGACGTGGCTTTTGTGAAGTAGTCCTTCATTGCCATTACTCTCTGGCCCACTCTACGCAGAGTGTTCTGTTGTGTTCGGGTCCAATGATTGGGGCAGATAGACCTGTTTAAAAATCTTTGTGTTCTATAGAAATACTTCGTACCATGTAAATTATTTGTCTTAAGAATACGTTCTTGAAGCTCTAATTGTTGCATAAGGATTTCTGATAGTTACTTGAAACCAAGTAAATATGTGCACACAAATAAATATTATTAAAGAGAAATATTTACTTGAAACCATATAATTATTAGTATTAGCTAGGAATATCTGAAGCCATTAATCTGCTTGCAAATTGTTTGTTTTTGATAGGAATTAGTAAAAAGTTGGCGACCTTAGTCGAGGGTGACTCGAAGGTTCCCTTTTCAGTAGCTACTACACCGAGGTGTTGGGGAGGGCGCTACTCCATTCTACAGACTGCTCTTGAAACGCACCTTATAATGCTGAATGTTAAGCAAGGAGGTATCAAGTACCATTTTTAAAGTTCTTGGTATGACCCGATCTTGGATTGAACCCTGGTCTCCCGGACCATTGGCAAACACTCTACACACTAGACCAATGAGCCGGATATGAATAGATAGGAATACTTGATATAAAATGTGTGAAAAATTATTGTGGAACAAACACACAAAAATTGTAAATATGAATGTATAACGAACACGATTCTCTCAGCATAAAATAACCCTAGACGGGTTAACATACCGTTGCAGCCGGTTTTCAGATTGATCAAAAATCAAATTTTCCTTGAGAAATTAAGTTAAGGTATTTAGTTTCATGCATATTTTAGATACAATAATCACCAGGTGCCTGTGGTGTAATGGTTATCGTCGTACGAAATGGACTTGGTGACGCGAGTTCAAATCCTGGACGAGGCTGATTGCATTTCACATTGTACTAATACCCTTGGGAAAGGTATGAATCCAATTATTCTCCCTCCAGCTATGAGTAAATAGTAGGACAGACTGTGTTTTTCACCCTTGGTGTGGCAACTAGTGTAGGAGAAGGAATATTCTGAATTCAAACCTGTTAAACTCCGCTTAAAAATTGACCTTGAGTCATATCCTGCCCGAGTGGAGGGGTTGGTAAATATGATAATCACGCGTACAAATTAACTTTGAAACTTAAAATCTGTCAATTTTCTTCCAAAGAAAAAGTACAAGATTCTATTCAAAGTTGGAAATAAAGTAAATATTATGAGGTGTTATTTATAACCAAACTCAAAATCATTGGAATTCTGTCGTCAAATATAAAATTACAAAGTTTCTCTAACCAAAAATAAAATTGCATATATATATATATATATATATATATATGTAATCGACTTATTTTTGGATTACTATATATTCATATTTTTGGTAATGAGTTGTAACGTTCTACGGGTATGTATTGAATAACATAGAAAAATATCCGTTTTGTTTGCTTAATGTTCCACTATATTCCACGAAAAATAAAATCCTGGCATTTTTTGTGGAAAAACAATTAGTCTTTGGAAAAAATGCTCAATCGATTTATAAAGTAAATTGCGCAAACTTTTTTTTTCTTTTCAACTTTGATTTTATAAAACCATATACGTAACTATTTTTATAAAATTATCTTCAGCATTTATTTGGCAATTTCATAATTTCGTTCACTCGACATTCTTTATCGTCCGGTATAAAGAAAAGCTCTAAAAACCGTATTTCTTCTTCCAGAGAATTGAAGCTTCAATGGCTCGGGAGACATGGGTTCAATCCCAGGTCGAGTCATACAAAAGACTTAAAAAATAGTACTTAATATTACCTTGCTTAACACTCAGTATTATAAGGTAAAGATCAAGGGTAAAGTGGAGCAATCCAGGGAAAGGAGTAGCGCCCTACCTTACACCTTGGTGTAGTAGCTCTTAAAAAGGGAGCCTTTGGGTTACCCTTGACTAAGGTAGCCAACTTTATTTACTACTTATATATATATATATATATATATATATGATTGGAATTAAGAAGTCCAATCCTGGAGGTAGTGTCGTCTCTGACAGCGTCTAAACGCTCGTCTAAATGGGACAGGACTTTAGGTCTAGTCACAAATGCCAGATACAACCACGTTAATGAGGTATACCAACGTATCAAGGAAAGATTTAGCCAACGCAGAATAGTTATTCCCAGGAAAGTCTCTCAATTGAAACTGTCCTTTTGTCATATCATATCCCCTTCGTCATTTACTCACCTATAATAATTATCCTTCTTGAATAAAATCCGTCCTTTGATTCGGTTAGACATAGACATAGTTCTTTTTTAAAGGTGAAAAGTTGGTGACCACAATGGAAAATACTGTCCAACAGTATTTTTTGATTGATCGTTTTTTTTATTTTGGTTTTTGGTTGTTTAGGTTTTTTTTTATTTTATTTTTATGTGGGGTTGTTTTATTTTATCTTTTTTTATGTGTGTGTGTGTGTGTGTGTGTGTGTGAAAACCTTTTAATGCGACAAAATTTGACCAACTGGTGCAAATGCTTTTCATTGGTTTATTTGGATAATTTTTCAATGTTCTATAAAGTTGATTATTTTCAAATAATGCCTTTTACTCTAGTCTAACCAACCGTTGGATATTGTTCACTGCACGAAAGTGAGCCAACCACATTTGAAACGTTTGAATTGTATCAAAACGGATGATACATTTATTGTATTGTCCAAATAGTTCATTCGGTTTATAAAGTAAAAATGCCTGATAAGTCTCCAGCGTGTTGTGCTGGTTAAAGCGATGGACTGCGGAATTGTAGTAAGCGAGTTCGAATTCCTGTCGTGCTATTAAGTTCACTTTCAGACAAATACTCTTTGGAAAATTATGAACCCCTTTATCTTCCCAGGTGGGGGTTAAATAGCACCACTAGTGTTCTTTTAGGAGGTAAATACCCTAGGGAAAGGTATGAACCCCCTTATCTTCCCAGCTACGGGTTAAATAGTATCACTAGTATTATGGTTTTAACAATAGATAACCTACAAAGGTTGATATACCATTAAACAAACAAACTCCATTATTTTAATAATGTCCTTATGCCAAAGTACTGATCAACCTGTTTAACAAGATCCTTCACTAAATTAAGAGTACAGGATCTTTTTTTGATTTCTTCTGTCCTCAAGTCTTTTCAAAAGACCAGCCCATATTAGGTTGCTTTTGATAAGTATATTGTACATGCCAGAGAGTTTGGATTGCTCCAGGGGAAATTTTTGGGGATTTACTGCCAACACTTGACCTATACTATTTTGCGCGAGTAACACATCATATAGACATGAAGTCTTTGAGCATCAGTTTAGTATGCTGTCCAAGTTTCAACGCTGAACAAGAAGATTGTGAGAACAATAGCACTGTTCACTGCACATTCCCTTTCTATGGATAAATATTTGTTGAGCCATACTCGCTTCCTTTACGCGCCAAAGGCCTCAGTAGTATTTGACGTTCGTGTTTCTCATTCAACATCCGGTCAGTTGTTGGGAACAGTGGAGCCTAGATTTTTGAATTTGTTTATTTGGGTTTGCACTTGTCTCTCTATCTACGAGGTGCATACGTTAAGTTTCCAGATCGTTTTCGTATGGGTACTTTTATGGATAGTACACACATGAAACTCTAGCCCCCTTCGAAGTAATCTCCTCCGGGTGCAATGCACTTCTTGTCCCGTTCCAACATCTTCTGGTAGGCCCCATGTGAGCGTGCCAATGACCTTCGTCTCAGCCTCTTTTATCCCCTCAATTGTCTTATAACGATAGCCTCATGTAGCTGGATGGTGTTGGGTATGTTTATCTCATGAGTGAAAAATCTTGGATTTTTTTTTCTTGGAAAGGATTGAATTCATCAATATTGGTAACACCCTGTTAAGTTTATTTTGTCGTATTCAATAAAAAGGCGAGCCCCCATGGTGTAGTTGCTATCGTGCTGGACTGAGACATCGTCGTAGAAGAGTTCGAACTCAAGTCACGTTATTACGTTAATTTTCGAACTGAAAACACCAGGGTAAGATTTGAAACCCCTTATCCCCTTAACGATCGTTTAAATAATACCACTTTGGTTCCTCTCGAATAATAGTTTTAGCATTAGATGAACAATAAAGGTTGATATGCCATTAAAGAAAGTAACTATATAAATTGCGTATCAGCCTTCAAAAATGATTTAAAATCAAAACCATCTTTGAAGAACAGCTGTAGTAAGATTTAAAGCATAGCTGGATGGGATATGGGTGTTTATACTTTCCGCAAGGGAATCAGTGATAAAGAAAACGTAATAGCTCAAGTGGAGTTCGAACTCACTTACTACGATGTCACAATGTTGTACCTTAGCCACTATGCCCCCCCTTCAAATAGAATAATGATAAAGATATTCTTTTTGCTAATGACGTTTTTTTAAATTAATGTTTTTATTATTAATGATGATTATTTTGTCTGCTTCTCTAAATAAACGTGAATCTGTATTTTTTCAATTGATTTTAATGTGCCACTTCTTTTTATGTGACCTTGTATACTGCACGACTTTGTGACATTTTGAAAGTCAAGAAACTGCTTACTGACACTCCGATATATAACCGTGTTCATATTCATAACATGATTTTAAACATTTAACATTCTACAGCTCTGAGGGCAAATGACAAGATAAAGGCAACAGCTTGAATAATTTAATGGACTGTTTACCGTCAATTATCTCGAGGTGACAGAATATTGCAGCCCAGTTCATATTCATAACATGATTTTAAACATTTAACATTCTACAGCTTTGAGGGCAAATGACAAGATAAAGGCAACAGCTTGAATAATTTAATGGACTGTTTACCGTCAATTATCTCGAGGTGACAGAATATTGCAGCCCAGTTCATATTCATAACATGATTTTAAACATTTAACATTCTACAGGTCTGAGCGCAAATGACAAGATAAAGGCAACAGCTTGAATAATTTAATGGACTGTTTACCGTCAATTATCTCGAGGTGACAGAATATTGCAGCCCAGTTCATATTCATAACATGATTTTAAACATTTAACATTCTACAGCTCTGAGGGCAAATGACAAGATAAAGGCAACAGCTTGAATAATTTAATGGACTGTTTACCGTCAATTATCTCGAGGTGACAGAATATTGCAGCCCAGTTCATATTCATAACATGATTTTAAACATTTAACATTCTACAGCTCTGAGGGCAAATGACAAGATAAAGGCAACAGCTTGAATAATTTAATGGACTGTTTACCGTCAATTATCTCGAGGTGACAGAATATTGCAGCCCAGTTCATATTCATAACATGATTTTAAACATTTAACATTCTACAGGTCTGAGCGCAAATGACAAGATAAAGGCAACAGCTTGAATAATTTAATGGACTTTTTACCGTCAATTATCTCGAGGTGACAGAATATTGCAGCCCAGTTCATATTCATAACATGATTTTAAACATTTAACATTCTACAGGTCTGAGCGCAAATGACAAGATAAAGGCAACAGCTTGAATAATTTAATGGACTTTTTACCGTCAATTATCTCGAGGTGACAGAATATTGCAGCCCAGTTCATATTCATAACATGATTTTAAACATTTAACATTCTACATCTCTGAGCGCAAATGACAAGATAAAGGCAACAGCTTGAATAATTTAATGGACTGTTTACCGTCAATTATCTCGAGGTGACAGAATATTGCAGCCCAGTTCATATTCATAACATGATTTTAAACATTTAACATTCTACATCTCTGAGCGCAAATGACAAGATAAAGGCAACAGCTTGAATAATTTAATGGACTGTTTACCGTCAATTATCTCGAGGTGACAGAATATTGCAGCCCAGTTCATATTCATAACATGATTTTAAACATTTAACATTCTACAGGTCTGAGCGCAAATGACAAGATAAAGGCAACAGCTTGAATAATTTAATGGACTGTTTACCGTCAATTATCTCGAGGTGACAGAATATTGCAGCCCAGTTCATATTCATAACATGATTTTAAACATTTAACATTCTACAGCTCTGAGCGCAAATGACAAGATAAAGGCAACAGCTTGAATAATTTAATGTGGTGTTTACCGTCAATTATCTCGAGGTGACAGAATATTGCAGCCCAGTTCATTTTTGGGTGGAGTCAACTGTCTCGATATCATTGGTAAAGAGTGTGTTTTTTCTTCTTCTCCTTGTATTATTATAATTAGTAGAAGTAGAAGTAAGAGGAGGAGGAGTATTTTACAATGGTTCTTAATTTTTCCACTAAAGTTTGAATGAGGGCAAGTCTCATCAGATCTCCTGGGCTCTTCAAAGTATCCAAGCTGATTTTATTATTTGACCCTCTCAAGAGTTTTTCATACCAACGTTAGATGACGGCTTTCCGCTGGAGTCTAAATTACAGCAGGTCCCCTCAAGTCTTCAGGACTCTTCTTAGTATTCTGGCTGATTTCAACAATGCTGTTGTTTGGATGCTCTCCACTCGTCCTCTTATTTCCAAGTCCTCCAATCACAGTACCAACCCTTTTGTGACTGTACTAATTACTATTGATATCAGTGTTACATTGATGTTCCATGTTTTTTTTTCAGTTCTCTCGCATGTTCAAGGTATTTATCTTCTTTTTGGCTTTCTTTAGGTTTTACCTTGTGGTCAGCTTCAACGGAAAAGTGCACTATTCGGCAGGTTCTCTTATTTTTGTTGACTATTAGAAGATCCGTTTGTACCTAAAAATCCCGAAGTATTTTGTGTGTCTCATTTTCTTGGACGAATTCTAAGTTATGCATATAATATTTTTCGTGTGGTAAAATTTATACTTCTTGAACAATTCTCAGTCGACCATCTTCCCACCCAGTCCTGTCTACTGTTATACCTTTTTGCACTAATTTCCAGTTTTCGCTTAATATGTGACTGATCGTTTTGCCTCTATCACCATATAGTCTATATCTGCTATTTTTCGTGTCTTATTTACTCTTGCTATCATTATTAATATTATTTTACTCTTGCTATGTAAGATTTTTTCTAGCTACCATTAGTAGTGATACAGTCTGGGTGGTTTTCATTCTTTCTCTATTTTTCAATTTATCTTGACTTTTTTCCAGGTTCTTTTGGCAATAATACCAAGGGCTTCAACTATGATCGGTATCACTGTCATCCTTATGTTCCACAGCTTTTTTAGAACTTAGGAAAGAGTCAAGTATTTTGGCTCTCTTTTCATCACATTTTATTCCCCCTCTGTCGTCCACTGGAACAGTAATATCCTCTTGACGACAAATTAATTTCTTATTGTAAATTAATACTAGTTCTGATCTTGTGGTTGTGATTGAATGATACCTCAGTTTATCAGCATCAAAGAGTATCTTATACCATCCACAATTTTCATCGAAATTTAATATCTTGCACAGTTCCCAGTAGATCATCTTATCCACTTAATTGTACCTTGTATTTTATTTCTTTTAAACCAGTATGCTACATTCTCCTATTATATGATCCTTATTTCACTCCCTGCGACTTTTTTTACACCAAGGTTAGCTAGTGGTCTTTGATTGCTGTCTGATTGAAAGCAAGTCTCTGTTGGCCTCCAGGACTCTTCTGAGTATTCTAGCCGATCTTAACTGTGTTGTGATCTGGAAGGTCTCCATTCTTCCTCTGATTTCCAACTTCTTTAGTCTCTTTTTCAAACCTTCTTAGACTGTTCGGAACTCAATTATTATCACTCAACTATCAGATCTCTTTAAATCTCTTGGAACCGGTGAAGAATCTGAACTCATCTTCAGTTCAACTCTTCTCTCTTCCAATTTCTTTAGGACTTTTGCGAGAGCTCCAACTACCATGAGTATAATCGTTACTTTCCTGTACTAATACATTTTCAGTTCGCTGACAAGGTTCAGGCATTTGGCCTGAAAGAATGGCAACAACGTTCGAATAATAATGTACCCCAATAAACACTTCCAGATCAAGCCCACTTTGTGGGAATGGAAACCTGCTTTCAGAAAGTCAAGAAGAGAACTATTAACTATATCCCGATTGTGCATTGGTCACACAAGGCTTAATCACTCGTTTATACTCAAACAGAAAAAACAACCACAGTGTTTGACATGTCAAACGCCTTAAGCATGTTCTCATAGAATATAGACTTTCGCTCTTATCAGAAAGTGATTTTTCAATGTACATAATTTGAGTGATTTGTTTGGGAACGTCAGCTTGGATGATGATCTGTCCTTGAGAGAGACAGGGTTGTACCAAAGGATATGGTGAATAAACAATGCTCATATGTTATTAGAACCATTCCCTAACCTCTGGATGTAGTCCGCCCCAAGCGGGCTACTATGCTGCAAAAGACCAACCATTAACAATATACTGTTCATTCAGCATGCATTAAATATACTACAAAGGTTAATATGTCATAAAACCCAATCAATCATTGGTGATTTGGTATAGGTGACCTTATTTTGACGTATCAGTTTTCATCCGGATTTGAAAATGGATTGCTCTTATGAATTAAAATTATTCGACTCTCCTGCCAAGAATGTTTTAGGGGTCCTAGCATCATTATTTCTAACACAAAGCACCCCTGTTGTATTCTAAGATACT
Organism: Sepioteuthis lessoniana; assembly: GCA_963585895.1. Lineage (NCBI taxonomy): Eukaryota > Metazoa > Mollusca > Cephalopoda > Myopsida > Loliginidae > Sepioteuthis > Sepioteuthis lessoniana. The sequence continues at coordinate 12,065,668 of OY757912.1, read as the reverse complement.
ACCAGGCTTTGCTGGCTTTTGGTCTTTTAATGGGAATATCAGATCAAAATGCAGCTGCTTCGGACAATCCTTTGCAATAGTCATAGACGTCCTGATTTTTTATTTACATTTTAGGTGGCAGGTCAATACATTAAAATAGAATCTAATTCTCATGAAATACACATGCAAAGTTAATTGATAAGATCCCAGTATTTCTTTGTTAATTTAATGGCGTAGTAGATGAATTAACTAGCAAAATGACCCTATTGTATGCAGTGTTCAATATCTCTGTAAATAATCTTTAATTTAATGATGTTAATTTGAATTGCATAACACAAAGATTAATTTCAGTTGCAAAGTCGTAACAAGGCTCTGCACAGTTCATATATATATATATATATATATATATATATATATATGTGTGTGTGTGTGTGTGTGTGTGTGTGTGTGTGTGTGTGTGTGTGTGTGTGTGTGTGTGTGTGTGTGTGTGTATCTGTGCGTGTCTGTGTGTTTTCAGGGTTTCCTTCTGAATATTTGCAATTCTTCAACTCTCCGTTAATTCAAATTTTAAGGTTTAGATTCAAATATGAAAGGTCGTTAGATGTCTATAAACCTACATCATAACGAATACTTGAAAGGAGGAGTGCATGTCTCCTAATGGTTAAAATGCTGGACTTCGCCCTCGAAATAAGCAAGTTTTCTTTCCAATCAAGCCATTATGTTCCCTTATAAACTAATACCCTTTGAAAAGGTATTGAAAACCCTTATCTCCCAAGCTATTGGCATTAAATAACCGAGGAAAGTTGATATATCATTAAACAAATAAAACAATACCCTAACAAGACGTTTCTGAATTTCTTCAAAATTACTATACGAGGTATGGTCAGTAATGATTGTAAATGATTTTGTCTTCGACCAAAACAAGTTTTTTTTTATTCATCACACGAAGTCAACTCTTTTAACGTTTTATTTTTTATTTTTCTTTCAACGTAACAGTCTGTACATTTCAGACAAAAGGTTGAAATAAATAATGTCCCAATCCTGAGTTCGAAGCCTAAAATATAGTCATATGAACAGCGAAAATGAACATGGAGTCAATTAATCACTATGGAATCATTCACGTGGTTTTTTTTTTTTTTTTTTTTTTTTTTTTTTGTTTTTTTGTTTTTTAATGTCAAGGGATTTTTTGCTATTTTAGTCACAGGAAAATATAAAACTGAACCTCGGTTTAACAAAAAAGTTTTTCCACTGTATTTATCCAATTGAAGAAGAAATCTCAAATACTTTTTACGAACATGAAACTACCCCACCACTCATGAAATAAAATCCATAACTTTATTACTAATTGAAACTCCATTTGAGAGAAAATATTTCGCAATGCAACAAACATTTTGAACATCTATGACTCTGATTACTAGCTAATATATATGTCTACATCAGGTAATCGTTTGACATTTTGATTATAGAGTCACAGGCCCTAACAAGCAAATGTCAAAAATGTGTTTGACTGACTTCATTTTTGAATAATTTTATTATCTTTGTTGTCATTTTACGAAAATAAACGGAGGAGTTAGAAACCGTAATTGTTACAACAAAATAAATACATCGGCATAAATTAGACCTTATTTACTCGCTCTGTCGCTGACCCCTGAATTGGGTGGGGTAAGATCCCCCATCCAAAAAGAGAGTATCTTAGGTCTGACATTAAATTGTATCAGATAGTTAAGCTCCTGTTCTGAGGAGCGTGGAGTATGGCTTCATTACCATTACTCTCAGGTAAAATCTTACCTGGAGTGATAGTACCTGTTAGGAACTCATCAGTGTTTCGCATTGGTATGTTTGAATTTATTTTTCATTTGATTGGACGATGTGCCAAAAACATCTTAATAGACTTCTAGATGGAAAGTAGACTACTAGATGAATAATGCAAATATGAACGTATAATTGATGCCATAGCTAGCGTGAGACATGAAAGTGCCTTAGATAAGTTGGCATGCCGTTAAAAAACCATTAGGATCAATCAATCAACCAAGGAAACAAGCAACACTGCTTTTGATAAATATGAACGTTAATAAGATGGGATAATAATGTCATTTGAAAAAATTATTGACAAAAGATATGGCAAAACACCTTGTTGAAACGAAAATTTTCTTCTCGTAACATATTTCGTTCATAAACTTTCCTCAGATACGACAAAAAATTTATTTGAAAAAAAGATATCTGAAAATGTTTATATTATCAGGTGAAAACGTCCAAGTTCAGATTCCGCACCAATTTCACAACAATAGACAATAAGACAACTTCCTAAGATCTTAAATTGATCGTTCTTTAGGCAAATTAATATTAAGACAAAAAAATTATGAAATCTAGATTTTAGCAGACTGAACGACAACAAAATGTTTTCTTCTTCATTTATAATCTTCTATCATATTCTATCGTACCATTATTAAATGACAAACTAAATTACTCAAATATAATAACTTATTCTTTTAAATTGTGCATTATAATCATCATCATCAAGTCGTGCCACTAGCACGGATATCCCTGACCCACTCTGTCCACGTCTCCCAATCATTCATCGCTTCCGGCAGGTCTTCAGGGTTACATCCCGTATCATCACATAGCTGCTGTATGTATGTTCGAGCTGGTCGTCCTGCTTTTGATTGGCCATATGCGGGGGTCCACAGGTGCGCATCACTTACGATCTCGTCATTTCTTCTCCAGCAGTGTCCAGCATGTCTGATTCGTCTAGCTTGTATAGTTTTCGTGATTGGTGGTAGGTGACCGTACAGTTGGCGCCTTGTGGGGTGTTGCTGCCAGGACTTGTTTAATATTGCTCGCAACATTCCGGTATAATTGCCGTCTAGCTTCTTCTCCAACCGTTTAGTCAGCGTCCAAGTAGTGCATCCATACAGCAGCACCGACACGACCGCAGCCTGGAAGAAACTGCGTTTCATTTTATCGGTCAGGTTTGATTTCCATTTGATCGAAAGCCTGTCGATAGCTGTCCATGTCTTCGTTAGCCGTGTGTCGATGTCTTTTTCGGTTGATGAGACGCTGCTTCCTAGGTAGGTGTATTTGTCAACCAGTTTCAGGGAGGTTCCGTCTAGTGTGAAGATGTCGCCTTTCTGATTAAAGCACATATGCATTATGATATTATGGGAATAATCAATGAAAGATTATAAAATTATTTCCATATTTCAAATTTCAACGTTCAGCTTCTGATCCTATGATTATTTACTTAAGCAAATACAGGTATCTTTTTAAAAAAATGCCCAATACCTGATGCAGTTTTATTGGCGAAATCTGTTTAACATTTGATTGTTGTTTTTATCAAATTGGCTTTTTATACTTTTTAGGAATATTTGTTAACGCTTATTAGTTTTGCATTATCTGATTATATTAAGAAAGAAAAAAAATCAAAACATTATATATATATACATATCTTGGAATTGCTAAGAACTACCGGATTATAACCCTTACTTCCTTAATAGCTAAGATTTACAGTGCTCTGCTATATATCCTGAATTGGGAAAATTCTTTGGAAAAAAACAAAATGGCTTTCGTAGAAATCGATCCCCAATATCACAAATTCTAACAATCCGTCGAATTTCAGAAAGTTTTGATGCAAAAATCATTGAGGACACGCTCCTATGTGCAAATCTCTCCGAGACATATGACTCCATACACAGAGGGAAGATGTAGCAAATACACCAAGCCTAAGGTTTACCCGGAGTGGACCATCGCAGCGATAATGATGCTCAATAAAACCACGAAAATAAAAGTACACTCACCGGATGGAGACATAGATTTCTTTGCCATTGTCGTAGATGTACAGCAAGAGAACACACTAACACCAAACCTGTTCATAATCAGCTTTGAATACGTACTTCGGACGTCGATGGATTTAATGAAAAAAAAATGGCTTTATACTGGAAAAGGCAAGAAGCAGATGATACCCCTTACAAACTATTACGGACATGGACTACGCTGATAACATAGTTACAATGTTTGTTACAAAGAAGTACATACAGAATCAATGACTATTGGTGATTGTAAATTTCTAGCCTATGCGGTCATCAAATGAAAACCTCTTTAATCGTAAACAGTTCCCATCTGGAAAATGTTGTTTAAATATACCTGTACCCTCCCATATATATATATATATATATATATATATATATATATATATATACCGGCCCATTGTCATAACAGTTTGAGACATTCTCCTCTTGACCCCTTCACAAGGATGCGCAGCATCGTTGTTTCTCGATCATTACTGGTTATTCTTCGAGAACGCTCTTGTTCACCTTTCCTTATGAAAAATTTTTTGGGAATCAAAACATATCTTTGGGACAAATTAATTGGGATACTTGTTTTATATCATCTTTTTTTTTCATTTATGTTGTGGACAAACAAACAAAACTTCCGGTTTACAGATGTAGATATTGGGCAGAAAAAATGAATCCCTTTTTGTTACTGATGTTTTATGTTTATGCGGTAAGAGAGATATAGGCCGGACAAAGAGCAGGTGTTTTATCTTTTCAAACATCTATTTCTTAGTGTTCGACAAAATCGAAAAAAATTTTCATTGCGAAAACTTTACTAATAGCATTTTATAAACTCTCCTTCCGCAAACTCACACCAGCAAAAAATGAACGCATTCTTGATTGCAAAAGGATTCACAACATGTCTTTTCTTCTTTTAATCATTAATTGTTTATGAGACCCTTTCTCATTTTAAAGCATATAATTCTTAAGAGGTCAAATGATTTGGGACATCTCTTGTCTTCTTTTAATCAACAATAGTTTATCAGACCCTTTCTCTTATCCAACCAGGAAATTCTTAAAAGGTGAAATGATTCGCGAATGTTTTATCTTTTTTTAATCATCAAATGTTAATGAGAATCTTTCTCTCATCAAAAGATGTAATTCTTAATTGGTCAAATTATTCGCGACGTATCTTCTCTTCTTTTACTCATAAATTGTTTATAAGACGTTTTCACTTTTTAAACCAGGTAATTCTTAACTAGTCAAATGATTAGCGTCATATCTTGTCTTTTTTTAATCATCAATTGTTAATGAGACTCTTTCTCTTTTTAAACCATGTAATTCTTAACTGTTCAAATAATTCGTGACAAGTCTTGTCATCTTTTAATCATCAATTGTTTATGAAACCCTTCATATATATAATTATATAAATTATATAAATTATATAATTATATAATTCATACCTGGTCAAATGATTCACGACATATCTTGACTTCTTTTAATCATCAATTGTTTTTGAAGGTCTTTAATCAAATCATGTAATTCTTAACTGGTCAATATATTAGTGACATTTCTAGTCTTCTTTTAATATTCAGTTGTTTATGAGACCCTTCTCCTTATTTAATAAAGTAATTATTAAATGAGGCATGTCTTGTCTTCTTTTAATCATAAATTGTTTATGAGACTCTTTCACATATCAAATCATGTAATTCTTAACTGGTCAATATATTAGTGACATTTCTAGTCTTCTTCATTTATCTATGAGACCCTTCTCCTTATTTAATAAAGTAATTATTAAATGAGGCATGTCTTGTCTTCTTTTAATCATAAATTGTTTATGAGACTCTTTCACATATCAAATCATGTAATACTTTACTATTCAAATGATCCACAATATACCTCGTCTTCTTTAAATCACCAATTATGTATGAGACTCTTTCTCTTTTTAAACAATGAAATTCATAACTGGTCAAATGATACGCGACCGGTCTTCCCATCTTTTAATCAGCAATTGTTTATGAAACACTTTCTCTTACGAAAACATGTGATTCTTAACTGGTCAAGTGATTTGGGATATGTTTTGTCTTCTTTTAATCATCAATCGTTTATAAGACTCTTTCTCAAATCAAACCATGTAATTCTTAACTGGTCAAATGCTTCGCGATATGTTTTGTCTTCTTTTAATAATCAAATGTTTATGAGACACTTTCTCATATCAAACTACGTAATAGTTAACTGGTCTAATGAATTTCGCCTTTTTTAGTCTTTTTTAATCATCAATTGTTTATGAGACTCTTATATTATCAAACCAAGTAATTATTATTTGTTCAAATTTGAAAAATATCTTTGAGACACTTTCTCTAATCAAACCATCTAATTCTTAACTGGTCAAATGATTCGCAACATGTCTTGCTTTCTTTCAATCAACAATTTTTGATGAGACTCTTTTTCTCATCATTTCATATAATTCTGAACTGGTTATATGATTCGTGACATGTCTTGTCTGATTTAAATAATCAGTGATTTATGAGACCCTTTCTCTTATGAAACCATGTAATCCTTCACTGGTTAAATGCTGCGCAACATGTCTTGCCTTCTTTTAATCAACAATTTATTATGAGACTATTTTTCTTATCAAACCAAGTAATCCTTAACCGATTAAATGATTTGCCACATATCTTGTCTTCTTTTAATCGTCAATTGTTAATGAGACTCTTTCTCTTAACAGGTGAAATAATTTGCGATATATCTTGCTTTCTTTTGATCCCCAATTGCTTTTGAGGCTATTTCTCTTGGACCATTTAGTTTTAACTTGACAAATGCTTCGCAACAGGTCTTGTCTTCTTTTACTCATCAATTATTGATGAAACTCTTTCTCTCATCAAACCATGAAATTCTTAAGTGGTTAAAAAGATTCGTGACATGTTTTGTCTTCTTTTAATGATCCATTGTTTACGAGTCTCTTTCTCTTATGAAACCATGTAATTCTTAACTGGTCAAATGATGTGCCACCTGTCTTATCTCCTTTAAACCATCAATTGTTTATGAGACACTTTCTCTAATCAAACCATGAAATTCTTAACTGTTTAAAAGATTCGTGACATCTTTTGTCTTTTTTTAGTCAACAATTGTTTATGAGACCCCTGTCTTATCGAACCATGTAATTCTATACTGGTTAAATGAATTGCGATATGTCTTGTGTTCTTTTAGTCATCAAATGTTTTATGCGAGTCTTTCTCTTATCAATCCTTGAAATTCTTAACTGGTCAAAGGATTCGCAACATGTCTTGCATTCACTTGATAAATAATTGTTTATGAGTCTTTTTTTCTTATCGAACCATGTATTTCTTTTCTAGTCAAATGATTTGCGATATGTCTTGTCTTTTTTAATCATCAAAACTTTATGAGACCCTGTGTGTTATTAAACCATGGAATTCTTAACTGGTCAAAATATTTGTGACATTTTTAGTCTTCTTTTAATCATCAATTCTTTATTAAACATTTTCTCTTAAAACATGTAATTCTTAACTGGTCTAATCGTTTGTGACATTTTTAGACTTCTTTTAATCATCAATAGTTTATGAGACGCTTCCTCTTATCAAACCATGTAATTCTAAACAGGTCAAATTACCCGCAACATGTCTTGTTTTCTTTTAAACATCAATTGTCTAAAATATTCTTTCTCTTATCAAACCGAGTATATCTTAACTGGTCAAATGAATAACAACATGTCTTGTCTTCTTTTCATCATCGGCCTTTTATGAGACTCTTTTTCTTATCCAACCATATAATACTTAATTGGTCAAAAGATTTGCAACATATATTGTCTTCTTTTAATCATCAATTGTTTATGAGACTCTATCTCTTATCAAACCAAGTAATCTACTCAAATGATACGCAACATCTTTTGTTACCTTTTAATTATCAGTTGTGTATGACACACTTTCTCAAATCAAACCATGAAATTCTTAAGTGTTTATAAGCTTTGTGACGTCATTTGTGTTCTTTTAATCAAAAATTATTTATGAGACATCTGTCTTATCGTACCATGTAATTCTTTACTGGTTAAATGATTTGCGATATGTCTTCTCTTCTTTTAATCATCAATGGCTCAGTAGACCCTTTCTCTTATCAAACAATTTAATTCTTAATTGTTCAAATGATTCGCAACAGGTCTTCTTTTAGTCATCAATTGTTTATGAGACACCTTCTCATATTAGATCATGTAATTCTTTACTGCACAAATGATACACGACATATTTTGTCTTCTTTTAATCATCAATTGTTTATGAGACTCTTTCTTTTATCAAACCATGTAATTTTTAACTGGTCAAGGGATTCGCAACATGTCTTGCCTCTGTTTAATCATAAATTGCTTATGAGAATGTTTCTCATATCAAACCATTTAATTCTTAACTGGTCAAATAATTTGCGACGTGTGTTGTCTTCTTTTAATCATCAATTGTTTTTGAGACTCTTTCTCTATTCAATCATTGAAATTCTTAACTGGTTAAAAGATTCATGATATCCTTTATCTTCTTTTAATCAATTCTTTATGAGAGTCTTTTCTCTTATCAAACCATATAATTCTTAACTAGTCAAATAATTAGCGACATGTCTTTTCTTCTTGTAATATTCAAATATTTATGAGACACGTTCTCATATCTAATCATGTAATTCTTAACTGGTCAAATGATTCACAACATGTTTTTTCTTCTTTTAATCATCAATTGTTTATGGGGCACTTTCTCTTATCAAACCACCTAATTCTGCAATGGTCCAACGATTCACAATATGTCTTCCCTTCTTTTAATCATCAATTGTTTATGTGACCCTTTCTCTTTTCAAACCAGGAAATTCTTTACTGGTCAAATGATTTGAATCATATCTTGTCTTCTTTTTATCATCAGTAGTTTTTGAGAATCATTCTTCTTATCAATCCATATAATTTTTAAACTATCAATTGATTTGCGACATATATTGTCTTCTTTTAATCATCAATTGTTTAGGAGAGTCTTTCTCTTATCAAATAATATAATTCTTAACTGGTCAAATGATTTGCAACATTTTTCGTCTTTTTTTAACCATCAATTGTTTATGAGACCATTTCTTCTTATCAAGCAATAGTAATTCTTAACTAGTCAAATGATTCGCTACACGTCTTATCTTATTTTATTCATCAAATATTTATGAAAAACTTTCTCTTTTCAAACCATGTAATACTTAACTTGTCAAATGATTCACGGAATACATTGTCTTCTTTAATCATCAATTATTTTTTTATATACATTCTCTTATCAAACCATGTAATTCTTAAATGGTCAAATGATTCGCCACATGTTTTATCTTATTTAATCATCAATATTCATAAGAATCTTTATCTTATGAACTCATGTAATATTTAACTTGACATATTATTCAAGACTTGTCTCGTCTTCATTCAATCTTAAAATGTTTATGAGACTCTTTTTCATATCTATGTAATTTTTAACTGGTCAAATGGTTCGCGACATGTTTTGTCTTCTTTTAATCATCAATTGTTAATGAGACTCTTTCTCTTTTTAAACCATGTAATTCTTAACTGTTCAAATAATTCACAACATGTTTTGTCTTCTTTAATTATTATTTGTTTATGAGACACTTTCTCTTATCAAAGCATGTAATTTTTAACTGGTCAAATGATTCATAACATGTCTTGTCTTCTCTAATCATCAATTGTTTATGAGACACTTTTTCTTATCAAATCATGTAATACTTAATTGGTCACATGATTAGCGACATTTTTAGTCTTTTTATTATCATCAATTGTTTATGATACCCTTTCTTCTTAACAAACCTTGTAATTCTTAACTGGTCAAATGATTCGCCATACGTCTTATCTTCTTTTAATTATCAAATATTCATGAGAATCTTTCTCTTATCAAACCATATAATACTTAACTGGTCATATTATTCAAGACATGTATTGTGATCTGTCAATCATCAATAGTTTATGAGACACTTTCTCATATGTAAACATGTAATTCTTAACAGGTCAAAAGATTCGCAACATTTTTAATCTTGTTTAACTCATCAATTTTTGATGAGACTCTTTCTCTTTTTAAACCAGGACATACTCAACTGTTCAAATTATTCGCGACATATCTTGTCTTCTTTTAATTATCAATTGTTTATAAAACCCTTCCTCTTATCAAACGATGTTATTATTTACTGTTAAAATTATTCGCGACATATCTTGTCTTCTTTTAATTATCAATTGTTTATAAAACACTTCCTCTTATCAAACGATGTTATTATTTACTGGTCAAATGATTTCCGACATGTCTTGTCTTTTTTAATCATAATTCTTTAATGAAACCCTTTCTCATATAAAGCCATGCAATTCTTTTCTGGTCAAATGATTTTGGACATGTTTAGTCTTCTTTTAATCACCAATTATTTATGAAACCCTCCCATTTATAACACCATGTAATTCTGAACTGGTCAAATAATTCGAGACACATCTTGTCATTTTTTAATCATCATCTGTTCAAGAGACTCTTTCTCTTATCAAACCATGTAATTCTTAACTGGTAAATTTATTCAGGACAATTTGCTTTTTAGACACTTTCTCTTTTTAAACCAGGAAATTCTTAATTGGTCAAATGATTCGTGACATATCGTTCCTTCTTTTAATCATCAATTGTTCAGTAAACACTTTCCCTTTTTAAAGCAAGAAATTCTTAACTGATCAAATGATTAACGGCATCCTTACCTGGTAAAATGATTCATGACATGTATTGCCTTCTCATACTATTTACCAACCCCTCCGCTCGGGCAGGATATGACACAAGGTCAATTTTAAGCGGAGTTTAGCAGGTTTGAATTCAGATTTTTCCTTCTCCTAGACCAGTTGCCTCACAAAGGCTGAAGAACCTTGTCCGCCCTACTATTGTACCCATAGCTGGAGAGAGAATAATTGGATCCATACCTTTCCCAAGGGTATTAGTGCTATGTGAAAGGCAATCAGTCTCGTCAATGATTTGAACTCGTGTCACCGTGTCCATGTCCTACGACGATAACCATTACACCACGGGCACCTGTATTGCCTTCTTATAATCAATAATTGTTCATGAGACTCTTTCCCTTATCAAAACATGTAATTCTTAACTGGTCAAATGATTCGCGACATATCTTGTCTTCTTTTAATCATCCACTGTTTATGAGACTATTTTTCTGATTAAACTATATTATTCTTAACTGGTCAAATGAAATGCCATATGTTTTGTCTTATTTGATTCATCAAATGTTTTTGAGACTCTTTTTCTCATCAAAACATGTAATTATTAACTGGTCAAATGATTCATGACATGACTTTCTTCTTTTAATCATCAATTGTTCTTGCGACTCTTCATCTTATCAAACTATCTAAATCTTAACTGGTTACATGATTCGCGACATGTTAATCTTTTAATCATCAACTGTGTTTGAGACTCTTTCTCTTTTTAAACCAGGAAAAGTTTAACTTGTCAAATGATTAGAGACAGCCACTCTCTTCTCCCTTGCGATGAATATGATAATCAAGTCAGCGGAAGTGGAGTGTCGGGGTCCAAGGGTAAAGTCCGGGATACGGCAGCCTCCATTGAGAGCTTACATGGACGATATTACAGTGACAACATCATCAGTCATAGGCTGTAAATGGATAGTAAGGGGCTTAGAAAAACTCATAGTATGGGCCCGCATGAGGTTTAAACCAGGAAAATCTAGGTCCCTAGTACTACAAAAGGGAAAGATTAAAAGCACGGCACGGTCCACAATCGCCGGCGAATTCATCCCAACTGTGACGGAGAAGCCTGTAAAAAGTCTTCGACAGCAGTACTAAGGATCAAGCAGCAATTAAAGGAATAGGGGGCGAACTTGATGATTGGCTAAGAAAGATAGATAAGTCAGGATTGCCCGGCAAGTTTAAGGCGTGGTTGTATCAACACGCAATTCTGCCGCGGATATTATGGCCACTCATGTTATACGAGGTAGCTATTACCACGGTAGAAGGAATGGAAAGGAAAATTAGCGGCTATTTAAGGAGATGGTTGGGTTTGCCAAAGAGCCTAAGTAGCGCGGCTTTATATGGGACCTCCAATGTGATCCAACTTCCTTTCAGGGGTCTCAAAGAAGAGTCTGTGGTGACACGCACAAGAGAGGCGATTTTGTATAGAGATTCCAGAGATCTAAAGGTATCAGGAGTAGGAATTGAAATCCGCACAGGAAGGAAGTGGAGTGCTGCCAGGGAACTGAAGGTTGCGGAAGAGAGATTGCAGCAGAAGGCTATGGTCGGTACTGTGGCCAGTGGGACAAGAGGCCTGGGATATTATCCGAGTCCAAGGATAGACAACGCCAGAGGGAAAGAAAGAAGGGTGCTCTTGCAAAAAGAAGTAAGAGAAGGTATAGAGGAGACTAGGCTGGCAAAGATGGTAGGACTTTCCCAACAGGGTGCCTGAACCAGATGGGAAAATTATGTTCGGCGGCGAATTACCTGATCGGACTTGTGGAAGGCCGACTTAAGCCAGCTCAGATTCCAGATCCAGGCAGTTTATGATCTTCTCCCTAGGCCATCAAACCTTCACACATGGGGCAAAAATGATACCCCAGCATGTCAGTTGTGCGGGGGTAAAGGATCGCTACAGCATTTGCTATCTGGATGCCCAAGATCATTGAGTGAAGGTCGTTATCGCTGGCGACATGACCAGGTCCTCAAAGTTATTGCTGGAGTGGTATCTGGGGCATTAAAATCGAATAGATTCAGTCCTGGAAGACATAAGGTTATTTTTGTTAGAGCGGGAAGCTCGAAACAGCCACAGACAAAAAAATAAAGTATCGATGTTATCATCGGCGCCAGATTGGCAATTGTTGGTGGACCTGGAAAGGCAGACGAAGTTTCCAGCGCATATTGTGGAGACAAAGCTCCGACCAGATATAGTAATGTTTTCAAATTCCACAAAGAAGGTGATAATGTGGGAATTGTCAGTCCCATGGGAAGAAAACATGGAGTCCACACACGAAAGTAAGATAGCCAAATATGAGCCGCTAGTAGAGCAATGTCGAATGAATGGTTGGCAGGCAATATGCCAGGCAGTCGAAGTGGGATGTCACGGATTTAACGCAAGGTCGATGAGTAAAGCGTTATCAAGCATTGGCATTTCAGGAGCGGTAAAACGAAAGGCCCTGAAAAATATTACCACTGCAGCTGAAAGAGCAACGAATTGGTTGTGGATCAAAAGGGCGGACAGTTGGGGTTGTAGATTGGTGATTATTAGAAGGGGGGTTAAAAAGGAGAAAAAAAAAGATCGTATAATTTAAAACGATATATACACGTATGATTTTATTTATTTTTTTTTATCTGTTATTTTTTTTAGTTTTATTTATTTTTTTTTTGCGCGCGCGAAGGAGTGTGGTTGTATTAGGCTTTAAGCGTTCATTTGAAATCGGTTCATTTAATTGATTAATATCTTAGACGTTTAAGCCATTTTGTAAATATAGCATTTTAAGCGACAATGTTTTTATGAAGATTTCAACGTATTACTCGTTTTTTTTTTGTGTTTTTTTTTTCGTCTTTTCTCATTCGTAAACCTTTCAATGAGTTGTAACGTATAGTAATGCGCGGCGTCTGTTTTAGTTCATAATTGTATATTTATGTACAGTTTTTAATGAAAATAAGTTTTAAAACAAAACTAAACGTATGTCAATTTTATATAGGAGTTTGTTGTTTTAATCGCAATTTGATATTTATGTACAGATTCTTTTTTTTTTTTTTTGGTTAAAATTTTTATTTTTTATTTTTTTCGTCTTTTCTCATTCGTAAACCGTTCGATTAGGAAGTTTTAACGTATAGTAATGCGCGGCGTCTGATTTTGTTCGTAATTGTATATTTTTGTACAGTGTTTAATGGAAATAAGTTTTAAAACAAAACTAAACGGATGTCATTTTATATACGAGTTTGTTGTTTTAATCGCAATTCTTTAGTTATGTACAGTTTTATTTATTTTTTATTTTTTTATTTATTTTTATGTTTTTTTTTGTTTTTTTTTTTCTTTAAGTAAAAAATTAATTTAAAAAAAAAAGGGGGAAAAGGAAGGAATACATACCGGAATGAACAAATAACCGAATAACGACCCCATTGTGGCAAAGAAGCAGAGTAAAGTGGCCTCCCGATTTTTAAAGGAAAGATTTAGAAGTCATCAGTAGAGCTTAGCTCGGATTGGCTGTTGCAAAATTATATATAGAGCCTTTTCTGTGGTCATTTTTTTTTTTTTTGTTTTCTCCTTGTGTGATGCGCAGGTTGGCTGCCGGGATGGGAATTGGAGTTAGATCGATGCCAACTAGGTCATTTGGGTGAGGGGGTCTGATGTTGAAAGACCCGAAACCCCCCATGATCCCAAAGGAAACATCACTGACGACCCATCCCAAAGCATCAACTAAGATGTATGGTATAAAAAAAGTCTTCTTTTAATCATCAATTGCTTATGAGACCCTTCCTTTTATTAAACCATGTAATTCATAACTGGTCAAATGATTGTAGATCTACCTTGTCTTCCTTTATATCATCAATTGTTTATGAAACTCTTTATCTTTTTAAACCAGGAAATTGTTTTTATTTTCAAAGTGGTCAAATGATTCACGACTTCTTTTGTCTTCTTTTAATGATCAATTGTTTTTGAGACTCTTTTTCTTATCAAACCACATAAATCTTATCTGGTCATATGATTCCCGAGATGTTTTTTTTTTCTTATTTTGATCATCAATTGTTCATGGGACCCTTTTTCTTTTCAAACCAGGAAATGCTAAACTGGTCAAATGATCATCACATGTCTTGTCTTCTTTTAATCATAAATTGTCCATGAGACTCTTTCTTTTAACTAACCAGGCAATTCTTAACTGGTCAAATGATTCACGACACATTTTGTCTTCTTTAATAATCAAATATTTATTAGACACTTTCTCTTATCTAACCATATAATTCGTTGGTGGTCAAGTGATTCGTGACATGTCTGGTCTTCTTTTAACCGTCAAATGTAACTCTTTATGAAACCCTTTCGCCAATCAAGCCAGATGATGTACTCTTTTCTTTTTCTTTATCTTGCTGGATATTTTATAATTTATTTATTGCATAACATTTCTGGTGTTCTATTTAAAATCCGAAATATTGTTCACAAAGTTATGTAACGCAAGTTAAAAGAGTAAATGATAAAGGTTAGTTAGCTATTTAGTTGAATATCTTATCAAGAATTGTGGGTTAGTTAATGCCATGCTTGTTTATATATATATATATATATATATATATATATATATATATATATATATATATAAATACTTTCTTTAAAGAAAAGACAAAGACCGGTTACTTTAGGATTAACTGGTTTAACTTGGTTTAACTGGACCGAAAAATACCGTGGTATAATTGTTATCGTCTTAGGAAATGAACATGGCGACACAAGTTCAAATCCTGGACGAGACTGATTGCATTTCCCATAGCACTAATACCCTTGGGAAAGGTATGAATCCAATTATTCTCCCTCCAGCTATGGGTAAATAGTAGGACAGACTAGGTTCTTCAGTCTTGGTTAGGCAACTAGTCTAGGAGAAGGAAAACTCTGAATTCAAACCTGTTAAACTCCGCTTAAAAATTGACCTTGTGTCATATCCTGCCCGAGCGGAGGGGTTGGGTAAATAGGATATATATATATATATATATATATATATATATATATATATATATATATATATATATATACATATATATATATATATATATATATATATGCGTATATACGCGCGCGCGTGTGTGTGTTTGCTTGTGTGTGTGTGTAATTTTGATTTCTAACCGAAAAGTTTGTAAATATCTAATTTTAAACAATCTGAATTGTTTGAAATAGAACTGTTTATTGTATAAAAATAGATTTGAAATTAGATAACCTACAAAGGTTGATATGCCATAAAATACAAACAAACAAGCAAACAAACACACATCAATAATTCTATGTTTGCATAAGTTATAAATGATTGCAAGTATTGTTACCGTTAATAATTCTATTTGATATTATCCGTTTGTTTACCATTCAATATAACTAATTATCTTCATCAAGTATTTCAATCTAACACAAACAAATTGCAGAGAGCAGTATGGGTTCAAATAACCAACAAAATAAAGTTGACTTTAATCACATGTAAATGGCAAAATCGAAACATGCATTTTTGCTCATTTTATTTTATATTTTATAAATTTATTTTTAGCTAAAATTGCCTTGTTTGATGAGATGAACATCAAAGGAAAAAGATACCACTTAAAAAAAGATCCTAGGACTTATTATGAGTGTACGATCACCAGATGGAGACACAGAATACTTCGACATAGTAGCAGGAGTACTACAAGGAGACACGCTGGCTCCGTATCTCTTTATCATTTGTCTAGACTACGTACTTAGAACATCGATTGACAAAATCAAAGAGAATGGCTTCGAACTGACGAAGAAAAGAAGCAGAAGATACCCCGCAACAACAATTACCGACGCCGACTACGCCGATGACATAGCGATACTGGCAAATACACCTGACCAAGCCGAAACACTTCTGCATAGTTTGGAACGAACAGCAGCAAGCATAGGCCTCCATGTTAATGCACATAAAACGGAATATATGTGCTATAACCAAACGGGGGACATCTCCACTCTAGAAGGAACCCCTCTTAAACTAGTAGACAAATTCACGTACCTAGGAAGCAGCGTCGAATCAACCGAAAAGGACATCGAAACGAGGTTAACGAAAGCATGGACAGCTATCAATAGGCTATCGACTATATGGAAATCAGACCTAACCGATAAAATGAAACGCAGTTTCTTCCAGGCAGCGGTCACATCGATACTGCTATATGGATGCACTACATGGACGCTAACAAAACGGCTGGAGAAGAAACTAGATGGCAATTACACAAGAATGCTGCGTGCAATCCTCAACAAGTCCTGGCGGCAACACCCAACAAGACACCAACTGTATGGCCACCTGCCCCCTATCACGAAAACTATTCAAGTTAGACGAACCAGACATGCAGGACATTGCTGGAGAAGCAGAGATGAACTCATAAGAGATGTACTCTTATGGATCCCCACACACGGCCGCGCAAAAGCAGGACGACCAGCACGAACGTACATTCAGCAGCTATGTGAGGATACAGGTTGTTGTCCTGAAGACCTACCTAGGGCGATGAACGATAGGGAGGAGTGGCGAAAGAGGGTCAGGGATATCCGTGCTGCCAGCACGATATGATGATGATGATGATAATATTTTCTTTAATATGCAGAACGAGTTCGGAAAAAATGTAGCTTAATATTGAGGAAGAGGAATCTGTGGGTATAGTAATAAATGGTTAATGGTTAAACGAATAATAGAATAAGACGAGCAATCAAAAAAACAAATAACAGAGGAGTGAGTTGAAATATATTCATTTTTTTTAGTATATATATATTCTTTTGAATAAGCACTATCTTTTAAAATAAGTTTTGGGGTATTTGTGTATTTGGACAGCGAACGTAAATGTTTAAATTATCCTTTTTAATTTCTTACTAGACGATCTGTATGGATTATGAAAAAAACCACTTCATTGTCATTATATTCCTTTCCATTCTCACCTGGAATCATTATACCTGTTGGATTTAGTTGGGTTTTATGATATATCAACCATTGTAAATAATTTTAAAGCCAAATTCTTTTTTAAACGAATATATTAGATATATATAACATTTTTAACTGAGTCAGAGCTGATTTGTCTGTTCACAGTAAAAATGTTTTAAATGTTTCTAACACAAATAATTCTATTTTCAATCAATCATTTTTTAACACAATTAAATCCTTTCAAGTATTGCTATGTAACACTGATAATTTGATTTAACATCAGTCATTTTTGGCACACAGTTAAATAATCAAAGAGTTCTATTTCTGACAATTCAATTTAACTAGTAACTTTTTCGTTTATATGTGAAACAGTTCTATTTGACCCATAGATATGACCCAATCAGATGCTACCTTTCTGGGTCTGAGTGAATCTGGGTGCAATGGCAATGATTGTTTTGAGTCAAATCCTCGGCAGATATGTAGTCTGCGTTTTCTACAACCCCAGTCAACTGATCTGAGATGGTTTAGAGGCATATCTAGGACACTCTTTAAAGGAGTCTTACCCCTCTGCAGCGATACAGTCGGTGTATTCTACTGCTTATATGTTACCCAACCCCTCCGCTGGGGCAGGATATGACACAAGGTCAATTTTTAAGGGGAGTTTAACAGGTTTGAATTCAGAGTTTGCCTCCTCCTAGATTAGCTGCCTCACCAAGGCTGAAGAACATAGTCTGCCCTACTATTTACCCATAGCTGGAAGGAGAATAATTGGACTCATACCGTTCCCAAGGGTATTAGATCTATATGAAATGCAATCAGTCTCGTCCAGGATTTGAACTCGTGTCGCCGTGTCCATTTCCTATGACGATAACCCTTACACCACGGACAAATAGATATGTTAGATAGATATATCTTAAAATAATAAGTGTTACCTATGAAAAATTGAAACCATATGACTGTGTACCAAATATTAGCAATTCTTGAAACGTTACGAAAGTATACAAATTTCCAAGAATTGTTACTTGAAATTATAATATCTTGCAAATGGAAAAACACAAAAAATTAAGTACAACATTAAATAATATAAAAAGAGGTATATATACTTCAAAACTAACCAACGAACCTTCCAGCTAAACAATCTACCATTCAATTTTGTATACAAATAAAGTGTAGGGGGACATGCTGTTTGGTGAATATTTTTGGTCCCCCATTTTGTAGTAGGTATACGTGAAAAAAGCAAATGAGGCAAATGATGTGTTACGGCGCGGACAAAAAATACATTTAAAACAAAGCGTTACAAACAAATTCAAATTTATATGTAAAAAATACACGCAATTAAACATTTCAAAAGATTTGTGTTCTAATACTGTTCGTTAAGTATTCCTCTGTGTGTGTGTGTGTGTGTGTGTGTGTGTGTAACTAACACTAATACTACAAAAAATGACTAAATAACAAAAGTGTCCTTGCGTGTTGACTACGTATTTCTACTGTTTGTTTCTTTCGGTGGTTTGACTACATTTCTGTGTTCGAGATTGGAAAAAGTCTCACCGACAAAGTATAACAAGGAAGAGAATGGTTGCGTGTAGTATACATTTTCATGGTGGTTGGTTGTGAAAGTCAAATGTAAAAAGGAGGAAGTGTGTGTTGACTCTGTTAGTTGAAGTTGAGAGAGTGAGTGTGTTCTCTCTGAAAGTCACACTAGAAAGAGTGTGATGACCCTGTAAGTGAAAATGTGGAAAGAGAGAGTGAGTGTTGGAAGTTGAGCGTATTTATAGAACATTCTTGTCATGTAGTATTGAAGTTGCGGCCGTAGTTTTAGGGCACTAACCACGTGGTTCTCCAGGCAAATAGGTTCCCGAGACTGATTAGCATACTGACGTCCACTATCTTTATTTCGGGAACAAGTGGCATAACGTCCATTTTAAAATATATGAGTGTATATCCTATAAAATATCTTGCGATATTTTACGTAAATATTAGATCATTACTTTTATATCAATCATTTTTATGATCACTTGATGATGGAATAGACTACATATCCGTGAAGTTCATTTACACGGCCTGCTTGTTTTTTTCTGTTGAGCTAAAAAAAAAACTGTAGGTGTGAAGCAGAGAAAAACACATTTGGAAAACGTCACTTTACTAAGTTACAAAACAGCCAACATATTGGACTTAGGTAGAAGTGATTGTTTTGGTGACACCTTTTTTGCCGAATTTAAACTTTGACAAAAAATCAAAGGCAAAGTCATAAGGCTGTAGCTTTTGATTATCACGTTTTCAAATTGAGCAAGCAAGCTCACATTATGACTGATGTGTACCCCTTCTAAGAGGATCATTAAATAATTTCCATACATTTTTTCGTGTGGGCATTTTTATTGATAGTACACACATGAAACTCTAGTCCCCTTCGAAGTAGGTCCTCGAAATCCAGACCATGATAGTAGAAGACGCCTAAGTTAAAAATAAAAATGTATCTGGTACAATCTTTCGACGGCTTTGATTAGCTGGAAGAAACTCAAATGCAGAGGCCATTAAAGTGGACGCGTGATAGAAAAAAAAGTTGAAGACGAGCCGCCTAGATGTGAGGACGAGCCGAAAATTTCGTCAGCTACTTTGTGTCACCCCCGTGAAGGAGTCCCATAATGGCCCCTAAGCAGTATAGACGGTCCGTACAAGTGCTACAGCAAAAAACTAGAAAGAAAATATCAAATTCTGTGTCTTCCTCTTTCGTCCTACGACGGTTTATTTCTCTCTGTCTATTTAAAACAATTGACTTTGTACTCTATAGCTAGCTTGTCGGTGACCAGGAGAAAAGTATTGTAGTAAATAAACTTCGTATTTAACTAAACAACGGAATTTTGTGTTCGTCACTTCTTTTCACGCGTAGTTACAACGGTGGTCCAACTGAGACCTAAGAGATAGTGCGATACTCATAGACCCTTTAGAACCGTACTGTTACAAATGTCTATTGGGCTCGGTGGATATACACCGCAAGTGGTCATTTTAGCCAGAGCCGAATTCATTTCTAAACCACTTTCCTAAACTAAATTTCAGTTTAGTGAACGTCATTAAGACGTGGGTGGTATCAATAGAACCGTTATCTATGTCCTTATAAAAGGACTTGAAATAAATGGTTCCTTTAAAACTTATTCAAAATAAAGGGATAAAAATTAATATTAAAGTTAAAAAAGGCTCAAGTTTTACCAAATGTCATCATCATCATCATCATATCGTGCTGGCAGCACGGATATCCCTGACCCTCTCTCGCCACTCCTCCCTATCGTTCATCGCCCTAGGTAGGTCTTCAGGACAACAACCTGTATCCTCACATAGCTGCTGAATGTACGTTCGTGCTGGTCGTCCTGCTTTTGCGCGGCCGTGTGTGGGGATCCATAAGAGTACATCTCTTATGAGTTCATCTCTGCTTCTCCAGCAGTGTCCTGCATGTCTGGTTCGCCTAACTTGAATAGTTTTCGTGATAGGGGGCAGGTGGCCGTACAGTTGGTGTCTTGTGGGGTGTTGCTGCCAGGACTTGTTCAGGATTGCACGCAGCATTCTTGTGTAATTGCCATGTAGTTTCTTCTCCAGCCGTTTTGTTAGCGTCCATGTAGTGCATCCATATAGCAGTATCGATGTGACCGCTGCCTGGAAGAAACTGCGTTTCATTTTATCGGTTAGGTCTGATTTCCATATAGTCGATAGCCTATTGATAGCTGTCCATGCTTTCGTTAACCTCGTTTCGATGTCCTTTTCGGTTGATTCGACGCTGCTTCCTAGGTACGTGAATTTGTCTACTAGTTTAAGAGGGGTTCTTTCTAGAGTGGAGATGTCCCCCGTTTGTTTATAGCACATATATTCCGTTTTGTGTGCATTAACATGGAGGCCTATGCTTGCTGCTGCTCGTTCCAAGCTATGCAGAAGTGTTTCGGCTTGGTCAGGTGTATTTGCCAGTATCGCTATGTCATCAGCGTAGTCGGCGTCGGTAATTGTTGTTGCGGGGTATCTTCTGCTTCTTTTCTTCGTCAGTTCGAAGCCATTCTCTTTGATTTTGTCAATCGATGTTCTAAGTACGTAGTCTAGACAAATGATAAAGAGATACGGAGCCAGCGTGTCCCCTTGTAGTACTCCTGCTACAATGTCGAAGTATTCTGTGTCTCCATCTGGTGATCGTACTTTTACTTTAGTGTTTCTATAGAGAATCGTTATTGCCGCTACGGTTTCTTTAGGTATGCCGTACGCTAGTAGGATTTGTTCCATCTTTCCTCTGTGAATGGAGTCGAAAGCCTTGGTAAAGTCGACAAATATTAATGTCGCTTGTAGGTTCTTTGCCCGTACACCTTCAAGGATTCTGCGGATGGTTAATATTTGTGAGGTCGTAGATCTATTTCTTCGGAAGCCATTTTGGTTTTTTCTAAGTATGTTGTCGATTTTGGGTTCTATTCGGTTTCGTAGTAGGGCATTGTAGATTTTGGCAGCTATGGATGTAAGTGTTATGCCTCAGTAGTTTTTGGCTAATCCGAGGTCCCCCTTTTTAGGGAAGGGGAGTATGCATCCCTTCGTCCATCTATCTATCTATCGGATTTTGATTGTATACTGCGTTGCAGTGTCGGAGCAGTATGTCGTCGAATTGTCTGGTCTTCCATACTTCCGGAAGAATTTCGTCCAGTCCTGCAGCTTTCCTATTTTTAATTTTTCTGAGAACCGAGTCGAGTTCTCCTTGTGTGAACGGTCCAAGTTTAATATCTAATTGTTTGCTAATTATTCTGGTGATTGGTTCATGCGTTATTTTTGGTGGGTTTCCAAGTAAGTTTTCGAAGTGCTGTTTCCACAGTTTTATTCTTTCTTGTTGGTTTGCTGCTTTAAGTTTTGCTTTGGCTGTGTTCTTTCTTCTGCTCACTTCGTTTATTGTTTGCCAGGCAATTCTAGATTGTCTATCTTCTACCGAGTCTCTAATCTTATCTATCTGATTTTGAATGTATTCTGTCTGTTCCTTTATATATATGCCTGCTAATTGATATTGTGCCGTTTTTAATTTTAAGGCATTTGTGTTTGTTGGGTTTTTTCGATAGTTTTTGGAGGCTGTTTTCACTAGTGCACTTTTTTCTCTCACCGCTAAGGTTTCCCATGGGACTCTATATTTAGTTTTAATTTTTGTTGGAATGTATTTTGCTGCTGCCTCAAGGTGTGCATTGACGAAATTTTCATATTCGTCGTTTGGTGTACTTTTTTCCGTCTTTTCTTGTAGTGTTTCGAATCTGTTTCTTAATTCTAATACGTATTTATCTCTGACATCTTTGTTGTTTAATAGGGCCCAGTTATAGTGTTTGGTGGTCGCTGTTCGTTTGTCTTTTTTTCGTAGGCTTAACCGTATTTTCGCTGTGACTATTCGGTGATCGGTGGACACACCCTCAAAAGAGGAGTATGCCTCGCAATTCAATGCACTATTCTTCCATTTCTTGTTTATAAGGACGTAGTCTATCTGAGCTTTAGTATTGTTTGCGTACGTGTATGTCCATAGTTTGCCCTCTCTTTTTTGATAGTTTGCATTGAGGCATGCTAATCTATTTTCTATCATGAAATCTGTTAGATGTTGCCCATTTCTATTTGACGTGTTGTGGAGGCTGTATTTGTTGTTTCCGTTTTTCCCGATTTGTGCATTCATGTCTCCGCCAATGACTAACATGTTGTGTTTCGGGATGCTACGCACTAATGAGGATAACTCATCGTAGAAGGTGACTAGTTCATTTTCTTCACTAACATTGGTGGGGCTGTAGCATGAGACGATTGTTGCTCTGGGGTTTCCGTTAAATGTAGCTACCATCATTCTAGGTTGTATTTTCTCTATGCTATTAAGCGTTTTTAGTGCTCTTGGTCCTATAAGCAATCCTACCCCTCCCACTGCGGCGTTGACAGAGTTTTTCCATGCGGATACAGTGGCGAGCGACCATCCATTGCCAGTTTCGTGATATTTGATATCTTCTGTGTGCGTGTATCTGTGTTCTTGTATGCATATTATGTCTATTTTATGTTCTTCGGCCGATGCGATTAGCTCTGGGAGTTGTCCTATTCTATTTAAGGTTCTTACGTTAAATGTGGCTATTCTTATTCGTATGTTCTTACGTTAAATGTGTTTGCTTGCATTTTAGTAGTTTTGATCGTTTGAGCTCTGTAGCTGATTTTTCGAACACCGAGGCCAGGGCTCCAACCTCAGCAGGACGCGCCCCTTTTTTACCCGTGCGAAGAGCGATGCGGTTTGTGTAAGTGGTTTGAGTGTGGGTCATGGTTATCTTTCGATGGCTGTTTTATTCTCTTCTATAGAAGCCACTCTTATAGAGGAGCAGCAGTAGTTCCCCGATCGAACTGTCGATCCTGAGCGAAAAGTCGTCAAACTCACGTCCAGGACCCATTTGGGTATTGAGTTTGGTCGTCCATGGGTTTATTCAAATACCTTAACGTACATCATGCTGCTTCCTATGTGTACATAAAATAAATAAGAAATAAAAAAAATTAAAAAAAAAGAAATAAATAAATAAAAGGGGGGGGTTGTTTTAAGTTTTAACTTAGTTAAAGTCCAACATTAAGGTACTTTCTTATGACTTTCACTAGTACTGACTTATACTTTTTTGCTGTATTGGGACTTTTCTAAGGGTTTTTCATTTTTTTTTTTTTTTTTTCCATCCTACAGTTGGGGACCTAGCAGGCTTCAGGAATTATAGAGCTCTGTGGTAGCATTAGGCGTTCTAGGCTTTTTCTTCTAAACTACTGTTAGGGCTTTCTTTACGAATTTTTAAATTATTCGATAGAAGATATTTAAAAACATTCTGCCTTGTTCGCTGACATGTGGATAGGCTTAATATCAAATTGGCTTTACAGTAGAGTAAGCGTGCCTTTACATTTAAAACGCATGGTTTAAGCATTATTTTACAAACAAAATACAGCATAACATTTTGTAAAATTCAGCATTTTAAATTGGAATTAAAGACATACTGACCAATATTGACATATTTCTTCCACTTGGCTCCTGAGTTCAAATGCTTCTTCTTCGTTTGGACTTTTATTTACTACTGATATTTTAGGTAGCTTTGGGGGCGGTCTAGTGGGGTGAAGGGGACAATTCGTTTTTGTTGTTTTTTTTTTCTTTCCTTTTTCCCTTTCTGAGGGGGGTGGCTGTGGTAGCATTCTAGGCTTTTTCTTCTAAACTACTGTTAGGGCTTTCTTTACGAATTTTTAAATAACGTAATATGAAATTAAAAAAAAAATTTTACTTCGAAGAATTCGTAAACGTCATTTCAATAATGTATTAAGTGGGTTCCCTATTCTTCAAAAATATGACTAATGATTTAATGGTGTATCAACCTCTGTAAATTATTCAATCTCACATCCTGTTTATATATGTGTGTATGTGTATATGTGTGTTTGTATATATATATATATATATATATATATATATATATATATATATACGTGGTACCTTCAATAGGTTTCCAGACTTTTTGGTACAGACATTTAAAATTGTCGTAGACTCTTGAAAATTCACTGTTATTGCTATACATCGTATGAGATGACTGGCCATTTTTTATGATTTCAGGTTCAAATGAACAGCTATAGCATGAATTGAAATACACCCAACTAAAGCCTGATTGTCACAGCGGGTGAATTGCCAAAATGTAATCAGACACTTTAGAAGAACGATATGCAATAAAATTCTTTTTTTAAACTTGTAAAAAACGACACAGAAACGTATGGAATACTTCAGACTGGTTTTCGAGCATCTTGCATGAATCAAGCATCAGTTTTTGAGTGGCATAAGAGATTCAAGGAAAGCAGGATCTCTGTGATGCATGATGAGAGGTGTGGGAGGAGTAAGGAAGTCAATACACCAGTGTTGATTGGGCAAAAGGTTAGTATTAGTGTTAGCGTTACTATGTAGAGGTTTTAAGGGAGTTCAGGAAGATATTCGTTCGGAAGAGGCCAGCACTCTTCAAATCGGGTCAGTGGGATTTCTACAAGGACAATGCACCAGTCCACAACTACATCACTGTCACAGACTATTTGACCAACATGGGCATCGAGACAGTTTCTCAGCCTCCCTATAGTCCAGCCCTTGTTGCCTGTGATTTTTGGTTATTCCCTAAGCTCAGCGGTTGTCGTTATGAGACAATTAAGGAGATGAAAGAGACTGTGACGAAGGTCATTGACACGCTCACACAAGTTGTTGGAACGGTACAAGTGCATGGCAGCCGGAGATTACTTCGAAGGGGACTAGAGTTTCATGTGTGTACTATCAATAAAAATGCCCCTACGAAAAAAGTCTGGAAACATATTTAATGATCCTCGTATATATATATATATATATATATATATATATATATATATATATACTTTCTAAAAGAATAGATTGTAGATAACTTTATTTCTTAATGAACCCAATATCATTTTTCCCACTGAGAAATTGTTTAACGCTAATAATTGTTTTTAATATCATTAATTCGTTGGCACACAGTTAAATGATACAAGTTTTACTATTTTTTCTTTGCACACAGTTAAATAGTTTCAAGTATTGTGATCAAACACTAACAGGTCTATTTGTAAGCAGGTAGAAGGTTTTAAACATTGCTACCAAATACTAATAATTAACAGGTACTACCATTTCACATCAGAGTGTACCTGGGAATAATGACAATGAATAAATATTCCACATTTCCCAACGCTCCAGGACGCGAGAGATAGAAGCAAAAAAACTGCCTTATTTAGTCAAACCTTCTTAAAGATAAAACGCTCTCTCTCTCTCTCTCTATATATATATATATATATATATACGTACATATATACGGTTACTATTTGGTATTATTTGATTTTAAGATATTATGGTATCATCATCTTAATCATCAAGTCACACTGACAGTATGGATTTCTCTTAAGATCTTCCCGCATCCGTCCCTATCATCTATCGCTTCTGGCCTGAATACTACATCCAGTGTCCGTACAGAGCTGGTGTAAAAAGGTTTTGCAGGTCGGCCAACAATTAAAAAATCTTGTGAAGTTCACTCACGAGTGTGTCCTTCCTTCTCCAGCAGTTTTTCGCATATCTTATTCTACATCTTATATGTTTTCTGAGATGGGAGTTAAGTGGCTATACAGCTGATATTTTATATATTCCTGTTACTAAGATTTTTTCAAAACAACATATAATATTTTCTTGTATTTTCCCATCATGTATTCTTGTGGACCCCCACACATGGCCAGGCAAAAGCAGGACGGCCAGCACGAACATACATTCAGCAACTATGTGAGGATACGGGATGTTGTCCGGAAGACCTGCCTGAGGCGATGAACGATAGGGAAAAGTGGCGAGAGAGGGTCAGGGATATCCGTGTTACCAGCACGACATGATGATGATGATGATGATGATGATGATTTTCCCATCAAGTTTTTTTCTTCATGCATTTTGTTTACGTCCATGCGGTGCATCCATAAAGTAGAATTAACGCAAATGCAGCCGGAAGAAAAAATGTTTATATCAGATTCCCATATGATCCAAAAACTGTCTATAGTAGGCCGAGCATGGATATGTTAACATCACCTTCAATAGATGAGATATGGCTGCTGAGATATGTGAACTGGTCTCCAAATTTAGTAGCCTACCACTTAAAATGGAAATGGTTCTTTCTTGTTTAAAATAAATGAAGTCTTTAATATTTGCTTTCCTGGAGAGGCCAATGACTCTTGCTGGTTACTACTGGCTTTGGTGTTTGGATACGGCTTGGGTTGTTGTATCTCTGAAGAATCACTACATCGTCTGCGCAGTCTACATCTCATCTACTTCTTACCCTTTTTTTGTATAAAGTTATTTTCTTTTATTATATCTATACACGTTTAGAATACGTAGTTAGAGCGGATTATAAGTAAATTTAGTGCAAATTTAGTTCCTACGAAAGCACCAACGACAATTTCAAAGTCGGCGTAAAAATCAGTTTATCGATGCCATTCTTTTATTTTTATTCCTAAAATCATTAAAGCTGTTACAGTTTCTTAGGAGATAACATATACCAGTAGTATAAACTATATTCTGTAGATATATATATATATATATATATATATATATAAGATGTAAAAGACGAAAAAAACTCACAACTCATTCATTAGATTTTACGATATATATATATATATATATATATATATATCGGCTTATTTGCCTCATGTGTAGAGTTTTCACAAATGTCCTGGGAGACCGGACTTCGATCCCTGATCGAGTCATGCCGAAAACTCAAAAAATATTACTTAATACCTCCTTGCTTAACCCTCAGCTCTTTAAGGTACGAGTCAAGGGTAAAGTGGACCAATCCAGGGAAAGGAGTAGCACATTTCTGTATACCTCAGAGTGGTAGCTTTTATAAAAGAGCCTTCAGGTTGCCCTCGACTACGATTGCCCACTTTACATATATATATATATATATATATATATATATATATATATATATATATATATATCAGACGTGTAAAATACTAGTAACTGTAAAAATAGTCGTGTATGTTTTTTCCTCTTATAATTCTTTCTCATACGTTTTTACAATCGAAATATGTATGTGATATTTCTCAGTATTTTTCTGCGTTGAGCACTGTAAATGTTTTACGATTGTAAAACGCCCTCAGCCTTATATTTTAATTATATATATATATATATATATATATATATATATGTATATATATATATATATATGCTCGTGTAGATGTGTGTATTTTGTGTGTGTGTGTGTGTATGAATGTGCATTTGTGTATCTATAGATGTCTGAGAGTGATCGGAAGAAACACAAATGCGTAACTCAGTACATATATAAAGACATCATTAATAGGAAATTTAACTTTCTGTTTACATCTGGATATTTACCTATACTTGACAGTGATTGGTAAATATAAACGAAACTGGGCTCGATACTTGCCAAGAAAATCTTCTAAGGAAAGGATTCTCCACTTGAATATCCGCTGCAGTAACGACTAATATCTTCAGAGCACTTCATTCGCTCTTTCGCCTCTTGTTGGGAACTTAAATGCACGAAATATAAAGGCTAGAATAAACTTCAAAATGTCGACTTCTCTACTTTGTATATTTCTACCTTTTCAGAAGATAAGTGTTCTAAGTGGATTGGATATATCTGAACAAAACCTTTGCGTCTAATATAACCTTTTAAATATTTCCCGCGTATATTTTCCGTAATCTTAAACCTGTTCAGTTAGTAAAATGGTATTGCGTTATGAGTACATTATAAAGCTAAATTTCGAGTGTTTATTCTTACGGTTAATAGACATATCGGTAATGGAAATTGATATTATAATATCACACTTCTTCACGTAACAAACAATTGATAGAACAGAATTTATATACTATTCAAGAGCTTTGCAATATTTTGGTAAAGTAAGACACTATTCAGCAGCTACGGATGCTTTTTTTAGATGATAAAAGTGACGAACGAAATAAGTCAGTGTGGTAATAAGCTCGCCTGATACTCTCCGTGCTCTTTCTTCTCTTAAAGGATTATAAGATTACTAATTTAAAAGTCTCGCTACGATATATCATTGTTGGTGAGTTATGAGAATATATATATATATATATATATATATATATATATATATATATATATATATATATATATATATATATATATATATTCTTTAAGAAAAACAAAAACCGGTCACATTAGGATTATAAATTTATTTACATCCAGGAAAATTTAAATGTTCATATTTGAATGATTTTTTGTCCAGACGGAATTATTCCTGACTCCGGTTTAACTGGACCGAATAACACACACACACACACACACACACACACACACACACACACACACACACACACACACATATATATATATATATATATATATATATATATGTGTGTGTGTGTGTGTGTGTGTGTGTGTGTGTGTGTGTGTGTGTGTGTGTTTTGATAAGAATTGAAACCATCATATATATAAAAATCTATCAATATATCTAAATACATGCAAACATAAAAGAAAGAAAGAAAGAAAGTAAGTTAGCGAAAAAAAACCTATAACACCGATTTGATCTGAATAAGATAGATAGATAGATAGATAGACGTTAATTCACTGAGATTGTTCAAACTACTAACAAGTCTTTTATATATATATATATATATATATATATATATATATATATAATTCGAGTAAAATAGTAATAAGCATATATTCTCTGAAGATGCTCCGGTTTGTGAGTTTGTCATGGCTTGCCGTCTTAGAAACAAAATCAAAGAATAGAATTAAAATAAAACAGAATAAAATGATTTAAAAAAAAACACCAAAAATATACGAGGAAGGTACATTTAATAAGAAACTATTACAAAGTCAAGTTTCTAATAATTATTAAATTCACAAAAATATATTTGCTCATCTTTATAATGGTGGTGTGAATAAAAAGCTTTTCAGTATTTTAACACAATTCATCAACTCTGGATGTTTTTCATGATTTGCGAAGGTAGATTGTGAGATTCCGAAATCAAACTGATCCTATCCAAGTGCTACTTACTGGTTTTACCTCTATATGTAGAAGCACAGTCTTGGAATCTACTTTTTAGGTCAAGCTGACCTTATTGTCAAACTTCTTAAAAACCCAGCAATCATCAACTGTCTTCACCTTTCGCACAAGAATTTTTTTGGGTTGTTTCACATGGTCATCTATGCGACTTTCAAATCACAGAGTGAAGCATTGCACAAAGTGTCAGTGAAACTAATATCCAGGAACTGATATTCCAAGCGGTTACCCTCCATGGTTTTAACTCATTTTGTCATCTAGTAAATACCTCGCAAACTAATAAATACGAAATATTGCGAAGTTTTCTGCTCAACCTAGTACAAGATGTGTTAAAAAATTACCAATGGGTCCATAAGTTTCGTCGAATTAGTCTCCTTGTTATTAAGCCTACTTATTACAGCTAGTTTTCAATCTGTCGAAGCACCTCTGAAATATCTCCCATTATAGAACAGTTACGAGAAGGAGTCATCTCGACTCAAAGTGGAAGGTCTCTAAAATTAGTAAACAAATTCACATTGCTCGCCAGTAATATCTCATC
The DNA here is from genome assembly GCA_963585895.1 of Sepioteuthis lessoniana. Lineage (NCBI taxonomy): Eukaryota > Metazoa > Mollusca > Cephalopoda > Myopsida > Loliginidae > Sepioteuthis > Sepioteuthis lessoniana. Next base: position 12,035,194 of record OY757912.1, on the reverse strand, counting down.
TTCAAAAAGTGGCATTAATATACGCCTAGTGAAGGTGTCGACTGCTAACGATAGGTTATCAATATTATGGAAGTGTGATCCATCCGACAAAATAAAAAGGACTTTCTTCCCAGCTGTGTCAATAGTAATTTATGGATGCACTAAATGGACGGTAACAAAATGTAAAGAGAAAAAGCTAGATGGTAACTATAGAAGCAACACCCTACGAAAAAATAACTATATAGTCACTTACCTCCAATCTCAAAAACTACCCAAGTAAGACGAATAATATATGGAGGACTTTGCTCGAGAAGCAAAAACGAACTCATAGGAGACGTTCTTCAATAGACTCCTTTTTACGAACGTGCAAGTGTTGAGCCAACAGGAAAAACCAACTTCAGCTTTGTGCGGACACGGGGTGTAGTTTGGAAGACTCTCCAGATAGATAATAGGGACAGATGGAGGCAGAGACAGAGAGAGACAGAGACAGAGAGAGACAGAGAGAAAGAGTCAGGGAAACTCGCGCTAAAAATGTAGTGGTGTGTCATTAAATTCCTTAATATGGAAAAACTGCACTCAGAGGCATTCAGCAAGACTTGTAGGATGTTTACCAATGAATGCTGGCACGGTTAGATGATGAGTAAAACGTTTCAGCATCGGCGACAGCAATGATTTCCTAGCCACATTCAACAGGGCAGTCAACCAAGAAAATCACGACCACCTCTATCACCTTATTTGTACAAACCAGAAATTGGTGCTACGTGGATACTATTTTTCTGTCATTGCTATGAAAAAGCGTATTTCTAAGAACCGAGTATCTTTGTTGTTGTCATTATAGAAGAATACGTATACAGTAATTATTATACGAAAAAAGTATTTCCCTGTCTTGCTCTATCAAACGATATCATATTTTCTTTAATCCATATTTACCCAACCCCTCCGCTCGGGCAGGATATGTCACAAGGTCAATTTTTAAGCGAAGTTTAACAGGTTTGAATTCAGAGTTTTCCTTCTCCTGGACTAGTTGCCTCACCAAAGCTAAAGAACCCAGTCTGTCCTACTATTTACCCATAGCTGGAGGGAGAATAATTGGATTCATACCTTTCCCAAGGGTATTAGTGCTACGTGAAATGCAATCAGCCTCGTCCAGGATTTGAACTCGTGTCGCCGTGTCCATTTCCAACAACGATAGTGTTCTTTTATCAATAATAATTTCCGTAAAATAAACAGATGATTTTATTTTAAAACTCCAAATGTAATCATTAAAATTAATCAATCGTTCCTAATGACAACACCCAACAAAACAGCAGCTGTACGACAACCTACCACCTCTTACGAAAACTACCTTAGTTAGACGAACCAGATATGCGGGACACTACTGCAGAAGTAGGGACGAACTCATAAGCGATGTTCTTCTGTGGACCCTTTCACATGGACGAGTAAAGGTTGGACGAACAACTTATACACAACAGCTCTGTGCCGATACAAGATGTAGCCTAGAAAACCTCCCAGGAGCGATGGACGATAGAGACGGGTGGTGAGAGAGGGTCAGGGAGATCCATGCTGGCAGTGCATATGGTGATGATGATAATGATGAATGTATTTTAAAGATAAATCGTACTCGTTCGAAGCTAAATGAACAAATAGATTCATGCTTATCTCAAAGGCATTGAAACGAAACTAAATGTTAACAGCCTCCTCCAGGGTTTGAACTCAGATCACTCATTCCATTTTCTCTGATGATAACTGTTGGGTATCACCTACCTTTTCAGCATAATAAGCTGTTCCATCTGCCATATATGGCAGTAGCGGAGATCAGCCTGGGAATAAGCCTACGAGTCAGACCAGAAGAGCCGTTCCTATTGTTGAAGTATATTGTCACGTGGTCTCCCACTGAGAGAGAACTGAGGAATTACTACTATTCCTCCGTATTTGAATTAACATTTGAATGGACACGGTGACACGAGTTCAAATCCTGGACGAGGCTGATTGCATTTCACGTAGCACTAATACTCCTGGGAAAGGTATGAATCCAATTATTCTCCCTCCTGACCGTTGAAAGAGGAATCTAGGTCAATTCCTCAAGTAACAAATCCAAGTCAGAATGGAAACCAACAGAGGTTTGTACTTTGTGACCGGATGGGTAAAGAATGGGGTGCAGGGACATATAGTAGCCCTAACAAATAGCCTGACAGGGGAAGGAAGAACATAGAAGCCAAATGATTGGCTAGAATCCCAAAAGCGGAAATAGCCCCCTTCTTCCCTCGGTGGAAATAGGGAATAAGAAAATTAGTTTTGGGGACAAAGGGCATTGTTAATGGATCTCATGCCAAACTCCGGATGAAGCATCAAAACCAGGATTTGCGGAACAGTAGTTGAAATGATAAGATATAATGAAACTACCACCGAAATTACCGGGGGAGGACGGAAAGTATCTTGGACAAGGAGAACCCATACCTTCAAACCAGAGCGATATGCATAAATAAATTCCGTCAACCCCCCACACACCAAAAAAGAAAATATTCTCCAAAGGAAAGTCGTCGTAAAGATAAGTAAACCTTAACACTGTTTCTCCCTATATCCAATTATATACTCTCTCTTTCTCTCTCTCTCTCTCTCTCTCAATTTGAAGAAAGACTAAAGAAGAAAGAAAAGAAAAGAAGAAATACATTTATGTTTATGTATTATCCGTTAATAATATAGCCAACGTGTTGAATATGTGTATCCGCGTGTGTAGTAAAAAGATTGATATATTTTAATGTTCCCACGTGTTGATGTTGTTCAGTTGTGTCGTCTACTAGCCATAGTTGCTATTTCATGTTTCTTTTTCAGCTTCTTTCGCCTTATGTGTTTTCGCTTAAATTGTCCTATATGAATTCCTTTAAAAATATTATACGGGAAACCGGAGTTGTCGACTACTATAATTAATATTATTACATCTAAACCTAGAGGTCCATATCTTCCATTGTTCTAGGGGTAGAAAGAACTAGTGGCCTTGGTGTGTGTGTGTGTGTGTGTGTGTGTGTGTGTGTGTGTGTGTGTGTGTGTGTGTGTGTGTGTGTAATGTGAAGTTTGGAACCCCCTTGCCAGCGGCGGTCGGTCTAGCCATAAATTAAACCCCACATAATATGCCAATTCCTATATGCCCGAGAAAGGACTCTGAACAAGGACTTATTCTACGAGGGATCAAGTGCCAGACCGCCCCGTCTTCACACGAGCGAAAAAATAAACTCCCCGTTTGGTGATAACAATATTTAAATGCACCAGTTCCCATACGCTTTTAAATAGGTGATCATCCGGGGATCTTTTTATTTTAATTTGCCGTCACAATATCATTACTCTATCACTAATCCCATGTTCTTCTTACTAACAGTCTCTCCCTTGTAAATACTCTTTCCTGTAAATATAACTATTCTCCTCACATATCGTGGTTTGTCTTATTATTACTTCTACTTGTGTTCACTAACCAGAACACAAGAATAACATTTGTGCTAGGCGCACCTTCATCAGATCTATGTTAATAATTAAAAATATTTGACGGATATTTTTACAAGAGTATTCATATAGAGTTGATTCAAGCTGGTTACTTTTGAGTATACGTAAAGGCAAATGCAAAATGCTTTAAATTAGGGATAGTAAGGGTTCATGATTTTCCAAGAAAGACAGGTTTTACACCATTACAAAAAATGAGTCACTTTCCTGTCATAATTGAAATAAAGAGAAGCAAGCTCAAAGCTGATGTGATATTTGTTTTTCGCATCCAAATACTGGCTATACTAATAAAACGATTGTGTGTTGTGTTAATGTTCACAGAGAAAGAACTTTATGCATGCAACTGAAATTTAACATTATACTCTCTCTCTCTCTCTCTTTATATATATATATATATATATATATATATGCAATGAAGCAGGATAAACAGCGCACAAGATAAACATACACACACCTGTATAAACAAACAAAAATCCAAATAATGGAGACAGAGCAATTAATGTCGAAGATATAAAATGAAAAAGTATGGATATAATAATAATAATAATAATAATAATAATAATCACGAAAAATGAATATGAATTTATTGATATGTTTTCATATATATATATATATATATACGTGTGTGTGTGTGTGTGTGTGTGTGTGTGTGTGTGTGTGTGTGTGTGTGTGTGTGTGTGTGTGTGTTTAGGTATATATATATATATATATGTATATATATCAAGAGCCAGACAAAGACATCCATGAGAGACTCTTACAGTTAGAAAAAAATGAGATAACACGAAAACAGCATCCCTATGTAATAAAAGAAACCTAATTATTGCCAACGTACAGAAACTTAAAAAGGCACATAGTGAAATAACGCATTCCAGTTAGGACAAATAAAATACATTCATTGTTTGATCAATCAAATTAGAAATTCAGTAAAAGATAGGTAATCTTGAATAGCGTGTCAGACATTAAATGATGTGAGTAAAGAGTAGATCACCTCCAGATCTACACTAAAAGCTACCAGCCAAGAAGAACGAAACATATGAAAAGAAGGTTACAACAATCTCCCTGAAACCCCCCCTAAAGTCACAGATAAACCAATTACCATATTTATCAGTAGCTAACAAGACACCAAACAGTAGAGTTTACTCAAGAATAAATCAACGTAGTACTAACAAAAATTTAAAACAAGAAAGCTCCTGGTCTTGATGAAATACCCTGAAAAGTATGGATAACAAGGGAATTCGATGACTTACTGCTACGATTCTGCAACATCGTATATAACCAGAACACAATAGGCAGATGGACAAAAGGTTGTATCTTCCCCTTCCTCAAGAAAATGATCTCAATATACGCCTTGCAAAGGCGTTGACTGCTATCGATAGGCAATCAATTATATGGAAGTCAGAACTCATCGATCAAATAAAAGAGAATTTCTTCCTAGCAGTGATTGTGTCAGTACTACTTTACGAATATAGCACACGGACGCTGAAAAAAAAAAACGTATATAGAAAAGGCTAGACGAGAATTACATAAGAATGCTACGAGCTATATTGAACAAATCCGGGGAAAAATAACCCTTTACAGCCACTTACCTCCTATTTCTAAAACTATAAAAATTATACGAACAAGACATACAGGATATAGTTGGATAAACCAGGATGAACTTATGAGTGACCTTCTCTTGTGGACCTCTTCAAATGGACGTGCCAATGTTGGCCGACACCCCCCAAAAAAACCCCAACCTACAGCAGCACAAATCAAACTCAGGATGCAAACTGGAAGATATACCGAAAGCGATGGATGATAGGGACAAATGAAGAGAGAGAGAGAGATTCAGGGAAATCCGTCCTAATAGCGTGACTTGATTATATATATATATATATATATATATATATATACAATCAATCACATAAGAAGTGCATGCAGCATAAATGCGTAAAAAATGTCCAAGCCTCAACAAGACTGGGAGGGGAAAGTGGTCCACTGGGAATTGTGAAATAAATTGAAACTTGAGCAGACTACCAAATGGTACATGTATAAACCAGAATCCATCCTGGAGAATAGGACGTAAATTTTCAATGAGATTTCGAGATATTAACAGATCCTCTAATCTCGGCCAGAAGACCAGACCAGATAGTTAACAAAAAAACTTGCCGAATTGTGGACGTTATTGTCCTGGCAGACTACAGTGTGAAAATCAAAGAAAAGGAAAAGAGGCAATTCTAACATCTTGCCAGAAACTGAAAAAATTATGGAACTTAAAGGTGATGGTGTAATTAGTGCGCTCGGAAAGGTGCTCATCTTCCGCCTTGAAGGGTCCACACATGGTTTCTTCGTTAAACTGAGCAGCAATATAACGCTCTGCTTGATAATTTTTGGTAACACGATCAGTAGCACACGTTTAATCTTTTACTTTCATCGACAAGAAATGCCGACAGCAGATTTTCCTTTGCTCATTCCTCACCATTCGTCCCTATCGGCAATTAACCTTGATACGTCCTCTAAACTAGTTTTTCTCAACCTTTTCCTTCTCTATGGCACATTTCTGTTGTCAGAAAAATTTCAAGCCCGGAAAAATAGATTAGAAAGTCCCTCTTAAAGGATATGGACTTTATTTACAAAATGTGGAAGAAAATATAAATCTTGACCTCTGACTACATTGTTTCAAGTGGCTATCTATCAGTTTTTCAAGTTGAAATTCCATCTGTAGGCATTCAGAACGTCACTTTAGAGATTTTCCATACTTCTCTAACAGTGCCCAACATGTCTTGCTCGTCTTAATCGGATGATTTGTAACATGGGAGGTAAGTGGCCATACAGCATCTGTTTTGGGTGATGTAGCATCTTGAAATTGTTCAAAATAGCACTTAGTATCCTTGCGTGGTTTCTATGTAAGTTCTTCTCCATGCCTTTCATGAGAATCTAAATGGTGCAACTATACAATAGTACTGACAAGACTACAGAAGAGTAGAATTCCCATTTTATTCTACCAGAAAGATCAGATTTCCATATTGTCGATACCTGTCAATAGCACTCCATGCTTTTGTTATGCGAATGTTGATAGAGCTTTCAGTAGATGAGATATTGCTACCCAGGTATATAAATTAATCTCTTAATTTCGGACGCTTGACTTTTAATGAGATAACACCATCTTGATTAAAACACATGAACACTGTTTTATGTGAGGTCACATAAACACTGAAATAACTCGTTATAAAATTATTTAGTAACGACCAGTCACAATTAGATCTAATATAGTTGGATTCTTTTGTCAGAGACCTGGCATTTAGGCTACTCTCTGGAAATTTATCTTTTAGGTGATGGTTGTAAACACGTTGGCCACTTGAGACAAGTTAGAAAGTCTTGATCAGAGAAAATTGTATGAACTTTTACATTTGAATTGCCCAGTCTCTGCAAAGGAGTAAGACCCCAACAACTAGTGACCCAGTTGGCTGGGGGTGTCGAATACACCAACTGCTTTTCAGCAGAAGAGCAAAAAACCCCACAATGTGTGTTCAGGATATACCACTAAACAATCTGATGGTGAGGTTCAAGTAATCCAGGCACTTTAGGGAATGAGTAATACCCTTTCATTGCCATCACTCCCAGGTCCACTTTGGTCCGGAGTGGTAACACCTGAAAGGGTCCTATTTGTGGGTCAAAAAGAACTGTTTGGCTTTTAAACTGAGTACAAACAAATGACTAATGCTGAATTGAAATGTTAGAAATAGAACTGTGTAATCATTTAATTGTTTAGAAACAAATGATTGACGTTTAATTGAATTGTTTGTGAAACATAGCTATACTTGGAAACATTGAATTTTTTTGACTTCGGTTAACATGAATTGTTAGAAATAGAATAGTTGGATCATTTAACTGCGTATAAACAGATCACTGGTGTTCAATTGAACTGTTGGAGATACTTAGCAACACATGGAACCATTAAAATTTGTTGACTTATGCTAAATTGAATTGTTAGAAATAGAATTGTTTTATTACTTGACTGTGTGTATCTAAAGAATATGTTTACGAATCATATATTTAATACATATGTACAAACAAGATTTGGCATTAAAAAACCAACAATGGTTGATATGACATAAAATCAAATCGAACTAAACAAAACATTTTAAATTTGAAGCAAAATGACTAGCGATTGCTTTTAGTTGAAGTAAAATTTCTTCTTGTTTTATACAGGTGGTAATTGCTTGCCGACCTGTCTTTGTTCTTAAAAACTTGGCCCGGCAATTATTGTCAGCATGAATAAAGAAAATAGTGTAGTGAATGACAATACATATAAGAGTGTATTTACTCAACCCCTCCACCACGAGAAGAATTCAACACAAGGTCAATTTTTAAGTGGAATACGGATAATTTGAATTTAAAGTTTTCCTTCTCCAATACTGGTGGCCTAAAGAAGAATAAAGAGCCATTTCTTCACAACTATGAGCCTCTTGATCTACAGAGATGTCGCAGGGACGTAGAAATGAACAATCAAGTCAGAAATTTTTTGTATAAAATGGAGAAATGTTGGTTTCTTTGGAGTTTTATTTTTGATATTGGAATCAAATACACAACCAAATCTGGCAATAATTTCGGTAATTTTTATGAACGTCAATAACAACACGTGTGCAAGGTTTAAGGCGTATGATTAACAGGTGTTAAATCAGAGCTCAAATAAACTTTTAAAAAATTGCAGGAAAATTGTAATTACTACACTATTAATGAAATATTTCTGAATATGATTGTATATAAAAATGAGATTGTAAATTAAAATGTTTAGTTTCGTTTTTAACTTACTTCAAAAAATTGACAAGAAGAAGAAGAAGAAGAAGAAGAAGAAGAAGAAGAAGAAGAAGAAGAAGAAGAAGAAATATTATTCGTTCATTTTTCAAACTTAGTTGTTATCTTCTACATTATTTTTTCTCAAAACTTCCTTTTTTTCTTTTTACATTTTAAAAAAAATCCCTTTTCTTTCTCTTTTGCAGTATCTCTTTTTCTTTTTCTCTCTCCGTTCTTTCCTTGGATTTCTTTTAATTATTATTATTTCCTTCGCTTTATTTTCTGTTACCTTTGCATGAATTTCATTTCGTCATTGATTGTTTGCAACCGATTTTTTCAATGTAAAGATTACTTCTGTATCAATCACTCATTCTTAATTCTTATTTCATTTTCATTAAAATAATTTTGTCACCTGAGCCGGATACAAAATATTCCATCGTTTCTACTTATGTTTAAATAGTTTGGTCTTAATAGAAATTTTCACAATTATTGTAAACAGATTATTAAATCCTTCAAGGTCTTGAAAATCTTCATACATTTCTATTTTATCTGAAGCAAACCGGATTGTTAAACTAATAAAAAGAATTTTAAAAGCTGGGATGAATATCATTTTAAAATGAAGTACTCCAAATTGAAATTCCTCTTATTGTGCAACCCAGAATTCTCTAGAAAGATCATATTATTGAGATTCATTGCTGAATAGAATTATAATGTTCTTTTCGTAATCAGATGATATCATGGAGGATTACAATGTAGCAATGGATTCACAATAAACGCCGTTTTCCAATATGAATAAAATAAAAGGTTAGATTATTTTCCAACAATCGCTTTTAAATGTTTGTCTCATAAATATTAAATTGAGAAATTGTAAGGAGGCAAAAGGCTAAGATTTAATTAAAAACAAATTGAATTTTATTATAAGAATATTAACTTGTTTATAGCCAACACTTTTAAATGTTCTCTGTTGATTGCTACCATAAATCCGATCATTAACGAAACTTATATAGGAAAAGGTTTAATTTCTTTCTTTCTTTCTTTCTTTCTTTCTTTGAGGAGTTTACAAAGTCACTGTGAATTATATCAGCGTAATTATGTGTGTGAGGAAAATCACAGTCGTTGAGCTTGACTGCAGTGATGGATTTTTTTTTAAAGTTGACCAGTCAATAGCAAAATTCACAGCCGATAAACGATGTAGAAATAATAGGGTGACTCTGTAAGAATTAAGTTTTAAAAAAAAATTATGACAAAATTATTTTAGAAAGAAAGATTGAAACTGAAATTAAAATAAATAAATAAATACAATTACGATAGAAAATGAAATAAGAAGTATTTAAAATAGCCAAAGAAAAAAGAAAAACGGAACTAAAGAAGGTACAGAGACAAAGAAAAAAATGTATACAAAAGAAAGAAAGAAAGAAAGAAAGAAAGAAAGAAAGAAAGAAAGAAAGAAAGGGTTGAAAATGACAAAAAGAAACTGAATTAGGAAGTGGAACTAGGATTGTATATAATTTTCCAAAGAACAATTGCTTTTTGCAACACCTGACATAGTGCCAAATACTATTGCTGTTTGCAGATCGTTTTGTATGAGTGAAATAAATAAAACTGATTCTGCTTCTGTCAGGCAACTGCATTTTCGAATAGGTCACCTCAAATTAGATCATCCTTTCACGATTGGTACAACTTTAAAGAACAGAATGTTTTTGAATCAGTTTATGTACTTTTCTGCTCCAAATAAATTTTGTGACCATTGCCCTATATCTTGTGTCGTTTCTTTCTTACGAGTTCTTTCTTTCTCTCTTTCTTTCGGAAAAATTCTTTCTATGTTAAATTGTTTTGTTTTAAATTTCTATATTTCGTTCGTTCAGTTTATTTGTATTCTTTCAATTTTCTTTCTTTCATTTTATTTCTTGTCAGTTTTTCAATGTTCTTTTTTTCATCCTTTTTTCTTGAAAGAATGATCGAATTTAATTTCGTTAAAAAGAGTCAAAGGCACGAACTGATTTCTTCGGCCAAACTTGATCAAAATGAAAAAATTCTGGGTCATACAAAATGTTAAACCCCACATTAAAAAAAAACAAAACAAAACAAGACAAATACACTGGAGAACGATAGAGATATTATAAACAGTAACTTTTTCTTTCTTTCTCTCTTTCTTTCTTTCTTTCTTTCTTTCTCCCTTTCTTTCTTTCTTTTTTTCTTTCTTTCTATTCCAATTTCTTTCTTTCTTTTGGTTCTCTGTTTCAATTTCGTGTTTTTCTTTTTATCGAGAATCTTTTTCTTTTTCTCTATATTTTTTTCTTTATTTCTTTTTACAATTTCTATTTCTTTCTTCCGGTTTCAAATTTGAGTTTCTTTCTTTCTTTATTTCTTTCTTTCTTTCTACTCTTTAAATTTCTTTTTCTTTCTTTGTCGCGTCTTTCTTTCTTTTTTAATTGATTAATTAATTTAACTATTTATTGAACTTTCTTTCTTTCTTTCTTTCTTTCTTTCTTTCTTTCCACTCTTAGAATTACTTTTTCTATTTCTATCGTGTCTTTCTTTTTTTATTAATTTATTAGTTTATTTATTTATTTATTTATTCTTATTCTTTCTTTCTTTGTTTCTTTCTTTCTTCATATTTCCCCTTTTTCTTTCTTTCTCCATTCTTGTTTTCTTTCTTGTTCAACTCTTTTCTTTACAGATTTTTATTCAATTTATTGTTCTACTATTTTTCATGTTAATCGGCTTTCATCGTCGCACAATTTTTTTTTAATATTAATCAACTTCTTCCTTTACTTTACACTTCACTATTGGTAAAAATTCCTTCCTGCCTTGCAATATTTGCTCATTCTTTATTATAGTTCTTCTTCACATTTCAGTCCCTCTTTCGAATATAATTTTTTTTTCAACTCTTTTTTCTCATTCGTTTCTCTGTTTTGTTCTCACGTACATCTTGAGCTGTCTATTTCTCTGTCTCTGTCTCTGTCCGTCTTTCCGTCTCTCTCAGTAGTACTTCTCTGTCTATTAACTTTACTTTCATCTTCTCCTTTTTTAATGCTATTATTTTCTTCCATTGAATTATCTTCCACGTTTAAGTCTTTGACTTCATCTTGGTGTAAATTTTATGACTATGAAACTGCCTTTACCATCGCCGGTTTTTTCCTAAATTGACTTAATGAAGCAAACGTGACTCTTCCATTCACATTCCCATTAATCGCTCCACAGGTGTACGCGGTGCCCGGCCTTCGAGTCTGCTCAGTGGGAAAGTCATCGGTTCATATCCACGCCACTGATTTTTATGTGGAATAACAAGCTACAAACTATCAAGTTCACCTCAAATGCTCCGTCCATAACTTGACTTAGAATCCCATCTAACTGCAAATGGTGGTTTTTTTCGACCATAATTCGCAAGTACCCCCAACACGTATGTGGGTGTGTAGGTATACATGCGTACAGTGTTCTCTCTCTTTCTCTCTCTCTCTCTCTCTCTCTCTCGCTCTCTCTCTCTATATATATATATATACAAGAGCACGCACATAAACAGATGCATATTTATTTACATCTATTTGTCTACATGTCTGTCTGTCTGTCTGTCTGTCTGTCTCTCTCTCTCTCTCTCTCTATATATATATATATATATATATATGCGATGGACAAAAGTTATCAGACAAATGGGAATATTTCTTTGATGTTATATATTTTTGATTGTACAGAAAGATTTTTAACCTAAACTCATAATCAGGAGACAGTTTTTAGTGGAAAGTTTTTAAAAGTGTGGGTATCTTGTAGTGATATATATATACATATATATACACACACACGCACGCGCGCACACACATATATATATATACATATATGTTCAGTAACATATTATTACATATGTGTATGCATTTGTGTATGCGTATGTATCTACACATACATACATACAAAATAATATTAACATTAATGCTTAATGCAATCGATAGTATTTAAAAGTGCAGACTATCTACCAACACAGGTAAATAAACCTAAATACCCAAAAACAAACGACTAATCTTGTGACTAAATTAGAGTCCATCAAGCTCTACTAATCACCATATAAGCAGAAACTTTTAGTCTTGAGTGTACTCTTTTGTGGTTCAGTGACTTCAGTTATCGCAGTGGTATAAAAGATGTCATTTTTCTTAAGCATGTCGGTACTGAAAGATCTCGGTCAGTAGTAAGACCAACTTTGGATGTAACACCCACAGCGCGAAACTTATATTTGTTGGATTGTACCACTTCAGTTGATAAATAATTATCTCTTTATTTCACTGTGTATCTCTTCCTCTCCACGATACAACATTTAAATAGAATAATCAGTGTTAAATAGCAATACTTGTAACCACTTCACTGTCTGTAAACAAAGGATCAATATTGGCTTGAATCAATAGTGTCAGATAGCAATAATCTAAACCACTTACTGTATAGAAACACTAGCAATACTAGTTTGCAAATAAATCAGTTGTAACTCATTGAAAAATGAAATCACCAACAAAAGTATATTTTACACATCATGTATATCTATTTAAATTTGTGCAAACATAAAACTGATATTAAATACATAGCAATACCTGAAACCATTTACCTATGTGCAAAGAAATGATTAATAATAGATTAAGTTTATCCTATCAAATCCTATTTACCAACCCCTCCGCTCGGGCAGGATATGACACAAGGTCAATTTTTAAGCGGGGTTTAACAGGTTTGAATTCAGAGTTTTCCTTCTCCTAGACTAGTGGCCTTACCAAAGCTAAAGAACCCAGTTTGTCCTACTATTTACCCATAGCTGGAGGGAGAATAATTGGATTCATACCTTTCCCAAGGGTATTAGTGTTATGTGAAATGCAATCAGCCTCGTCCAGGATTTGATCTCGTGTCGCTGTGTTCATTTCCAACGACGATAACCATTACACCACAGGCACCTCCATTATCCCTATCAAATAGTAATACTTGAAACCAATTAACTGTGTGAAAAATAGCAAAGGCTTATTTAAATAATGTCACCGACAAAATGTTTTCAAATCATATATTTCATATATGAGTATAAAGAGGATTTGGCATTAAATAACCTACAATGGTTGATATGCCATAAAAGCCAACCAAACCAAATCATATATATATCTAATATATATGTATAAAGAGGATTTGGCATTAAATAATCTACAATGGTTGATATGCCATAAAAGCCAACCAAACCAATCATATATATTTAATATATATGTATAAAGAGGATTTGGCATTAAATAACCTACAATGGTTGATATGCCATAAAAGCCAACCAAACCAAATCATATATATATCTAATATATATGTATAAAGAGGATTTGGCATTAAATAATCTACAATGGTTGATATGCCATAAAAGCCAACCAAACCAATCATATATATTTAATATATATGTATAAAGAGGATTTGGTATTAAATAATCAACAATGGTTGATATGCCATAAAAGCTAAACAAAACAAATTATATATATTCAATACATATGTATAAACAGGGTTCAGGATTTAACCTACAACGGTTAATATGCCATAAAACCAGGGCAACCAACTAACTAACCTAACCTAAGACAGTGTAAATTGATCAAGATTTTTTTCCAATGTTGTTAAGATACTTTTGATTGCCATTGGCTATAAAAACGAATATAGATATAGTTGTCTGAGTATTAATTTTACTTCGGACTTTTGTCCTCCTCTTGGTAGATTTTTTGTTCTTTTTCTCAACACGTTTCGGCCAAATTTCCTCTCTGGCCATCTTCAGGTGATTAACCACGATTAAAGATTTCTAATAAAGACAGATATAGTTGTGTTTGAAATGGAGAAACTTGGGGTGTCTGTGAGTAACGTGATTTTTTTTAATGAAATGTATTTTTAACTTTTAATGATGTCAAGTGAAAATTTTTTAAATTGTAAATTGTTTGTTATTTCATTTAGTGGCATAACAACACTTGATGTTTATTCAATGAGAAATCCTTTTTCTACATGAATATGATATATAAGGGAATAGATTGCCGTTAACAGGAGTTTTAAACAACCCAAAATTCAGTTGTTTACACAGTCACATTTTTATCAAATATTGCAATTTATATTTTGCACACAATTAACTGTTGCTATTTAGTCTTTTCACACGGTTAAATGGTTTCAATTATTGTTTGTACAGTACTAACTATTGCTATTTATTGGTTGCACACAGTGAAGTAATTTCAAATATTGCTATCAAATATTAAAAGATCTATTTGCACCCAGTTAAATTATTTAAAATATTGCTATCTCCCCTTAATTATTCTATTCCATAGTATTCATTCGTTCGCACAGTTAAATGGTTTAAAGTATTGCAATCTCCCCTTATAAATTCTAATCCATAGTATTCATTCGTTCGCACAGTTAAATGGTTTCAAGTATTGCTATCTCCCCTTAAATATTCTATTCCGCGGTATTCATTCGTTCGCTCAGTTAAATCGTTTCAAGTATTGCTATGTATTACCCCTAATTAAATTTAATATTTGCCAGTTTTAAATACAGATTTAAATGCTTTTAAGAATAGCAAATGATTAAGTATTTCGCTTAACCCATATATTGGATCTTAAATAGTACTATCATTTTAGGTCAGAGTGGACCTGGACGTTATGGTATTGAAGAGGTACTCCACATTCCCTAGAGCCCCAAGACTAGAGCCTCAACATAAGATAGTTTAGTGTCATACCTAGGACACTCGTTGTGGGTTGTTACTGCTCTTTAGAGAAGCAGTCAGTGTATTCTACAGCCTCAACTAACTGAGCAAACGGTAATATTTATTTCAATGTTTAAAGAAACGTGTTTCATTTGTAAAACAGACCACTAACATTTGTGTGTATTATCTATAGAACTAAACCATATCCAATAGTAAGGATCGAGTTCTGGATCTCTCAACAGTATGGAGTACACTTTCACGGTTATTACTCTGTTGGGTATCACCCAACTTTTTCTACACAATGAACTAGTCCATCTGCCATGTATAGCAGTGGCTACTAAAACCAGGGCAGACTAGAAGGTGAAGAGTAGCTCCTTATAGGAATAGTATTAGAGCGTTGGAGACTGGAGATCATATTAGATCACCTTACTTGCTACCTTAATAACGGAATCCAATACTATCGTTGGACTGTATCTTTATTCTGTATTCACTAATCCTATGTTCCTGTCTACTAACAGTCTCTTTATTGTATATACTTTTTTCCTGAGAATATATCTCTATTTCCTCTCATATCAGGGTGTGTCCTTTATTTAATATTACAAGCGTTCACTAACCAGAACGCAACATACTCCCAGGTCCACTCCGACCTGGAATTAAAGTATTGGTCCCCTCAATAAATCTTCTTTGGGAACTTTTAATATTGCCATATAGCTGTGTGCAAAAAAAACTATTATTGAGAAATATATTCATGAATATTATCAAACCTTTAGAAATGAATCAAATTTCTGCTTTGAATAACCTATAAAGAGTTGGCATGCCTTTGAAAAAGTTAACAATAAAAAGTATTGGTCATATAACAGTCACTTCAACGAATATTTGATATATTTTGAAATACCACCTCACCGGCTGAAATATATCATTTTAAATCTTGGTGATTTTGATTTGATAAAGACAATTTTAAACTTGGAATTTGCTGGTCATAGTAAACAGTGTGTAAAATGTTTGTGCTATCAATTTAAACAATGAATACACAAAGAGAAGACACACACACACACATGCACAAATACAGATATAAACACACCAGTGTAGACTGCTTATCCAAAAAGTCAGGCTTGTTTTGTAAAGATTATCTGGCCAGCTTGTCGGCAGGGCTTCGCCTACGTAGACATTAACTGCAGTCAAGATGCAGCTACCAATGAAGATGTCTTGAGTAAGACCCTAAAATGTATCTGATGATAAGGCACCACTTCTAAAGATATGAGGAATGTGAAGTACCCCTTCATTGAAATTACTCCTATGTCCACTTTAACTCGGAATGGGGATACTTGTTAGCGCCCCATTAATAGGTTAATTAGATTTCTTTAAGAATTTTGCCGGTATGATTTGACGGTATGTAAACATATTCTTTTAAAATAGTCTTTAGACACAGCTACACAAAATGGATTAATAAAAAGTACAATGAACGCGACTCCATGTCTTCCAGCCACTGAATAACCCAAGACGGGTTGATATGCATTTAAAATCAATCAACTACTTAGTCCAGCTTTGCACAAAAGCTGCTCCGCCTATGAGTTCTACAATAGGCCAACAGAATTCCCTACGGAGTAATAATACACTTCCCCCCACAAAAAAAGAATAGTGAAGAAAACACTAAACTGCACCAGGTAGAGAGGCTCCAGTTCTGGACAGAGTTGAAGTACCTTTTCGTCGTCATTACTCCCAAGTCCACTCTGCCTCAGATTGGTAGTACCAGTTGAGTTTTCATATATAGATCAAATAGATCTATTAGAAAATTATCAATATGTCATATGAATATGAAGACATGTAACTGTTTTACTTTTGTTTTCGTTGGTTGGTTGGTTGGTTGGTTGGTTTGTGCCGTATGTCAACCCTTGCATTGTTTTATGCCAAAGACATTTTAGTTTTATTCGTTTTTTGTTGTGTATGGTTGTTTCATGATTGGTTTGATTTACTGTGTTTGGGTTTTATGGCATATCGACCTTTGTTGATTATTTAATTCCAAATACTGTTTATACATATAAGTTAGATATATATGAATTATAAACACATTTTGTAGAAAATATTTTAAAGCGGACTGAACTCTTTTTTTTTAACACAATTTAATGGTTTCAAGTATTGCTATCGAATACGAATAATTCTAATCATTTGTTTGCACACAGCCAAATGGTTTCAATTAGAGCTATTTAAAAGTAATTATTTAACACCAGTCATTCGTTTGCACACAATCAGTAATTTCATTTTTAAATGACTTAGAACTAATTTGTTTGCTCACTCGTTTTACTATTGTTTCTACACAGTTAAATGGCGTCAGTTATTCCTATCTTACTCTTAGAATTCTATTCATTATTGATCATTTGTTAGCACAAATTGACATAGGTATAGGTATTGCTATTTAACAGTAATTATTCTATTCATTAGTATTCATTAATTTGCATACAGTCAAATGGTTCGAATAATTTTCATACAGTCAAATGGTTCGAATAATTCAGTTTAGGCACACAGTTAAAGAGTTTCAAGTATTGTGATTTAGCACTAAAAAATCCATTCAACAGTGCTCATTTGTTTGCACACATTTAAATTAATCCAATATTACTATGTATCACAAATGAATCAATTAAACATCAGTCATTTGCTAGCACATAGTTAAATCATCTGTCATTCAATTATATATTTCTAATAATTCAATTTTGCATTAATCATTTGTTTTCACATAGTTTAAACGTCAATCAGTTCTATTTAACGGAAGGATAGGACTCTATCACGTGCTACCACTCCGGATCTGGATCAGTGTAGACATTGGTTTGTAGAGGTACCCCATATTCTCAAAAGCTCAAGGGCTTGAGTCCCACCGTCAAATGCATGAATGTCGTATCCAGGAAACTCTTTGGGAGGGGCTAACCCCTCTGCCGAGACGCAGTCGGTGTATTCTACAGCCCAGCACACTAGGTTTGTTGCTACTAGAGCAGTTATTCGCATATTATTTCAAGTTAAATATTCGGTATAGTCGGATGGGTTTGGTTGTTGCTATGTGATGATGTCAGCATTTCTCTTGAAGGTTTTTATATCTAAGTGTGTGCGTGTGTCTATCTATTAGTGGGTCTCTGTATTTATATCTTTGGTTGTAAGCGGATTTTTTTTTCGTAAAGTTGACTATGTTAATCGTTTCTATTATATCAGATATCTCTCTCATAATCCTTGTGTTATGAATTTTTCTTCAATGATAGGCATTATTTTGCATTCCATTAAAATGTGTTTCACTGAAATATTTGTTTACATAAATATAATTATTTCTTTTAAAATTTGGTGACCTTAGAAGAGGATGACCCGAAGGCTCCCTTTTCTATAGCTACTACATCGAAGCGTAGGCGTTACTCCTTTCACTAGATTGCTTCATTTTACCCTTGATTCTTACCTTATAATGCTGAGTGTTTAGCAAGACAACATCAAGTACCATTTTTTAAAAATCTTTTGTATGACTCGACCTAGGATTGAACCCCGGTTTCCTGGACCATTGGCGAACATTCTACTCATTAGGTTAATGGCCCGGGTACCTGTTTAAAAAATACACAATTCTATTCTATTTTTGAAAAGATTTCCCATCCTAGTCTCAGTGAGATGAGTTTTAAATATGATTTTAATTTTATACTAATATTAAAGAAATTTGTTCACTCGAGTTCATTTCTCTTGTAAAATTTGCTGACTATCAACACATTCTTGCAATCATAAAAAATACAGTCGGCTGGTGTTATAGAATATACCAACTGCATCTCCTCAGTTAGACCTCCTCCCAACCAGTGTCCTGGATATGGCACTGAAATATCTGTTGGTGAGGCTGCAGTAATGATGGATCTTTGGGGAATGCAGAGTACCCCTTCATTGTCATTGCTCCCTGGTACACCCAGTCCCGGAGTGGTAGCCCTACGGGTCAAAGTAGGACTGTTTGACCTTTAAACTGTGCACTTATGTTAATACTTACCTGGCTTTATCTGGCCCGTCTAGCATTCGTGGCGGACGGGGTATCGAAATCAATGGCAGATTCGAGGCTTTAGATTTGGCGACACGAGTCGAAGGTGACCCGAAGGCTCCCTTTTAAATAGCTACTACATCAAGGTGTAGGAAAAGGGAACTACTCCTTTCCGTGAATCGCTAAACTTCACCCTAGATCCGTACCTTATGATGCTGAGTGTTAAGCAAGGATGAATCAAGTACGTAGTTTATATTTTTGTGAGAGGTGTGAATACAAATGTTCTCCCTCAGCTATGGGTAAATAGTAGGAAAGATTAGGCTTTTAAAACTTGCTATGGTAACTATTAGGAACACCATAAAAAAGGGTCAAAGTTACATCCCCTTGGCCATTCAAGGAACAGTTCACTCCCTGCTAATAGGTGCATGCTGGAAAAGAGATTTCTGCCATGACACCAGAAATGCGACACGCAAGATTTTCAAGTCTCTCAATGTCTTTATTTAATTTTAACAACCGTTGCTGTACCAATTTTTCACACAATAAATTCTTTAGTTTATTCCCAATACTCGGTGAGTGCGTTATTTTTCCGTAACACTTTTATTTTGTTATGTTAAAAACATAACAGTAACCAATCTACGACGAGGAAAACACTGAATCAAAACTAATCGTAATCCGCTTTAAAATGACCTTGTGTCACACCTCCTCGTGAGAAGAAGTCTTGTAAATTCATACTTGTAACCAGATAAGCACTTGGAGAATAATTAAGTAACATAACAAGGGCTGATAAGTAACAAAACCAACCAACCTACCAACCATCATCAATAATTACGGCACAACGAATTTGACTATAGTCACATATGAGATTTCGAAATACTGAAAATAGCTGACCGTTATCGGAAACGTCGACTAATTCACTTTGTATACGCTTTAAATCGACGGTAGTGCTGTTATCAGCTGATTTCTTGCGTCGAAAAGAAGAAAGATAAAGAGTGAGATGGGCGT
>OY757912.1:12007790-12010290 GCA_963585895.1 Sepioteuthis lessoniana | reverse complement strand
TCTATCTAAGTCCCTTAACTTAAATCTATCTATCCCTTAACTTAAATCTATCTATCTAATTATATCCTACCATACCCCAAAGATGGATTCGTCCAACCTAAACCTATTCTCCGAGCTTAACTCGCTCGGGGGAGACAAACTCACGTTCCTTTCGATACATTTGACAGACGGACTGCAAGCCGAGCAACGGCTAGAACTTCCTTTGTATGACTACCTTTTTTTGTTAATACAATAACGTTTACCCATCACCCGTTGTTTGAGTTGTTCTTCCACTGGTCTTATCTGAAGACCACAACACTATCTAACTAAATCCCTTAACTTAAATCTATCTATCTATCTATCTATCTATCACTTTCTCTGCTTCACTTGCTTTTATTTGGGTCATCTAACGTTTCATAGATCACTTTTATTTTCTTTTTTGTGCCAATTCGTCTTATTTCTTCCATTTTCAATTTCTCTTCTCGTTTACCTTTTTCTCTCGCCCGCTTCTTTCTTTCTTTCTTTCTTTCTTTCTTTCTTTCTTTCTTTCGGTTGTTCGTTCTTAATGTCTACCTTTCTTTTTTTTATTTCCCTAAACACTTTTCTCTCTTCTTTTATTTTTTTCCTCTTTCCTTCCTATTTTCTCTAGTTATTATCATTCCTTTATTTTTCTTTCTTTCTTTCTTTCTTTTTCTTTCGTTATTTCTTTCTTTCTTTCTTTATTCATTTTTTATTGATTTTATCTATTCATTTTTTATTTATTACCTTTTTTTATTTTTTTTATTTTTTGTTTCCTTCTTTATCTGTTTCTTTTTTCCCTTCTTAATTCTTCCTTTCCTTTTTCTTTTTTCTTTCTTTCTTGCTTTCTTTCTTTCTTTATTTATTTATTTCCTCTTTTCTTTCTTTCTTTCTTTCTTTCTTTTCTCTTTTCTTTCTTTCTTTCTTTCTTTCTTTCTCTTTTTCCTTATCTCTTTTGTTTCTTTCATTTTTTCTCCCCCCTTCTCTCTTAATAATTTCCTGTCTTTCTCATTTTCTTTCTTTCTTTCTTTCTTTCTTTCTTTCTTTCATGCCACCGTCCCTTCCTTTTTCTCTTTCTTTCTTGCTTTATCTATTTTTATTGCTTTATTTTTCTTTCATTTTATTTCCTCTCTCTCTCTCTCTCTCTCTCTCTCTCTCTCTCTCTCTCTCTCTCTTCCACTCTTCCTTTCCTGCTTTTTTCTTTTTTAATTCTCAGTTTCTTTCTTCCTATTTTCTTGTTTTAAAGGGATTCTATACTATGCAGCATTCTTTGTTCTTCTCATTTTAATAGGAACTTTGCAAGAACTGAAATAATATTTAATAATTCGACATAAGTCTGTATATTCCTTGGTTTCTAAATTGTCACGTGTTCACAGAAAACCAATTATGTCATATAATAACATCGTTTGATTTGTCCTCCTTCCCAAATGTTATCATTTATCTGAATATCAGCCAGAGCTTTTTAAACGGAAAAGAAACGAAATTGCGTTGACTTCCATAATCAAAAACATTAAATTTGTCAAACTGACTGACGACTGTGGTTTTGTTTTAAGTCACCCTTTAAGAACATTTCAACAGACTTTTTGCTCAAAATAAGCTTACTGAATACGTAGAAAAAGCATGGGATTTTTTTTTTTTTTTTTTGCAATTCAGTATTTTCTCTTCATTGCCTTGCTCGGGAAAATGGTGATGTGTATGCGGTTGTTTAAAGTATGATATCCAATTTTATATTTAAATTCGAATAAAATCTGCCATTTTTCAAACTGCCTTAACGGATATGTTGTCAGTATTATTTATGTGTCCTGTTTACGGATATAATTTCTATTTTAAAGATATTTTTGTTTTCTTCTTAATGAAGATATTTTTAATACCCACTTGATGGAAATATTGTCAGTTATTTTCTATATCCTCTTAAGGTTAATATTCTTCTCCATTTTCTATGCATTTATAACAGTGACATCTTTACGAAAAAAAGAGTTCAATTCTATATTTTATGTCCGTTAAACGGAGACATTTAATATTCTATAATAATATTCTATTATTAAGAATTTTGATTGAGATTCTTTGCTAAATAGCACATCAGCTTTTGTGAGTTATTTAATGTCAAAGCCATCCTTGTAGAAGAACAGTAGTGTTATTATTTAACTCATAGCTGGAGGGATAAGGGGGTTCATATGTTTCTCTAATGGTATAAATCTGAAAGTGACCGCAATAGCGCGAATAGAGTTCGAACTTGCCTACTGTTATGTCGCAGACCAGGATGTCAGCCGCTACGCGATATTGCTCAGAGGGCTAAGGCAGAAGAATATTCTCTGTAGAGGGGTAAGACCTCCTCCAACGAGTGTCCTGATATGACATTAAACAATCTGATGGTGAGTTTCCAGTAATACTGAAGCTTTGAGGAATGTGCAGTACCCCTTCATTGCCGTCACTTCCAGGTCCACTCTGGCCCTGAGTGGTAACACTTGGTACGGTCCTATCTATGGGTTAAATAGCACTTACC
>OY757912.1:11952790-12002790 GCA_963585895.1 Sepioteuthis lessoniana | reverse complement strand
CTTGGTCAAGTAGTCTGTGACAAGGATGGAGTTGTTGACTTGTGAATTGTCCTGGTGGAAATGCCACTGACCCGATTTGAAGAGTGCTGGCCTCTTCCGACAGAATCTCTTCCTGAACTTCCTTAAAACCTCAACATAGTAACCCTAACCCTATCCCTTTGGCCAGTCAACTCTGGTGTATTGATTCCCTTACCCCTCTCACTCATCATCCCTCACAAATTCCCTACCTTCCTTGAATCTCTTTTTCCAATCAAAAACTGACGCTCAATTCCTGCAAGGTATTCGAAAAGCAGTCTGAAGCATTCCATACGTTTTTGTGACATTTTTTCCAAGTTTAAAACAGAATTTTATTGCATATCGTTCTTCTAAAGTGTTAAATTGCATTTTTGAAATTCACCAGCTGTGACAATCAGGCTTTAGTAGGGTGTATTTCAATTGCTGCTGTAGCTGTTCATTTGAACGTGAAATCATAAAAATTGGTCAGTCATCTCATAAGATGTATAGCAATAACAGTGAATTTTCAAGAGTCTACGACGATTTTAAATGCCCATACGAAGAAAGCCTGGAAACTTATCGTATGCCCCTCGTATATTTAGTTTAACAATCGGATAAGTAATTTTCGCGAAGAATGTGATCAAGATTGAATTTAGCTCAATAGAATATGTTTCCAAGCAAAAGCTGGACGAAACTTGATGTCTTTAATGGCATCGTTTTTCTGCATTGTTATACGCAACCAAAACGTGATTTACCAAAAAGAACAGAGATTAGTTATCGCACTGAGAGCTATGGAAAAATCCTTCATAGGAATATCACTACTACAGCACATACAAAACGAGGTTTGTCCAGTCGGCTAGGTGGGGCTGTAGAATACAGGCTGTATCTCTTGAGAGGGGTAAGACCCTCTTACGAGAGTCCTGATTATGACACTAAAAAATCAGATGGTGAGGTTCCAATGATGCAGGAGATTTGGGTAATGCTGAAAATCCCTTCATTGCCATCGCTCCCAGATTCACTCTTCCTCGGAGTGGTAGCACCTGATAGAGCCCTATCAATGGGTCAAATAGATTTAAATTGTATACTTATGATAAACAGAATTTTTTGAAACAGAACTGTTTTGACATTTAACTGAACTGTTTTAATATTAAACTGTGTGTAAACAAAAACTATACTTATTCTAAACTGAATTGTTTGAGATTTAAATCTGCATTAAATGACTCGAAAATGGTTGATAGGCCGTAAAACAAAACAGCCAACCAAACAACAAAACGAGGTAATTTGAAAGCAAAGCAAGTGTGAAGGATATGATCAAAGAGTACCAATAAAAGAAGTTCCACTTTACAGGACGTATCGCAAGATTGAAAGACAAAGGACATATGTTACTCTCAAGCAGCATCCAAGACATCTTGACTATAATAGAAAAACGAAACTGTATTTGCCCAGTCGGCAGGGGCTTTAGAATACACCGACTGCACCTCTGTAGAGGGGTTTGAATACACAATGAGTGTCCTGGGTATGATGCTAAACAATGTGATGGTGAGGTTCCAGTGATGCTGGGGCTTTGGGGAATGCGGACTACCCCTTCATTGTTATTACTACCAGATCCACTCTAGCGCAACGTGGTAGCACCTGCTTATATTGGTTAAAGAGAACTTACGGCACACTTATGCTAAACTGAATTGTTTGACTAAACTGAATAGCTTGAAATAGAAATGTTTTTGACAATTAAACCGTACTTATATTTAAACAGCGTGCATATGCTAAACTGAATTAGTTTGAATGGAAATGTTTTTGACTTTAAAAATGTACTTACATAAAACTGATTTGTTTAATATAGAACAGTTTTGACATTTAACAACGTAAACAAAACCTGTACATATACTAAATTAAATTTGCTGAATTATAAACTGCTTGATGAAACTGAATAGCTTGAAATAGATATGTTTTCACAAATAAAATGTTCCTATATTTAAACTGCTCACTTATATTAAACTGAATTGTTTGAAATAGAACTATTTGCATAAAAATGGATTTGGCGTTAAATAACCTACGAAAGTTGATACGCCATAAAACCCAAACAATCAACCAAACAATCATGCAGCGAAAATGTAAAGATCAGAGACGATAATTAAAACGAAATGGACGAGCATTGTGACCAACGATGGGGAAAACATCGGACAGCATGGTCAATGACTGATTAAAGGAATTTGTTGTTAATTAACTAATTAATTTATTCATTAAAACCCTAATTCTTCTCTTGAAGCTTTATAAACGATGAGAACTATAGTAGTGAATGCTGTTTCGTTGTTGGGTCTCGACAAATTCTGCAGATGGCACTGGAAATGGATAGAAGAAAAAGTCAGACACGTGCTATCAGAACAAATATCGCTCATCTTATGAGTGCGTTTTAACCCTCTTTGCTCCTTTCCCGCCGGCCGGCCTCAAAAACTGAGTGACTGGAAGAGATATATTTTCATTCTAATCAATGAAGGAAACATTCCATAAAACGTATACCACCCCAATGACGATGGTGATGCTTATGAAACTCAAAAATTTAAACCCCTTACTTGACTTTTGCTGGTTGACAATTGACTTACGGACCCTTTTCAAAATACCAACTCACGTGTAAGTTCTCGTGGTTGATGCGTTGATGCCAATCAAACAGATTTTCAGAAGGTTTACTGGATTGAGACAACTGCCATTACATTACAATAGTCCAGCAAATGTATATCTTAATTCATTTAGCAGATCATTTACACAAGAAAACTGCTTTTGTTATTTTGTCTTTCGTAATTCTTTATAACTCACACGTCTGTAAGAAATTCCCGCAGTGCAAAGCAAAATCGTCATCGAACTGACAGTTTTAATTACATACATGATATAGTTTTTGGTAAGCTTAGCTGTGGGCCAAGGCCAGAGGGATAAGTGAGGATCTAACTCATTAATAATGGTCTGCTAATCTAGCTTGCTAACCGTTACATCACGTGAAGTATTCTTCTGCGAATAAGTCACATATGAAAATAATTGTTTTATACGATTTTACTTTGCATACCAAACAAAGAAGCCAGATCAAAAATCTTTTTTTTTTCCTTTTTTTTTAACGAAGTGGATTTAATAGCTGAAGAAATCCAGGGAATAGGCCATTCGAAAATTTGTGAAACAAAAGAAAAAGAATTCGCTTTATTGTCTGAATAATTCTGTGCATGTTCATAACAATACTAAGAATTAGACAGATATTTAACTGTTGAACTTTTTTTGACAATGAAGACATTTTTTCATTCGAGCCAGGATATATATTCCATTCCTTTAATTCTGGTTATATATCCGAAATAACACACACACACACACACACACACACACACATATATATATATATATATATATATATAGGTTGATTGGGACTACATCTTGGGCTCAAGTTATCTCTATTTTTATATTATATTTTGCAATACCTGACGCTTTTTCTCCCCGCTTTGAAATATTTCCTCAAGTACAATTTCCTCATTCGTATTATGGAGAGACTTGCTTCCTAGCGGGAATTGAAATTTAGAAAATAACATCTATGCCGCCGTTCTTCTGAGCAATAATTGCAGTTTAGTGCAGTCAGAAGGTCCGACTACACACCTCGGGACCAATTTCTTACAAATTCTTTAAATATTTTCTATTAGTGAAAAAAAAGCCTAAAACACCTAATGCTACCAAAGCCCACCCCCCAAGAGAAAGGGAAAAAAGAAAAAAAAAAATGAAATGAATTCCCCCCCGCCCCAGTAGACCGCCTCCAAAGCTACCTAAAATTTCAGTAGTAAATAAAAGTCAAAAAGAAGAAGAAGCATTTGAAGTCAGGAGCCCACTGGAAGAAATATATCAATATTGGTCAGTATGTCTTTAAGTCCTATCAATTTAAAATGCTGAATTTTACAAAATGTTATGCTGTATTTTGTTTGTGAAATAATGCTTAAACTATGCGTTTTAAATGTAAAGACACGCTTACTCTACTATAAAGCCAAATTGATGTTAGTCTTTCCAAATGTCAGCAAACAAGGCAGAATGTTTTTTAATCTCTTCTATAATATAATTTAAAACTTCGTAAAGAAAGCCCTAACAGTAGTTTAAAAGAAAAAGCCTAAAACACCTAATGCTACCACAGCCACCACCCCGCCCCAAGAGAAAGGAAGAAAAAAAATTTTTTTTTTTTTTTTTTTTTAAGCTCTATAATTCCTGAAGCCTGCTAGGTTCCCAACTGTAGTAAAAAAAAAATAAGATAAATAAATAAAGCCTAGGAAAAGTCCCAAGACAGCAAAAAAAAAAAAAAAAGCAAAAGTCAGTACCGGTGAAAGTCATACGAAAGTACATTAATCTTGGACTTAAGTTAAAACTTAAAACTTAAACCAAAATTACCCCACCTTTTTTTTTTTTTTTTTTTTTGCGTACACATGGAAAGCAGCGTTATGTACGTAAAGGTATTTGAATAAACCCATGGACGACCAAACTCAAGACCTAAACGGGTCCTGGACGTGAATTTGACGACTTTACGCTCAGGATCGTTAGTTCGATCGGGGAACTACTGCTGCTCCTCTATAAGAAAGGCTTCTATAGAAAAATATAAAACAGCCATCGAAAGATAACCATGACCCACACTCAAACCATATACACAAACTGCATCGCTCTTCGCGCGGGTAAAAAAGGGGCGCGTCCTGCTGAGGTTGGAGCCCTGGCCTCAGTGTTGGAAAAATCAGCTACAGAGCTCAAACAATCAAAACTACTAAAATGCAAGCAAACACTACAAATAGCCACATTTAACGTAAGAACCTTAAATAGAATAGGACAACTCCCAGAGCTAATCGCATCGGCCGAAGAACATAAGATAGACATAATATGCATACAAGAACACAGATACACGCACACAGAAGATATCAAATATCACGAAACTGGCAATGGCTGGTCGCTCGCCACTGTATCCGCTTGAAAAAACTCTGTCAACGCCGCAGTAGGAGGGGTAGGATTACTTATAGGACCTAGAGCATTAAAAACGCTTAATAGCGTTGAGAAAATACAACCTAGAATGATGGCAGCTACATTTAACGGAAACCCCAGAGCAACAATCAACTCATGCTACAGCCCCACCAATGTTAGTGAAGAAACTGAATTAGTCACCTTCTACGATGAGTTATCCTCATTAGTGCGTAGCATCCCGAAACACAACATGTTAGTGATTGGCGGACACATGAATGCCCAAATCGGGAAAAACGGAAACAACAAATACAGCCTCCACAACACGTCAAATAGGAATGGGCAACATCTAACAGATTTCATGATAGAAAATAGATTAGTATGCCTCAATACAAACTACCAAAAAAGAGAGGTTAAACTATGGACATACACGTACGCAAACAATACTAAAGCTCAGATAGACTACGTCCTTATAAACAAGAAATGGAAAAATAGTGCACAGAATTGCGAGGCATACTCCTCTTTTGAGGGTGTGTCCACCGATCACCGAATAGTCACGGCGAAAATACGGTTAAGCCTACGAAAAAACGACAAACGAACAGCGCCCACCAAACACTATGACTGGGCCCAATTAAACAACAAAGATATAAGAGCTAAATACGTATTAGAATTAAGAAACAGATTCGAAACACTACAAGAAAAGACGAAAAAAAGTACACCAAACGACGAATACGAAAATTTCGTCAATGCACACCTCGAGGCAGCAGCGAAATACATTCCAACAAAAATTAAAACTAAATATAGAGTCCCATGGGAAACTTTAATGGTGAGAGAAAAACGTGCACTAGTGAAAACAGCCTCCAAAAACTATCGAAAAAACCCAACAAACACAAATGCCCTAAAACTAAAAACGACACAATATCAATTAGCAGGCATATATATAAAGGAACTGACAGAATACATTCAAAATCAGATAGATAAGATTAGAGACTCGGTGGAAGATAGACAATCTAGAATAGCCTGGCAAACAATAAACGAAGTGAGCAGAAGAAAGAACACAGCCAAAGCAAAACTTAAAGCAGAAAACCAACAAGAAAGAATAAAACTGTGGAAACAGCACTTCGAAAACTTACTTGGAAACCCACCAAAAATAATGCATGAACCAATCACCAGAATAATTAGCAAACAATTAGACATTAAACTAGGACCGTTCACACAATAAGAACTCGACTCGGTTCTCAGAAAAATTAAAAATAGGAAAGCTGCAGGGCTGGACGAAATTCCCCCGGAAGTATGGAAGACCAGACAATTCGACGACATACTGCTCCGACACTGCAACGCAGTATACAACCAAAATCCGATAGAGAAATGGATGAAGGGATGCATACTCCCCTTCCCTAAAAAGGGGGACCTCGGATTAGCCAAAAACTACCGAGGCATAACACTTACATCCATAGCTGCCAAAATCTACAATGCCCTACTACGAAACCGAATAGAACCCAAAATCGACAACATACTTAGAAAAAACCAAAATGGCTTCCGAAGAAATAGATCCACGACCTCACAAATATTAACCATCCGCAGAATCCTTGAAGGTGTACGGGCAAAGAACCTACAAGCGACATTAATATTTGTCGACTTTACCAAGGCTTTCGATTCCATTCACAGAGGAAAGATGGAACAAATCCTACTAGCGTACGGCATACCTAAAGAAACCGTAGCGGCAAAAACGATTCTCTATAGAAACACTAAAGTAAAAGTACGATCACCGGATGGAGACACAGAATACTTTGACATTGTAGCAGGAGTACTACAAGGGGACACGCTGGCCCCGTACCTCTTTATCATTTGTCTAGACTACGTACTTAGAACATCGATTAACAAAATCAAAGAGAATGGCTTCGAACTGACGAAGAAAAGAAGCAGAAGATACCCCGCAACAACAATTACCGACGCCGACTACGCCGATGACATAGCGATACTGGCAAATACACCTGACAAAGCCGAAACACTTCTGCATAGTTTGGAACGAGCAGCAGCAAGCATAGGCCTCCATGTTAATGCACACAAAACGGAATATATGTGCTATAACCAAACGGGGGACATCTCCACTCTAGAAGGAACCCCATTTAAACTAGGAGACAAATTCACGTACCTAGGAAGCAGCGTCGAATCAACCGAAAAGGACATCGAAACGAGGTTAACGAAAGCATGGACAGCTATTAATAGGCTATCGATTATATGGAAATCAGACCTAACCGATAAAATGAAACGCAGTTTCTTCCAGGCAGCGGTCACATCGATACTGCTATATGGATGCACTACATGGACGCTAACAAAACGACTGGAGAAGAAGCTAGATGGCAATTACACAAGAATGCTGCGTGCAATCCTGAACAAGTCCTGGCAGCAACACCTCACAAGACACCAACTGTACGGCCACCTGCCCCCTATCACGAAAACTATTCAAGTTAGACGAACCAGACATGCAGGACACTGCTGGAGAAGCAGAGATGAACTCATAAGAGATGTACTCTTATGGATCCCCACACATGGCCGCGCAAAAGCAGGACGACCAGCTCGAACGTACATTCAGCAGCTATGTGAGGATACAGGATGTTGTCCTGAAGACCTACCTAGGGCGATGAACGATAGGGAGGAGTGGCGAGAGAGGGTCAGGGATATCCGTGCTACCAGCGCGATATGATGATGATGAATGATGATATTATTCTTCTACCTTCTCTTCCGTAAATGAGTATTTAGTAACCATTCAACTTCGATTTTATTCGCATACTTCATCTGAACATTGCATTATTGCAAGCTCATTAGATTTTTATGAGAAGGTCAGAAAACAGTAAGTGCTTTACTAATTAAGCAATGTTTTTATTACGATTTACTCATATATATATATATATATATTTATATAGTTATTTTGTCCACGTGGATCTAATAGGCTAAAACGATCGGGTAACATTATTCAATTTATAGCACGAATACTCGCCAGACATCCTGAACAGACAAGACACATAACGTGGTCATTCGAAATTTTCGACGAAATAAATAAATAAACAGATAAATAAAACAAGAAAAGATTCTCTGTTTCTCAAGATTACAAAACATTTCCAAGTTCCAGACTTTAAATTACACTCTCTAGGATATTTTGTTTCAAAAGTTCGGTAGAGTATCGAAATTAATTCCATCGTTTCTAATTCTTTTAAAACAGAGTTGTTTTTTTTTTAAGTTTATTCGTATAATGAATCACTGACGTTTAGATTATGCGAAAATATTTGCTAAAATATAATTTCTTTCATTCTTAATTTGTGGTTGGACTGTCACTGTCCAATGTATGTTCTTTTTAAAACAAACTCATATTTCGTTTTGAATCGGAGATTTGAGTTGACTTCTCCAATCAAAATAGCATGGAAAAAGTATTTCCTTTTTCAGTCAACGTATTTATTTGTATTTTGAATTGAGTAGCTTTTAACGATATCATTGTTTTTTTTTTTTAATTGGAATTGTTACTTTCCAAGTTTGAAATGGATTGTTTAAGATTTTCTTCTTCAAAAATTATTTAAATGAATTGAAATAATTCATATTTTACTTTCAATTTTCACTTTTATCTTAATTCAATGTGGAACTAGATTCAGAGGACAAATTTTAACTAAAAATATAGAGATAAACATTTTTGAAATTTTATTGCATAAGAATAATATTCACAAAATTGCATAAATATTAATGATATTGACCAATCCTTCCAGATATGATTCATAAGTTTGTCGAAAATTCCGATGGAAAATTCCGGTTAGGAAAGAATATAGAATCAAACATTTTCAAAATATTTTTTGATGGGAGTAAGAATAGCATTGCTACGTTTTTACACAGAAAACACTGATTTAAAAGATACAGCAAATTATTAAATTTTGGTAATATGTTATTAATCAAATGAGATCTGGGATTAATGGCAACGAACGCCTGACTCCACATTTCCCAGAACTCGAGGACTAGATTGCGGTTTAGTGTCATCCACTGATACGTATATATTATGCCTGTATTTAGGCACCTTCTTCCTGTAGCAATATTTTAAACAAGAATTCGAGCTAAGATTTTATTAACCTCTTTCTATTCGCAGGTGAGATGTAGCAAATTAGGACGAAGGTTGGTGATTTAAAATATCTGATGCTTCGATCCAAGTAAATATTATCATCATCATGTCGCAGCGCCAGTGCGGATCTCCCTGACCCTCTCCCACCACCCTTCTTTATCGTCTATAACTCCTGGTAGGTCTTCAAGGCTACATATTCTATCGGCACAGAGCTGTTGTATATAGATCCTAGATGGTCGTCCTGTAAATTGCCGTCAACCTTTTTCTCCATACGCTTATTTAGCGTCCAGGTAGTGCATCCATACAGCAGTATCGATACGACCGCTGCTTGGAAAAAAAATGCATTTTATTTCATTTGTCAGATCCGACTTCCATATGACCGATAGTCTATCGATAGTATTGTATGCCTTTGCTAGTCACGTGTTGATGTCTGTCTCGATTGATGAGACACTGCTTCCTAGGTATGTGAACTTGTCTACTAGTTTCAGAGAACTACCGTTTAGTGAGGAGATGTCACCTCTTTGATTAAAGCACATGTATTCCGTCTCTTCTGCGTTGACATGCAGGCCTATGCCTGCAGCTGCTCGTTCCAGACTATGTAGCAGGGTTTTGGCTTTAGCGGGTGTATTTGCCATAAGCGCTATATAATCGGCGTAGTCCGCGTCCGTAATTGTATGTGCGGGGTATCTTCTGCATTCTTCCTTTGTTAGCATGAAACGGTTGTCTTTCATTTTATCAATAGACGTTCTAAGCACGTAGTTAGACAGATGATAAAGAGGTATGGGACTAATGTGTCTCCTCGCAGCTCACTTGCAACAATGTCGAAGTAGGCTGTGCCTCCATGCAGGGAGCGGACTTTTACTTTCGTGTTTCTATATAGCATCATAATGGCTGCAACGGTTTCTTTGTTTAGGCCATATGCAAGTAGTATTTGCCCAATCTACCCTCTGTGAATGGAGTCAAAGGCCTAGGCGAAGTCAACGAATAATATGATAGCGTCTCGGTTTTTTACACGTACACCTTCAAGAATTCGACGGATAGTCAAAATTTGTGACGTTCTTCTCAATTTTCTCAATTTTGAGTTCTATGCGGTTGCGTAGTAGAGCATTATATATCTTAGGCTGCTATGGATGTAAGGGTTATACTTCAGTAGTTTTTGGCTAACCCAAGGTCGACCTTCTTAGTGAAGGAGAGGATGCACCCCTTTGTCAATCTATCTATTATCTTTTGATTATATAAGACATTACATTGTCGGAGCAATATATCGTCGAATTGCCTGGTCTTCCATACTTCCGGGGGTATTTTATCAAGCTCTGCTGCTTTTCTATTTTTAATTTGTCTTAGTACTGAGTCGAGTTCTTCTTGCGTAAACAGCCCTAGTTTGATGTCTAATAATTCACAAATATCTCTCGTGATTAATGTGTAACTTTCGGAGGGTTTCCGAGTAAATTCCTCGAAATCTTGTTTCCATTGTTGTATTCGTTCTTCTTGGCTGGTAGCTTTAAGTTTAGCTTTCGCAGTGCTCTCCTTTCTGCTCACTTCGTTTACCGTTTGCCATGCTATTCTAGATTCTCCATCTTCAACCGAGTCTCTGATCTTATTGATCTGATTTTGGATGTATTCTGTTTGTTCTTTTAGGTATATGTTAGCTAATTAATTTTGTGCCTTTTTAAGTATCAGGTCATTGGTATTGGTTGGGTTCTTCAAGAAAATATACTTTTGACCTATGGTGTGGTTTCACCAAAATCCTTAACAAAGACCAACGAAGGCTGAAAGTACATTAACTCAGGTCTTAATATCAGAGATTTTGGACAATTACTAAAGAACCTCCATCCTCAGTTTCCACATTGAATCTCATGAGCAAGTAAAGGCCAATAAAAAGCTTGGACTCGAATACTTCTCTGCTATCTTTAGTGATAATAACTATAGTATTGATACACACACACACACACACACACACACAAATATATATATATATATATAAGTAGTAAAGTTGGCGACCATAGTCGAGGGCGACCCGAAGGCTCCCTTTTCGATATCTTCTACACTGAGGTGTAGGGGGGCGCTACTCCATTCCCTGGATTACTCCACTTGACTCTCAATACGTACCTTATATTCGTTAGTGTTACGCAAGGAGGCATCAAGTACCATTTTTAAAGTCTTTGGTATGACGTGACCTGGGATTGAACGCAGGTCTCCTGGATCATTGCCGAACACTCTGTTCACTAATTTAAACTTGTATTCTCACCGCTAGGTAAATCTAAAGTCCTAGACAGGATATAAAACAGTTGTAAAACCAGAAAAATATTATTGATCTATATACGAAAATGCAGAGTAAATATTTTCCTATTCCAAAAATTGACGATTTATATTTCAAAATGTACCACAGCCAGATACGGATATGCGAAAAACGTACATAGAATGTTCATAACATATATACATAGAACATAGGAATCCTGAAACACGAAAAACACTTACTCTTAGTTCAGGTACGAAACTTTTTATAACCTTTGAGTTTAAAGGTTCTTCTGGCTTTTCCATCTGCCCTCCATCTCGTGCGGCGCCCGTAGCGCGCAAATTCGTCTGGCCTCTGCGAGCCCCGAAAGTCGACCCTTCTCGTTCGGTGTCTAGTTCTCAATTCAACTCACTGACTTTTTCAAAATCCCCCAAATCCTCCACGCACGCTTCCGGTGCGTGACGTCACCCGCACTCCCTTCCTTCGTTTCCCACCTGGGCTATTGTGACATCTCTGAGTGACATGTCCGCTCCGCCCGTGCGCGTGAATACCTGCGGTCAAGTTTGCACCTAACTAACCCATGTGCTGAGCCAAAACGTTCTCAGCCTAACTCAACCCAAAGACAAGATATATAAAACGAAATCCCTCGGTCATTATATTACAAAAACTCATATTGAGTACTACCTCGGTATTAGTTCATTGCTATATCAATTTCTGGAGCTCATTCCTCGATTGGAGTGATGAGACCTACTGTATATGCATTACCAAGCTCTGCGCCCAGATCCAAGACCAGATCTTTATTGCTAGATTAAAGGCAATCCCAGAAATTGAATTATTTTTAAAAAGGTAACTTCGTTTGTAAAGCAGTAGTTTACACATTATTGTGGCTTTTATGGAGGGCCATCTTCATGAATCCCAGGGCCTCTTTAAATTAGTCCTATTTTCGTAGACATAATATCGAATGAGTTTCCAAATCAACGATTCCTCAAAATAGCACTCGTCATCATCATTTCATATATTTGCGCAACGCACCTGGTTATATCATGGATACGCCCGTTTATATATATTTATAAAGTATTTTTCATCCATAAAACCATAAAAATATGCAACCTTATTTTCTAATCAAATGTGCTCTGTCTAGTATAAACTTTTTCAGATACTTATTCGACATGGGTGCATTTGATATAAAGATTACCGGCGCGGAAATTAGAATCGGCCAGCCAAATTCAAATTTCTCCCGAATGTTTATTTCGCACTAATATCCTTGAGAAAGCCATGAATCCACTACTTTCCACGCTCAGCTTAGCCAGCAACATAGTTGCAACTTAAGTGTTTAATAATATATCAGGTCAAGTATCTTTCCTTTCAAGCTGTACCATGTAATCCAGTGCAATCTGTCGTTGGAGATAAGATGGACATCCCAAAGTAACCTCAAAGATTAAATTAACATAAATACGTATTACTGGATCCTGACGATCAAACTTTTTTTAACTCTTCTAAAGATTTTTTTCTATTTTCTTCATTTGCTATGTGTTTCAGAATTGTTTTATGAAAATATCGTGCTTAATGATACATATATTTCATGTTTATAATCTTGTAAGTACTTTTTCTTTCTTCAGACTCTTTTTCTTTCTTTCTTTCTTTCTTTCTTTCTTTCTTTCTAAAATTGACTTTTTTTTTTATTTTTCCGAAAATTTCTTGGCTTTTCTTCTATTTTCTCATTGAAAATTTCTTCTTTCCCACTTTTTTTAAGAGCATTTTTCCTTTTTTTTTCTATCTCTTTTTCTGAAATATCTATTTCTTTTATTTACTTAAAAGTTGTTTTTTTTTCTTAAAAACTATTTTCTTTGGAATTTCTTATGTTTTTTTTTAATTATCAAAAGTTCTTTTGTCAGTTTTTTCCTAAAAAGGAATTTTCTTTTATTCTTTTGTTGTTTCTTTACTATGTTTTTCATGTGTTTGTTTTTTTTTTGTTTTTTTTTAAATTGGAATTTCCTTTATTCCTTAAAATCATGGTTCTTTTTTTATAAACAGTTTCTTTCTGTTTTATATTCCTTTTTCTTGAATATTTCCTTCATTTTTATTAAACGCTCCTTTCATCTTTTATCAAACTTTTTTCTATCTCTAAAATATCTGAAAAAAATGTTCTTACTTTTTTCTTAAATTCCATTTTTGCAGTTTTGTATTGTTTTTCTTTCTTTCCTGTAAATTTGCTTCTTTCATTGAAATTTTCTTCATATCTTTCTTTTTCCATTGAAAGCTTCTTTCTTTCTTCTTTGTTTCTTTCATAAAAAATCATTTTCTTTTTCTTTGAATGTTGTATTTTTCTTTCCTTCTTACTTAAAAGTGTATTTTCTTCTTTCTTATAATCTATTTCATGTAGTTTTCTTGAAATTTTTATTGTTTTTTGTTTTTTTGTTTTTCCTGAAACATTTATTTCCATTTTTCTTATTTCGTGAAATTTACTTTCTTTCTTAAAGGTTTCTTTCCTTGTGGATTTTTTCTTCTTGCTTAATTTTCCTTTTTTTCTTCTTAAACTTTTATTTATTTCTTTTTTTTTTCTTGTCTAATGTGTTGGGGCTGCAGAAAACACCGACTGTAATTCTGCAAAGGAGTAAGACTTCCACAACAAGTGCCTTGTATATGACTCTGACCTATCTAGTTTCATATCCAGATAAATTATTTTAGTTAAGTACTTTTCAGGAAATGTAATTGGCGTATTCTATACACTGGTTACAGGAAATGTTTCATTTTAAGTGACTTTCTTGAAATCTAATACGTTGAACTCACGGCAATTTTAAAGTCTATACTAAATGAAGACACTATCAAATTCTATCTATATAAATAGGTGTCCTGAGTATGAAAAATAACAGCATGTATTAGCGAGGCTCCAGTCTTGGAGTTAGGGGAAAGTGGCTTACATCTTCATTACCATTACTCTCTGTTCCACTCTGACTCAAAGTGGTAATACCTGTTAAGGTCCCATCTGTGTGTCAAAGAAAACTTTTCAATATTATACGAGTGATTGTTATTATGATTATTATTATCATTTACTTCTTGAGAGATTTTCCCAACAGTTTTAGCTGATGGTTTTTCATTGGATTTAGAGTTACAACACGTCTCCTCAAGTCTCCAGGACTCTCCTCAGTATTCTGACCGTTGTCAATAATGCTGTAGTTTTGATGGTCTTCACTCGTCCTGCAAATTCCAAGTCCTCCAGTCCCTTTAATAATCATTTAGTTACTGTACCAAAAGCACCAATCAAAACTGGTATAATTGTCACCTTCATGTTCTATAGTTTTTTTTTTCAATTCAATAGCAAGGTCGAGGTACTTACCCTTCTTTTCATATTCTTTCAGTTTTATTCTGTAGTCAGCCGGGACAGCAAAATCCGCAATTTAGCAAGTTCTCTTTTTTGTTGATTTTTATAAGGTCTGGTACTCTGGCCGAGATTAGGTGAACTGTTTGTATGTCAAAGTCCCCTATGAGTTGATGTGTGTCATTTTCTATGAAAGATGCTGGGTTGTGCATATACCAATTGTTCGTATGGTCAAATTTAAATATCTTGCACATCTCCCATGGATCACCTTGCCCACCCAATCGTATCAAGTATTATACCCCTTCCGTTCTAATTTGCTGCATTCGTTTATTATGTGATGGGTGGTCTCGTGTCTATCACCACATAACCTACGTTTGCTATTTTGTTGCACCTTATCTATTCTCGCTTTGATTTTATTGGTTCTCATGGCGATGTTTGTGATGCTGTTATATTCGGTTTCTCTTTTAAAGTTTCCTTTTCTTAACGACGTCCCGGTTTAGTCGTGTGAGGTGTTGTTTATTAGTCGTTTAAAACACCCATAGAGTTGTTTTTCTTCACATTTTTGGTTCCTTGTTATTGTCATTCTGTTGGTCATTGTGATATCAGTATCGTTTTTGATGGCTGTAATCAGTCCTCCTTGTGCTTTTTTATGTAGTCTTTGAGTCGTTGCTTTGATGCGTCAACGCTGTCTTCAATGTTGATAATTCCTCTTCCTCCATCCTTTCTTGACACATATAGTCTGTCATCGTCGTCTCGGGGATATAATACCTTATGCAAAGTCCATGTGATTAAGTTCTTCTCTGGTCCACTTCAAAAAGGGTGCCGAATATCTAACGAGGAGTACAGCTCAGGTATTTATTCCTTTGATAATGTTTCTTCGAGTTTTATTTCGAGGAGTTTTTTTGTTCTCCTGAAATATTCTTTCTGAATTTTTTTTCTTTTATCACCGCTTGTTTGATGGTGTCTGCCTCCAAGATGCCCAAGTATTTCTACATTTCCTTTTCTCCGAGCGTTCCAATCTTGTCTTGATGTGGCAGTTCCATTCCTTCAGTTATATGTCGTTTGCCACTTCTCATTACTAGCATGGCACATTTTTCAATGCTAAATTCCATTCCTATGTCCTGACTGTATATTCTAACTGCGTGTATAAGAGTTTCCAGTTCTATTGCACTTTTTGCAAATAGTTTGATGTCATCCGTGTATATCAGGTGATTGATCTTTCCCTGCGATTTACTAAGTTTATAACTCGTTGTGATTTTTTTTAGTATGTGCTTAAGTGGCATTGTAGCAATTATGAATAGTAACGGTGATTTGGATCTCCATGAAAAATCCCTCTTTGGATCTTTGTTTCAGCTAAGCTTCCCCCTCCTGCTGTCATTTCCACATTCCATGGTTCTCTCGATAAAGTTTATGACTTCATGTGATATTTTGTTCATTTTGAGGCAGTTTATTATCCAGCGTTGCGGGACCATATCATATGCCTTTTTTGAAGTCAATTCAGGCCATTGCTAGATTTTTCCGTCTGGTCTTGCTCTCGTTTAGAATGTGTTGATCTATGTAAAGTAACTCTGCTGTGCCCCTGTATCCTTTCTGTTCATCAGGGAAGAATCCGTGTCTTGTTAGTGAGTAGCAAATCTCTCTCCTTATTTGTGCTGTTGATATTTTCCCCAATATCAGTAGGCAGGGAATGGGTCTGTAGTTGATTGGTGCAGTTCCTTTGCTTGGGTCCTTTTTGGATCAATGTAGTCTTTCCTTTGGTCATCCATTCGGGTACGTGTACCCTTTGTAGGTATCTACTAGTTTCTAATGCTAGGCTGTCGTGAATGGAGGTGAATTTCTTGAACCAGGAACCATGTATTCCAGCATGGCTTGGCGGTTTTCGGTTTGATATTATTTTAGTGTCGTTTTGAGTAAATCTATGCGTATTTCTGCTTTCAGACCTTCTTAAGTCCTTCTAGTTCTCTTGGCATATAGCTTATCAATTCGCCCTTTTCGTCATGTATTTTGGTTGCCATATTTCAGTCCAAAATCGTTCGTTTTCTTTTGCATCCGGTTGTTGGTATCTTTTCGTGTCATATCCTCCCAAATATTGACAGAACTTTTTAAAAACTTTTTTGTAATGGCCTGTTTTGTCTGTATTGTTTTACTCTTTGTCGATATCTCTTTAATCTTCGTTCCTTTGCCAGTACATTCTGGTTTATTTTCTCTAGTTATATAGGTATTTTTTCTTGTGTTCCCTTTTCCTTTTTGTCTCTACGTGTTCCAGCGTCTTTCCTTTGTTTTATCGTATTGGCTTGTTTTCATAGTTCTTTTATCTGCGTCTCCAGTCGAATTTCCCATCCTGGTTTTGATTTCTTCATCGTGCTCTTTGAGAGGATCCCAATTTTCTCACAAACTAATTTCGCTCCTGCATAGATTAGTTCATTTAATTCGGTTATATTATTTGTTGATGTATCAGGTTGTACTTGATTTATTTTATTCGTTTCCGACATGACCGTTCTCAATTCTATGTTTCCTAATGATGGTAACGTAGTCTTTTCACTGTTCATAATTCTCTTTAAATTTTCTTCAAATGATTTTTGTTGTGCGTTGTTTTGTTGTGCGGTGTTTCCATTTTCCAAATTTGGTTGTTCATTTTGTTTTGGATGTTTTTGTTTGATAATACTTAGTGTGTCTGGTACTGCATTACTATTTTGTTCATTGTTTATTTTCTGGTGTATTTCAAGGTGCATTTCACGGTCAGAAAACCAGTCTTTCTTTATTATTATCTTGACTTGATCAGCAATTCTTTGTTTTGTCAGAAAACTAGCACATTCTTGCCAGATCTCTATAATTCTTTTCCTATATCCTCTTCGTGTAGGGTTGCTCATAAAATAGCCGTGGAAATATACTAAGCTTTTTGCTTAGATGTGGCACAAGGCCATATGAAAGGGGCACACAATGAGACTCGAACTCACTCGTGTAGGTCTGCTAGTCGAGCTTGCTAACCATTACACCACCAGAGGCGCCTTCATAAAATAGCAGTGTATTGAAAGTTGGCTGTCTTACCCTCGTCCATTTTTTGTGTCTACGTCTTTTGTTGGTGTGGTTCCTTAATTCGTCATTCCTGTACCTGAAAAAAGAACAGCCAACATTCGCAGGATGACGATCGAGTCTCCCACGTTGACTATCAGGAGAGCACCTACTAAGCATGACACCCAAGCCTCTTGCCTGGGTCCCACGTTGTGTCATATTCTTTATCAACATTTTTATGATGGGTGGTATATTGTAACTATACCAACCCAGGAGTTGTTTATTATCTGTGTGCCTGACAAAGATGTGACCGCAAACAGTCACAGTGACTGTTCATGAACAAGGTATCACAAAAAGAAACAATAAAAAAAACAAAAACTAACAAACAAACCAAAGTTTTAACGTAGTTAAAGTCTATTAACCTCCTATTTTTATTTATTTATTACTTGAGTACCTGAAGTAGCTTCAGGTGTTCCTGTATTACCTTTATGGTTTATATTTACTCTAACTATTCTAAAACTTTATTTCCATTAAAGCTGGTCATAAATACTAAGCTTCTGATGTTTTGTCCTTTATATGGAGGACGGTAACTGTTCTTACTTAATGCTTAATGCTTTCAGGCTACATCAGGTACGTATTTTCATAGATTAAGAGTTGTCATAGATTAGCAATATAGAATCTAAGGCTGTAAATTTTACAAAATCTATTTCGTGATTTCGAAATAATTTTATTGAAAATAATTTTGGGAATTAAAACGTATTTATTTAAAACACAACTGTTCTCCAAAAGATTTTTTGAGTAGCTAAAATCAATGTTTTAAAATAAAAGGCAGATTCTAATGACCTAAGGTTCTTCTTTTTTTTATTATATTAATTATAAGTTACTTGAAATTATACTGACACTTAATTGTATTTGATAGGAATACTTGATAAATAGAATTAATAATGTTAATAGCAATACATGAAACCATTTACCAGAGAGCAAACAAATGTATTCAAACTCGTTTAAAAACACAGTTACCAACAAACCATTTGCTCCCAAATCATATATATATATATATATATATATATATATATATATTAGGTATCAAATAATAACCGATGTTTATACAACAGCGTTGCTTCTAACAAAGCCTTCATCAGATGATGACTCGGGGTTCAGACATGGTTTCAGGGCCGAAGCGTCATTACCACTTGCCCAGAGCGCCCACCATCAGACTTTGTCAGATTGTTGTCACTCTATGGGATTGCCAGATCCACGTTAATGCAGTTAGAACCTTATCTTGGATCTTTTTTCTGGTATTTCCTCTTGTCTGATGGAGGAAGTCCAATATTAATCAAGAAAACGGGGTTTGAGTTGGCAATAAAACCTCTGCACCCGACTTGGAGAGGAAATGCATTTGTTATCCAACCATTTCTGACATTGTTCTCGCAGATCCTCAAACTTTTACAACCTACACTGATGTGCCCAGTCGAACTTTTCTTCAAAAGGGACCGTTAACTCAACAACGAAAACGTTTTTTTGCTTTAACTGACCAAATGACAATATACATACAAAGGTTTATTAATATTAGTTACTTGAAATCATAAAAAAGTGAAAAAGTCTTTTGTAAAATAAAAGCGGAGCTTAGATTAGTGACAACAGCAAGAATATAAAGCACCTCGAGAGAATCGAACTCACGACACAATAACAATTTATCTATGTACGCAGCTTCCTTGCCAATACATTTCAGTTGATGAAGATATTCGTGACATTCATCGCGTGACTGAGAAACAACGTAGAAAAAGATTTTGACTGAAGAGAATTTTGCACAATGTACAAGTCTACGAAACCGGTAATCGTTAATATAAAATATGTATACTGACTGATACTTCCTTATCTTTTCAACTAATATTAAACGTATTTCTGCAATTGAGTTGGACTTCCTATTCTGATAAAAAGAAAAGGGTGATATAAGTAACAGATATAATAATTTCTTAGGGTTTATAATTGTTTTTTTTTTCTAGTTTAAAATGTAAGCAAGTTTTATTAATAATTTATGTAATTGAAGATTAATAATCTCGTAATGAATAGATGTTGTGAAGCATAATGTGATGTTTATATCGGAACGGAAAGGTGTATATGAATGTGTGAAGTATTACATTGTTCTTGTAACCTTTAAAGTTAACCTATGGAGAAATATCACACGAACACCTGTTTGATCAAGTCCACGCAACACTTCACAATGGATATCTGGGCGGATTGAACTGTTTCGCATGAGTTAATCAACAAAACCTTTGAAATTTGCTATGGACGGAAAACATAGTATCGGAGAAGCATGGTATTTCTTTTTAAATTTAATTGTCGATCCAGTTATTGGTGTATTAAAAATGATCTGGCTTTAGCCATTGTTGAAGCCGAGATGAGGCTAAGAGTTTAAAAACTGATTTTCAAGATTCAAGCAGGCTAACTGTATGATATTTGCAATATGCTATAATTAATCTATTTGCTTCTAGTGGAACATCATACAATCAAAACGGATATTATAAGGGATTACTTATAACCAAACTCTCAA
This sequence comes from Sepioteuthis lessoniana, assembly GCA_963585895.1. NCBI lineage: Eukaryota > Metazoa > Mollusca > Cephalopoda > Myopsida > Loliginidae > Sepioteuthis > Sepioteuthis lessoniana. Next base: position 11,982,620 of record OY757912.1, on the reverse strand, counting down.
AAATAGTATTGCATGAATATGTATAAGGAGGCTATTTATCTTTAAACTGTTATGTATACATAATTTTGGTATCAACTTTAGGAGAATAAGAATTTGGTAATAAATGATAACTTATAACTTATGCCCGTGGTGTTATGGAGGTGCCCGTGGTGTAATGGAGGTGCCCGTGGTGTAATGGTTATCGTCGCAGGAATTGGACACGGCGATACGAGTTCGAATCCTGGACTGATTGCATATCACATAGCACTAATACCCTTGGGAAAGGTATGAATCCAATTATTTTCCCTCCAGCTATGGGTAAATAGTAGGGCAGACTAGGTTCTTCAACCTTGGTTAGGCAAGTAGTCTATGAAAAGGAAAACTCTGAATTCAAACCTGTTAAACTCCGCTTAAAAAATTGACCTTGTGTCATATCCCGTCCGAGCGGAGGGGTTGGGTAAATATGATAAATGATAACTTATAATATCGACGTTGATTGCATAATGTTTTATTTGATATAATAAAATCTTGGGGCCGTAGTCATCATGGCGTAATGGCAAAAGTGATGGACTGCGGTCTCTTAGTAATTCAGTTCGAACTCCAGTCATGCTATTACAATCACATTCAGACTAATAAACTGGGAAAATCGTGAACACCCTTATACAGCCCAGCTATGGGTTTAATAATATGACTGCAGTTCCACAAGAATATTATTGGTATTTAATAATCCAAGAGAGTTGATATGATTAAGAAACGAATTAGAACAAATCCTAAAGTCCTCGTATTTTTGGCTTAAATGAAAATAATTTTTTTATAAAGCATATTTTGATGTGTTTTTGATTTCACATGAACCATTCTATATCTTTAATTTTAAATCATTGTGTTGACATAGTTGCATGCCAAGGGCTCAAGGAAAGACAATACTTATATATAAAAAATATCATCTCTTCTTTTGCATAAATTATGAAAGGTACAAAATAATTGGCGAAGTAGTTGAATGAAGAAAGAAAGCGTCGGGATAGTCAGGGAACCGCTAAGATTTACACGTTAATCTTTTCTTATTTTCGGACGGATTCTCGAGTCTTCTGTCTGGGAACGTCTTGGGATTAACTTGGTCTCCGTGTCAGCTTCTGTTCTTATAAATGGACACGAAGACTGTGTTGATTTTCCACGTGTTTATTCATCCAATTTTCCAAGTCAACCGTATGGCTGAAAAAGTTGCCATTGTAGGCGTCCGTTCGTTATGGCACCTCCGAATACCCTAAATCAAATCTGACTCGTTCTTGGACTGAACCAACCATTCGGAGAACTGCTAAAACGGTCAGCCAGGGGTTAAATCTTGTTTATTATATCACTGGTTATTTTTCTATGACATTTCTTCCGCCGATTTACCAGTTAACCTTTGATTTCTACTATTGCTTTACAAAATTAATGGGTGACCTATTCATCATGTAGCAACTTGATTTTTTGTTAGTATTTCATTGACTTATTTATTGATATATACTTTTGTGGCCCCGGAAAAGGTCACTAATGAAAACACAAACACGGATATTAGATAACAGATTATATTACACAAGAACGATAGAGTTACATAGAAAAGGTAAGAAGTCTCATACTGTTCGTATAACACCGATAGTGAACTGCCCTTCTGGCAGCAAAATCTCTGTACTAATAACGGTGAGAAGAGTCCATTATAGTAAGATGGTAAGGATCCCACAACAGATACATAGACAGATTATTTGATAGATTGATTGGTTTTAACGACATATGAACCCTACGACGAATTGATTGATTTAACGATATATGAACTCCACGAAAGTTATTCTGTGCATAGAGGTTAGGGAATGATATTCATATTTACATCTTATATAGATTTTTCTTAAGAGGATTTGTCATCAGGCTCAATCGAATTAGAATAACTTTCAAACCGATTTATTAGACCCATACACAGGACTTAACAGGGGCTTATTCACCAGTTGAGAGTGGATCTGGGAGTAATGGCAATAAAATGGTACCCCACACTCCACAGATCTTCAGAACTGGATCATTAATATCAGATGCATTTTAGTATCATACCCAGGGCTCCTCTTTATCTGGGGGCGTTACCCCTTTGCAGGATATAGCTTATTTTTTTTTTTACTCATAGACAGGGAGGTTTAATTATTTGCTTTATGCTATAGAAAGTTTCATATTTTTTGTTCTTAATATGATCGTGTTTAGGCGGGAATGATGAAATCTTTACCGATGCGTGAAATGAGACCTGTGAACCAAGATCAAATACCTGCTGAAATTGTGATAAGTTTTCCATGATGCTTTTAAAAAAAGACACGTAATACTTCTTTTCTACCCAGTAGTAGGACAGTCTGGGCACCCTTGCAAAGCTTGAACAACTGGTCTAGGAGAATATAACCTTGACTTCAAACTCGACGTCACCATACCTTGGAAAAGCGTTGGTAATATAGTAGTAGAAGTATACCTTACCAATAATAGCTCAAAAGAATGTTGGCTTTGTTACTGATAGAAGCTCAGACGTTCTCTGATAAAATGATGTCCGACATTAAATGCAACAAACTTTTACTGAATAGACAAGCTCAGACGTCCTCTGATAAATTGATGTCTGACATTAAATGCAACAAACTTTTAGTGAATAGACAGAATACTGGTATTTGATTTATAGTTTAGTCGGATAATTTCATTGAATACTTTTTCTAGTAGATAAGATTATTTTTTAAAGAGTATCCCGATATGTGTTGGAAGAGTACGCACATTACAGTGAGAGCCGAATGAAAATAAAATATTCTTTAAATTGAATAAAACATCTTCGATTCGAAATTCCAAGAAGTTTCCAATTATGACAGACATATGCGAAAGGCCAGAATGTATAACAGCCTCACCATGAAATTCAGTTTAGCGTCAAACCCAGAAAAAAACACTTTATGTCGGGGGAGGAGAGGTTCTTTCTTCATTGCAGGGGATACAGTCCTCATTCTCTAGGCCTCGTTGACAATGCAATGTGAGTACCAATTTCGACCAGGAATTTCTCCTTTAGTCTCTGCGAACCAATCCAAAAGAAAGAATTTTCAATTCCAAAACTTCTGAAAGGAATGGAATCAGTTTATTCTACGCCTCATCGACATGCTTAGGGTTTTAAAGTGTATTAGATAAAAAGAAGAAAGTGTATTTTAATAAATGTAGAGAGTTTCAAAATATACTGAATATCAACAAAATATCAAATTCCCTTTGTGTCCCATTATTACCGTGGTAGGGGTGATGAAAGAACACACACACACACACACACACACACACACACACACATATATATATATATATATATATCTTTAAGAAAAAACCAAAGACCGGTTAATTTAGGATTATAAATTTATTTCCATCCTGTTTTTCAGTTTCTGGTGTAAACCAAAAACACGAAGAAAAATAAAACAGGACTTCTTCAGATCCAATGGATAAATAAAACAGACTATATATATATATATATATATATATATATATATATATATATAAAGGGTTTGGACAAAATAATGGAAACCCTTAAAATCTTAGTACCATAAATTTGGAACTCCTATGAAACCATTAAACGTTTGTTATTTTTATGTTTTTTTTATTTATTAATGGTTTTTCTCGTCTTATTTTACTAAAATTGCTTTTTCACAGATATCATCAGAAGAAATTAATCAAAATCCATTAAAATATCAGATGCATCAGACTTTAAAAGAAGTCAAATTGTTGGTGCTCGTATGGCAAGCGCTAGTGCAAGAAACCCACTAAATTATTTGGTTTAGCAAGGAGTATCGTTTATGCATATTGCTTGTTATTTTTGTTAATAAAAAATCCATTCTTTGATATACTTACAAACTCCACTAATAATAACGAAGTCACTACATACGAGGTGCATACGATAAGTTTCCAGACTTTCTTCGTACGGGGCCGTTTTATTGATAGTACACACATGAAACTAGTCCCCTTCGAAGTATTCTCCTCCGGCTGCATTGCACTTGTTGTACCGTTCCAACAACTTCTAGAAGGCAACATGGAAGTCCTCTTGTGTGACATATCGGCCGAAACGTTGTGGAAATAAATAACAATAAAGATGAAGACAACAGTCCGAAAACTCTTAATGATAAAATCATCGAGCTTCGTCTCAGAAATTCAGACAACCAATGTATTTTTTATGCGTCCATTTCAAGAGTGCCTCCCGAAAAACAAAAAAAGAATTTTTACATTGGCCATACAACCACATTTTCTCGTCATCTTACTTATCACCTTTCTCAAACTCGTGCCATAAAACAACATTTGATTATAAAACAAAAAAATAGTTCTAATCAACTCACGTCTTCCGATGTAAGGATGGAGCTCGCAGATAATACAATGATTATATATAAAAGCAATGATAAAAAACGATTACAATTCTGAGAAACAATAAGTATAAAAAATAAACAAAAACAAATACAAATAAAATAGCATTTAACATCGACACCAACATATTAAATATTTTTTATAACCAAAAACCATTAACTCTATTAACCTTTTTCCTAATGAACGTTTTAGATTAAACGCTGAAAACGTTCCGACCGACAACTTAAAAAAAGAAAAGTGTTACAAATTATTAAAACAATAAAAACTCAACAGAAAACTTAAAACTACACGACCCCTGATGGAAACTAAAAGTATGATCGAAAGGGCTTTGGTAGAAGATATGGGACAATTCCTTTACCATCTAGATCCCGACACTAGAAAAATAACAAGGAGTCTTGAAAAAAATGAAATAAAATATATTGAACAAACAGTGTTCTATCGTGGTTAAGTTATTACTTAAATAATAACTTGCTGCCTAAATATACACTCTTTAATATATATATATATATATATATATATATATATATATATATATATATATATATATATATTGAGTCAACCGGGTTTCGATCTCAGCTACGGGAAGATACTGTCTAGCCACTCTGATGAGTTCTGATAGAACGAAACAGATCTGTCTGTGAATAACTATATATATATATGTATATATATATATATATATCGATAATGGAGTATAATACAAAAATATATATAGAAAAATTGATAACAAGGTAATCCAAATAGAAGGAGAGATTTATAGAGAAGTAAAGTCGACACTTAAGTGTTTCGGTTCTAATGAGCCATCATCAGGGCTGTGAGGGATGATATAAGAGATGTGCAATCAACGATGGATGTTTAGCAATACAAAAATACAAAAAATGCAGATTTTCCCTACGTTTTCGTATTTTTGTTTTTTTTAAACATACGTGGTTGATTTAACATCATTAATATAACTGGAATATAAAGCGATGGAAGCAAACAAAGGCATATGTTATGCAAAAGGTAAATGCGATGTTGATCACAGTAAATTAATCAGATGGTTGAAGAAATTTAGCTTGCAAGAGTTCGAAGAACCTCGACGATCAGGCAAGCTTAGGTAGTTCTAAAACTGAATTCCGAAGATTCCTACAGATACAAATCTGTGTTTCCAATAGATACAAATCTGATTAGTAGTTCTTGGAGAGTATCTAGTGAGCTCAGTATCCCACAGTTCAGGGTAGTTCATCACCTTCACGAGCTTGGCAAAAAAATTTCGTTCATCCGAACTATGCTTCTTATTACCAAAATATAAGACAATTGATTTACAATAGAAAAAAGAGGAATTCGTTGTGGCGTATTATTTTTCTAAAAGGTTGACTTTGGCATTAAATAACCCATGAGGGTTGATATGGCATTCAAAAAACGCACCCAAACATCGAAATTTTAAAAAAATAAACATGGAAATGCCTGAGTTTATTAAATTATTAAGTAAAAGGTTCAGAAATATGTATATGAAAAAAAGATGTTGAATTGTAAGTTTCTCCGTTAAATCAAAAGAAAACAAGACAAAAGAAAACAAAAAACAGCTAAATGTTCACTTACCCCCTCTTCTCAATCCCGTTGGCTGTAATGTGTGGCTCTACATTACACCGACTTCGCTTCAATTGAGAGGTAAGTACCCTGACACAATGAATGTCATAGATATGACACTGATTAATCTCATGGCAATACTCCAGATTTGGAGCTTTGACGAATATAGAGTACTACTTCATCGTTATTACTCCGATTTTCTCTTTGAATCGTTGAGGAAAAACATTTTAGATTCCAATCCATTGGTCAAATACAACTGTTCAATCATTTACGACTGGGTACAAAAGCAAAACTAGGAATATTTTAGTATAGTAATAAACTACTCTATCATAAAACGAGACGAATTTTAACATTAAAGAATAAATAACAAAAATAAAAAGAAAGACACCAAACTGTAGATTTACTTAATAAGGCCACCATGTCAATTATTGTTTCAAAACGCCTACATGACTTCAAAATAAATTCTTAAGACATTTTATTCTATTCCAACTCAATGACAATCTTAAGCGAACCAATAGTTGGACGGAAGTTGCATGCTTTGTTTTCTAAAATGACCCATATGGGGTAATATTGGGAGTTAAGCTCTGGATTTAAATCTGGATTTAATTGCTGTCCTCACAGTTTTCTCATGGACTTGCGGTACACTAGCGGGCATTCTTATTGACGTTGTCGGGTCCTTCTTAATCGCCATAGCGAGAGCAATTTTTAAAAAATCCTTTCGTTTTTTAATAAAACATCCACTTCTCCTTTTCATTAAAAAGGTTTTTCCTGAAAAAAATGTCTTTGCTTTGTATATTGTAGACAAAAAAACTTTGACTTTGTTTCGGCATTAAGCAAAGCATAGATCCTTTGTCGTTTCTTTTCTTGCTCACTCATACTGGGCTGAATTTTAATGAGAAAGTGATTGAATAATAGAGCTAATCATGAAAATTTAGCTTTGCCACGTTTTTTTTTTTTTTTTTTTACAAATAAAGGAATTTTTTTTTTGTTGTTGTTATAATTATCATTATCATCAATTTTATTATTATTATTTTTATTTTTGTTATTATTTTTAGTAGTAGTAGTCGTAGTACACATAATCATTTGTGATAAATAGCAATACTAGAAACTATAGAACTGAGTACAAACCAATTGTAATATTTGAACCCATTTAACACGGGCTCGTTCAAAATTAATCCAATCAACAAAATTTATACAAATAAGTAAAGCAAAGTTTGTGATTGTAGTCGAGGGCAAACGGAAGGCTTCCTTTTCAATAGCTACTACACCGAGGTGTAGGGGAGGGTGCTACTCCTTTTTCTGGATTGCGCCACTTTACCCTTGATACGTACCTTATAATGCTGAGTGTTAAACAAGGAGGTATCAAGTACCATTTTTAAAGTCTTTGGTATGACTCGACCTGGGGTTGAACCCAGGTCTCCCGGACCATTGGCGAACACTCTACCCAATATATATATATATATATATATATATATATATATATATATATATGTATATATTATTTGTAAAGGAATATATTGTAGGTAAAATTATTCTGTGTGCAAATAAAAGAGATTTGGTTCGTTTGAAAATAATCTTACCAAAAAATATTTGTTTCCAAATCAATCAATATATATTGTTATCTACAAACTGTTTCGTCGTATCAAAACTTTTTCAGTGTGGCTAGACACGAAGGAAGCTTGAAGCGAAACCTGTCCAAGTTTACGTTAAACTTAGCATCAGACCACTCGGCCAACAAGCGTACCATGTCGGCTAGGGAATTGTAAGGTATTAGGTAGCAACAGCAGCAGCTGCAGCGTTTGTTTGTTTACATTAGCATTAAATAACTCACAAAGTTTGCTATGTCATAAAACACAACCAACCAAATACATCCCAACAAATCTCAACTGCTAAATAATAATAATCATATTACTAGTAATTATAATAATACTGAAAAATCAAGTCGGATCAAGACGTATATTCATAGATAAATAATAAAAAAAGATGTTAATGTGCGTATACCTTGTGAGTTCTTTGTTAACGCAAGATTCTCGTCTAAACTTTTTCAAGAGAGAGAGAGAGAGAGAGAGAGAGAGAGAGAGAGAAAGAGAAAGAGAGAGAGAGTGTGACAGAGAGAGAGTGACAGAGAGAGAGAGAGAGAGAGAGAGAGAGAGAGAGTAAGTGTGCATGCATTAAGCTTTCATGGATGCCCGTAAACCAAGAAGTAGTGCAATCGTGACCAACGGTTTCATTCTCAGACCATTGCTCATCATCACTTCCACTCGCTCTTCTTCTATTCACTAGGACACCCGGGAAAGATACGTGAGATTATGTGCGTATGTGCAGGAGAAAACTGCACATATATATATATATATATATATATATATATATATATATATATACATACATATATATATATATATATATATAAAGAAATAAAGAAATAGGTAGCTAGATAGTTAGAAAATAAAAATGATAGAAAATTATGTCTTACTCTTTATTTCTTTATTTCACCATTTATTGTATATTTTGAGAATATATATATATATATATATATATATATATATATATATATATGAGTGTGTGTGTGTCTCTGTGTGTATCTGTGTATGTATGTATGTATAGGTATATATACACATATATATATATATATATATATATATATATGTTATATATATATTCATATATAAATGAATAAATAAATAAATAATGTGTGTGGGGGATATATGTGGGGTGATTTTGTGTTGATCTATGTATATGTGTGAGAGCGTGTGTATGTGTGAATATGTAATATTGCTTGTGTTTACATGTTTGATAATATGTCTTTAAATGTATGCATGTGATTTTCAGTGTAAACTTCTTCTTCTTCTTCTTCTTCTTCTTCTTCTTCTTCTTCTTCTTCTTCTTCTTCTTCTTCTTCTTCACCCTTTTTCTTTGAATTTTCCTCGCATTTTTTATTATATTAATTGTGGCTTTCGATTTTGAAAGTAGCCTATGCGTGTGTGTATATACATACATATGCGATTGTGTGCGTGTCGAAGAGAGTAAAACTCAATATGAAATATAAAATCACATCTATACACCAGTAGATACATGTATATGCAGAGAAAGAGAGAGAGAGGGAGACGTAGAAAAAGAGAGAGTGAGTGGGTTAGAGTTGGGAAGAGAAAATAACACTCTTTTTTTTATAGTATTATCATGTGATTTTTTAAAAGGATACATACATACATACGTACATACATACATACATACCTAAGTGTGTGTTTATGTGTGTCTAAATAGTTAAAAGTTGTTGTTCACGAGCAATGTTCCAACTTCGAATAAGGGTATGTATTCCTGGCACTTAAAATTCTGCGGTGTGTTCTTTGAGACATTTCATCACTGCAGATTTCACATCTTCATCACGGGCATCACTGGATTAAAATCTCTTTGGCCCCACGTCAAAAGGTTTAAGAGGCAAATGTTATTCCAAACAGGAACTATGTTGAGTCGTAGGGATGTGATCCACAGACGACCAGCTTCATTTTGAGGCATGATGCGTATTCCTGTATCGGTAATTATTTCTGTACAAAAGAAAAGAAGATGTTTTTTTTTAATTCACCCTCGTATATAATTACATCTCTAAGCATGTACATGCATATATATGAAATGATAGAGAGAGAGAAAGAGAGAGAGAGAGAGAGATAAACGTTTTTATTTTTGTTTCCATCGTACTATTGTTATGTGATTTCTTTTTGATAAAGAAAACATACATGCATTACATACAGACATGTATGTGTGTGTGTGTGTGTGTGTGTGTGTGTGTGTGTGTGTGTGTGTATGTGTGTGTGTGTGCTCACGTACATATATACATGCCAGAGTATGTATACATGTATGCATCGGTGTGTCAGTCTGTTTTTGTCTTTCTGTACCTCACTATCTGTGTGTGTGTGTGTGTGTGTCTGCCTGCCTGTCTGTCTGTCTGTCTCTCTCTCTCTCTCCTCTCTCTCTCTCTCTCCGATTGTATGTCCATGCATCTGTCTCTACTCATTTCACATTTTCTTTTAAGGTTTTTCTCTTGAATGATTTTTTTTTTCATTTATCAAAAGTTTTCATCCTTTCGAAACACGCAGGAATTATTAGCAAAATCAATATCCATATATATATATATATATATATATGTGTGTGTGTGTGTGTGTGTGTGTGTGTGTGTGTGTGTGTGTTATATTTAGACTATTTGCATACTTATGAGTGTAGATGTATATGTGACTACCTTTGTGCGTATCGTGTCTTCTTATTCTTGAGATCATCTGTTGAAGAAAAAAAAGAAAAGAATAGAAAAAAGAAAAAAAACGATACAGGGAAGAAGGAAACAAAAAAAAATGTTCGGAACATTTCTGCAGGGGAACTTATTGATGCATGATTTTCAAAATAGATTTGTCACGCTCTGATGAAATTTGGGTTGGAAATTTGCCGCGGGAAAAGGAAATATGAGATGTCGAATTTTATAATATCCACAACATTTTCTAATTCTTTTGAAACCTTTTTTTTTATCGTTTTTAAATTTTTAGCGATGTCATTTTTTGCGTTATTAACTTCTTATCAGTCCCCAGTAAAACGATATTTATCTGTATTTCATATTGTATACACTTGCGCGGTTGCATGCACAGGTCTTCATACAAACATGAACTTACACACACAAAGAAAGAGAGAAAAACATATATAAACAGGCGCATATAAACACACACACACACACACACACACACATATATATATATATATATATATATATATATAAAGTAAATCATTATATGTACAAATACGCAATTAAATATATATATATATGAAATTAATTGCGTATATATATATATATATATAATTGTATATATATATATATATAATTGTATATATATATATATATAATTGTATATATATATATATATATAAGGAATTGTGCACACACACATATATATATATATATATATATATATATATATGTATGTATATAAGGAATTGTGTATATATATATATATATATATATATAAGTAGGCCGCCGAGGTCGAGAGTTACTCAAAAGCTCGCTTTTCAATCGCTACTTCACCAAGGTGTTGAGAAGGATGCTATTTCTGTCCCATATTGCTCCTCTTGCCCTTGATCTACACATAATAAGTCTGAGTATTAAGCAAGGAATCATAAAGTACTATTCTTTAATTTTCTGCTGATTCGACCTGGGATTGAATCCTAGTTCATTGGCGAACATTATAACCATTATGTCAACATATATTTGCGATTCATTTTATATATACATAAAACTTTAATGAATAGAATTTACGGATGTTGATTCGTGGAAATATCTTCGGCCGCTTTAAAGTATTGTAAATTTCTATTAATTGCCAACTTATTGGTCTTAGTATTTGCGTTGTTTTTTTTTCTGATGAAATATTGGCTCTGTTGGTGTCCTTTCAGAATATTTTGGAGGAAGGTTTCTGAACGAGAGGAGAATATGCAAGACCCTTTTTTAAAAGAGGTCTCATAAATGTTTTCGGTCATCTTGCATGATCCGAAATTTACTGTTTCAAAACAGGACAAAATGTCTATCATGAAAATTTATTGCATAATGCTCAGTTCTAGAACTTACTGTATATTGTTAATACATCACGTAGCTTTCTTTAGTTGGAATATAATTGCTTCAATGAGCCTGGGAAGAAAGGAGTACAATTCCTTCGCCATCTTCACAGGTATGAGATTATATTCTCTGGGATGAGCTTCCACAACTCTTCAAGATTACGTGGATTCTTCTGACAAACCTCTGTTTCGTTCTGCCCACATTTACACTGTGATATTTAAGTCGGGGCTCTAAGTTACTAAATATTTCCCTACGGTAATATCTTCATCAGCATTTTGTCTATGATGAAGTATATGGCATGCAGCTCCGTCATGATTAAAATCTTTCTTTCATTCAAGTCTGGTTTCAAATTGTCCTTCGGCAAGTGAATGTATATGGCACCATTCATGTTACCGTCAATTTTAAGCAACTTAAAAAGCATAACTTTTTATGCGTCTCCAAAGTATCAGCTGCTTGACCAAAGACTTCAATATTTTAGTTGCTTAACATAGATCTTTTCGTTTGTTTGCCGGCTTTCTGACTAATTCTCGCTAATTAAAATTCTGCTCTATCCAAGTTTCATGCCTCTTTAACCAACTTAATCTTACCTTCAAATGCTTTTTGGTTAATGTTGGTTTCTCGCAATGTTCCCACTTTAGTTTTACTTCTCGGAGAATGCGCTTGATGGTATCGACTGTCACCAAATTGGACAAGTTTAACTTTTCGGGGAATGCACTTGATGATATAGACTGTCACCAAATTGGTCAAGGTAACCTTCTCGGAGAATACGCTTGGTAGTATCGACTGTCACCAAATTGGACAAGTTTAACTTCTCGGAGGATGCGCTTCATAATATAGACTGTCAGCATATTGGACAAGTTTGACTTCTCGGAGAATGTGCTTGATGATATCGACTGTCACCAAATTGGACAAGTTTGACTTCTCGGAGAATGTGCTTGATGATATCGACTGTCACCAAATTGGACAAGTTTGACTTCTCGGAGAATGCGCTTGATAGTATCGACTTTCACTTAATTGGACAAGTCGCATTCATTGATGTATTGTATAGTAGTCTTCTATAGTTTATCGTTTACTGTCCAGGTCACTTTTCCTACCCACCAGCGCTGCAGATTTTGAGGGCTGCCACATCGGAAACATTTCCAGTACCTCGAAACTTGGAGAAGATATCTGAGATGCCGCTTCTTGAAATTTCAAATTTCTTACCTATATCTCACTGTCTCGCATTCAGTGTCATCTTGATCCTCATTTCATGGGAAATGTTTGCCATGATTTTAGAAATAAAAAGTTTCACTATATTTAAGAAATAATTCGGTGGTGTTGCGGAAAAAGAGTTGCATAATAGCGAATTTACTGTTTTAAAATATTATCGTAATTGGTTTATGTATGGTGTCCGAAAACTTTTATTTGGAATTTTTTATGAGTAGCCTTGCGTTTTTAACATTCATTCAGAATCTCAGCTCCAAATTATAAGGAGTTGGTATTTGGAGGTGCCCGTGGTGTAATGGTTATCGTTGTAGGAAATAGACACGGCGACACGAGTTCAAATCCTGGACGAAGGTAATCCCATTTCACATCGCACTAATAGCCTTGGGAAAGTATGAATCCAATTATCCTCCCTCCAGCTAAAGGTAAATAGAAGGAGCAGGAAAACTCTGAATTCAAACTCCGCTTAAAAATTGACCTTGTGTCATATCCTGCCCGAGTGGAGGGGTTGGTAAATATGATAAGGATTTTGTAAGAAAATGAGTCAAACGGGGAAAATGTTTCATCTATAAGAAATGCAATGCCAAACATTCGCTTATAGGTTGACCATTAGCAGAAATTTACAACAATTTAAAGTGGTCGAAGACGTTTGCATATTGTACTTAATTTAGATCATAGAGCTCCTCTGTCAAAATAGAATCAATAACTTGGTGATGCACTTTTCTTATTTTCATTCATATTTCCTAATTTGCATTTTATCTTTTCTTATTTCACACACACACACACACACACACACACACACACACACACACACACACACACACACACACACACACATATATATATATATATATATATATATATATATATTTATAGTGTAAGCTTTACTCTACAGAAAGTTGGGCGGTTCCAGTTTAAGAAAATACATATAAGGTACAAAAAAAAAAAAAAACAAGAAAAATTAATAGAGTAATAGGTTATTTATAATTACTTGCAAAATACCCGCAAGAGTTTAATTTTTAATGGAATGAAGTATATTGAATTAGAAAGAGTAACAAAACTAAAAAAGAATGCATATAAAACATTAGGCTTATTTCATTTTTTATTAACTTTTACTCAGAGTGATACATTGGAATATTGTATTTGAGGATGTATTAAAACATATTGATATTGAGCAAAACAAAAACTAAAAAAAATGTATCTAATAAATTATATCTTTTTATATTTAAAGTTAAATTATAACGGTAAAATAATTTGAAACAGAGGATTTTTATCGAATAACTGAACTTTTCGGACGCTAGTTCATCCTATTACGTCAGGTTTTGATTACATTTTTTTCCTAATTTAATAGTTTAACTAAGAAAGTAAAGAATTAATTTATTTTTGTTAATTGGTTTATTGATGGGATTTTTACTTAAGGGCAAACAATGAGAAATCAACGAAAGTCAACAAATATTTATAAAAATCAAATTTTTAAGATCAATATGAAATTAACCTTCCCGTTTACACTCTAAACTGCTATTTGGCAGTATATATTAATACAATTTCATGTGATTCGAATGTAGATAAAAGCAAGAGTATTATGAATTATTATTTAAATAAAAAATAAAATCATGAAGAATGTGACATAAATAATTTTGGTAATTCTGACATCAGCGGTAACGAAGTTTTGGTTACAGACACAAATTGTCTCTTATAATAAGATTTGATATTGAAGCAGTCGGTGTATTCTAATTGAATTGATTTTAATTTAAATATAAAATCAATTAAAAATGAGTCATCGGTTTTTCATTTGAATTATTCATATCCCTTGTGCGTTGCAGATCGAAAAGACTACTTTCTAATTCACATTCAAAAATTTTAAGAAACAAATCCATTAGATCTCCCTAGGCCAATTTAGTCACTGAACCTTTTATTTTTATCACTTACTGTATTCAAACTCTTGTCTTCATCTTTGCCCAGTCGGCTGGGGCTGTAGAATACACCGACTGCTACTCTGCAGAGGGGTAAGACCCCCCCCCCGAGGAGTGTCCTGAATATGACACTAAACAATCTGACGGTGAGGTCCCAGTAATGCAGGAGCTTTGGGAAATGCAGAGTACCCCTTCATTGCCATCGCTCCCAGGTCCACTCTGGCCCGGAGTGATAACACCTCATAGGACAATATCTATGGGTTAAATAGAACTAAAGCATACTTATGCTAAACTAATTATTTGAGTAAACTGAATAGTTTGAAATAGAAATGTTTTTAACAATTAAACCGTACTTACATTTAAACTGCGGGCTTATGCTTAACTGAATTAAGTGAAATAGAAATGTTTTTGACAATTAGACAGCGTACTTATGCTAAACTGAATTGTTTTAAATAGAACATATCATTTACATAAAATGGATTTGGCGTTAAATAACCTACAAAAGTTGATATGCCATAAAATCCAACAAACCAAACCAAAGCTTGTCTACATCCTTAGTCTTATATTCACAATGTTTTGTCAGACGAGTTCATCGGCCTTCTTCAGGTGTTTGGGAGCTTACAGAGAACTTTAAATAGGACCCTTTATTTAATCCCAGGGGGTAGATTGTTATAAATCCATTCACCATGACGGCGTACAAGTTCCAACAAACAGCAAGCAATTCCGGCAGCTTGGATTTTGCTAATATTTCTTTTGCACATACCTAATTTCCAGGTTTTTGGATTATAGCAAAAAATGGTAAATCTCAAATAACGTTTCTTGTGGATCCCTAAACTTTTCTTAACCCAATCAACTTTTCTTTCAATTCCAGTAATCTATTTGAACACAATTTAGAAGATTTTTTTTAAAATGACCCTCCTGCACCATTAATTTCTTTTTTTAAAATGGATTTTAACGATAAACATGTGAACAAATCTATTTTGATAGCGATTTTAAAACAAAGCTATAGCAATATCAACGGAAGCAGTATTTGAAAAATAGAAAAAATAAAATTTTACTTATTGGACGAATTTTAAGTTTATTTTGATTTATATAATTTATATTTCTCTTGAATGATATTTTAGGAGTTATTTCCTAACAGTTAAAACCAGTTTAAGAACAAATATATTCTTTACTTTTTAATTACGCCTTTTATAAAAAGAGGTTATAAATGACAGATATATTTTTAATGTTGTAATTCAAATTAAAGATATAACAAAAATATAAAGTAATGATGAGATTAGTTCGTTTTATAAGAATAAAAGGAACCGTATAAATTTTTACATCAATTGACGGCTAAGAAGAATATTGGGCTGCGGTGAATGCAACCATAAATGTAAAACATTTTGCAGTTATAAAATTGACTGGAAATTACAAGAAAATTATAAATTCATAATTTTCGAGTTACGCATTTGAACAATTCGCAAGGGTTTTAATGGTCAAATTGAATTTTACATGATATCAATGCCTTTTGTATTTTTGTCGAGAGTATCCATCGTGATAAATAACTGAAAATTACGTACATACATTATATAGGTTGGTAAGTTTGAAAGGTACATCAACTAATTAAACGTGTCATACAAGGCTTTTAGAGAGTGGAGTCGACAAAGGGAGATAACCCAATTACCCAAGTATATATTTTTTATGATACTCAGATAAAACATATATATATGTGTGTGTGTATATATATATATATATATATATATATATATATATATATATATATGTGTGTGTGTGTGTGTGTGTGTGTGTGTGTGTGTGTCTGTGTGTGTGTGTGTGCTCCAGTGTTATAACTCAGATCTCCATGAAACTTTTATTTGGAAAGAAAACCATCTATTGTTGAAATCACTGGTCTGTCTTGATTGACAAACCAATGTGTAAATTGTCCTTTAGCATCCTCGCTCTCCAGTGATGATATGTGTCAATGTGATGGACCTCATCTAAATCGAGGCAATCTATAATTACTTCTTCCAGTTATAATACATCATAAAAAACGTTTCTCGTTGATTATTCGCTTTAGAGATCGACTGAAACGTTGTGCAACCAGCAACGAGAATACGATGGAGATCTAATTAATGGTTACTGGGTTTGGTTGGATTTTATGGCATATCAACCATTGAATTTTATTTTATGCCAAATTCTTTTTATACATATATATTAAATATATATGATTTGGCTTGGTCGGGTTTTATGGAATATCAACCATTGTAGGTTATTTAATGCCTAATCCTCTTTATACATATATATTAAATATATATGATTTGGTTTGGTTGTGTTTTATAGCATATCAACCATTGTAAATTATTTAATGCCAAATCCTGTTTGGGTTTATGGCATATCAACTATTGTTGGTTATTTAATGCCAAATCCTCTTTATACATCTATATTAAATATATATGATTTAGTTTGGTTTGGTTTTATGGTATATCAACCATTGTGGGTTATTGAATGCCAAATCCTTTTTATACATATATACTAGATATATATGATTTGGCTTGGTTGGGTTTTATGGCATATCAACCATTGTGGATTGTTGAATGCCAAATCCTTTTTATACATATATTAAAATTATGATTTCTTAACACATTTTCCAGAAAACTTTTTTAAACAAGCCTGAGCTCATTTTTCACATAGTTAAATGTTTTCCCTTATTTCTATCCAATACGAATAATCTTATTTTCTGTTTATCAATTGTTTGCACACAGTTTAACATTTTCAAGTATTGCTATGTATCACTAACAATTCAATTCACAATCAGTCATTAGTTTACACACAATTTAATGATCAAACAACTCAAATTCAAATAATTCAGTTTAGCATTAGTTCACATCTTTTATTTACATACTGTTAAATATAAAAACAGTTCTATTCCTAACAATTCAGCGGAGCATAAGTGCGCAGTCTAAATGTCAAACAGTCCTTTTTTGATCCGTAGGGCAACAACTCCGGGTCAGAGTGTAACTAGGAACAATGAAAATGAAGGGGTACTACGCATTCCCCAAAGATACATCATTACTGCAGCCTTACCAACAGATATTTCAGTGCCATATCCAGGACACTGGTTGGGAGGAAGTCTAACTGAGGTGATGCAGTTGGTATATTCTATAACACCAGCAGACTCTATTTTTTTATGATTGCAAGAATGTGTTGATAGCAAATTTTACAAGAGAAATGAACTCGAGTGAACAAATTTCTTTAATATTAGTATAAAATTAAAATCATATTTAAGACTCATCTCACTGAGACTTGGGTGGGAAATCTTTTTAAAAATAGAATAGAATTGTGTATTTTTAAACAGGTACCCGGGCCATTACCCTAATGAGTAGAGTGTTCGCCAATGGTCCAGGAAACCGGGGTTCAATCCTAGCTCGAGTCATACAGAAGATTCAAAAAATGGTACTTGATGCTTTCTTGCTAAACACTCAGCAATATAAGGTAAGAATCAAGGGTAAAATGGAGCTATCCAGGGAAAGGAGTAGCGCCTTCCACTATATTTCGATGTAGTAGCTATTGAAAAGTGAGCCTTTGGTTCACCGTCGACTAAGGTCGCCAGCTTTAATTATTTTTACTTACATATGTCAGGGTATGACATCGCTTTGTCGGAAATTAACGAAAACAGTCAAGTTAGAATACACAATGAGGCTGTTTTTGGCACTTTATTACACTTAGAAAAGGCCTGAATCCAATTCTTATCTCCCATCTATGAATAAATAATCGGGCAGATTGGATTACTAATTGATTTATCTATGCCTAAAGGATAGGGAATCGCGTTTATTCTAATCTATATTTACTTTATTTGTGTCGTTCTTAAAAGTCTGATGTTCAACCGGCTGAGCTATGAGGGCTGGCCTGGGAGACCTGGATTCTATCCCTGGTCGAATCATACCAAAGACTCAAAAAATGGTACTTGATGCTACCTTGCTTCACACTCAACATTTTGAGTTAAGGATCGAGGGTAAAGTGGAGCAATCCATGGAAAGGAGTAGCGCCCTCCCCAACACCTTGGTGTAGTAGCTCTCGAAAAGGGTGCCCTCGTGTCACCCTCGACTACGGTCGCCAACTTTACTTACAATTTATTTGTGTAGTGTTTTTGTTGGATGGACGGTCATATCGAATGCGAATTATTTTCAAACAGATCTATTTGACCCCTAGATGGAACCCGAGCAGCTACTATCAAAAAGTTAATAGGGGAAAAATGGAAAAGAAGGGTTAAACCACTCTCCCCAAATATTCAGAAATGGATTCTCACCACTAGATGCAATTTTCTGTCATACCAAGAACATCCCTTATTTGATGGGGGTTATAACCTTTTCTGGGGATACAGTCAGCGTTTTTTAAGCCCTGATGACAGAGCTTTGAACAAATTGTGCCCGTCTCGCCTTGGCGAGGCGATCGGTATAGAAAGAAAATCTTGATTTAAAAGTGCCGTGCAGATAATGTGGAGTACTGATACACCGTTCCTGTTATGAGCTGACCCCAAAAGTGTGCTTCTTCTCGTGTCTTCATAAGTTTTAGCTGATTTAAGAGTCGTCAGATAACCATATCTATCAACCCCTCCGCTCGGGCCCCATATGACACAATGTCAATTTTTAAGCGGAGTTTAACAGGTCTGAAATCAGAGCTATCCTTCTCCTAGCCTGAAGAACCCAGTCTGCCCTACTATTTACCCATAGTTGGAGGGAGAAGAATTGGATTCATACCTTTCCCAGGATTTGAACTCGTGTCGCTGTATTCTTTTCCTACGACGATAACCATTACACCACGGACACCTCCCAGAGTCGTCATATAACAGATGCTATATTTCTTGCTACTTTTAACTCTTGGGAAAAGCAGAAATCTGACGGTTTGGTTTAATGGCATATCAACCATTGTTGGTTATTCAATGCCATATCCATTTTTTACATATATATTAAAAATAAGATTTGTAAACACATTTTGTAGATACACACAGTTAAATGGCCATCAATTCTATTTCTAACTATTCAGTTTAGCATAAGTCAAGAAAGTTAAGTGGTTCCAAGTTTTGCTATGTAGCCCTATCAATTAGGTAAAACATAAGTTATTTGTTTACACACAGTTAAATGGTCGAACTGTTCTATTTCAAACAATTCAGTTTAGCATAAGTCATTTTTTCACACATCTTAAATGTCAAACAGTTTTATTTGCCACATAGGTAGGACCCTATCAGGTGTTATTACTCCGGGCCAGAGAGAACTTTGGAGCAATAGAACTGAAGGGGTATTCTGCATTCTCTAAAGCTCCAGCATTTCTGTAACCTTATTATTAGATTGTTTAATGTCATTTCCAAGTTGCGGGGTGCAGAGATACAGTCGGTGTATACTACAGTCCCAGCCGACTGGGTAGTATGAATCGGACTATTCCCTTCCAGCTATGTGAAAATAGTAGAGTACATTGGGCAACGTAAAACGTTTCAAGGCAATGAGGAAAAAAAAGAAGAAACAATTGGTTTTAAAATTGGTGTTTTGATAAGTTTTCTTTTCGGTACATAATTCTTCTCATAAGCTCATCAAGAAAGTGTAGATTCCCCAACAGAAGTCTCTAAAGCTGTGAACAGTTCCTTTTTCTTAGTTTTGGCTCAATTAAGAGACATAGTAGAGCTAGTGTAATATTTTTTGCCATTTGCTGTCTATCATCTTTGGGGAGTGTGGAGCATCTCAGCCAGCTAGCGTTAAGACCGTCTTCTTGTGCCATTTTTACTTAGAGGCAGCCCATTAAGATTGCAGCCGATGTAGTGTGGATAAAAAGTGCTGACCAAATAGAAATAACTGAATGACAAATTATATAAAACCATCTAAAAGAATCCCGTAAGTACTAGATTCTTCCAAGTCTCTCCACTCACACCCACTTTAATAGACAAAAAGCAAACCAACCTACCCATATCGGTGAACGGACAACGCGATAAAAACCTCTTGGCCCCGAAAGTTCTGCTCTTTCATGAGTCGATCGACGCCTGAGATAATTAGAATAAATACACTTGCATCTTTCGAGGGCCTAAATGAAAAAAGTTTCCCGCGTTAAATTACATCACGCCGGAGAATAGGAGGCTTTCGGACGAAAATTGCAGCAGGAACAGTTTCGTATTGTAGCGTGTCTAGACGCAAAAGTACGAAAAAGTGATTTGTAGCCGAAACCTATAAATGCTTCTGGGAGAAAAATTCCAGGGGCGATCATGTTATTACAATTTTGCTTCCCTGTTCACAATATTCCGTCTCGATCTTACCCTCTCGCCCTCAAAGAGAGCGCCTCAGGGCGACTAATTTTCTGCTTTGGCTTTTTGGATACTGGCCAAGGCTAGACTCCAGCGGCATTTTCGCCTTTTATATCGGACGTGGTCAAGGTATCATTTGCTTATCGACTTTTGATTGGCATTCAAGCCTAAGTGAGTTTTCAACGGTCGATGGTCAAGTTCAGGAAGGAAGGAAAGAAGGAAGTAAAGAAGGAAGGAAGGAAAATCGTTAATTCAAAGGCTTTGTAAAATCTTATCTACTTGGGTCGAAGGCCGTAACAAAATTAATGGCTTGGTTTGCGTTTATTAAAGTAGTCATGTCTCGAAAAATTTCCTGCCGGACTGAATCGAATTGTGATGCAGGCCTACTTCAGAATAAATAGTCAAATTGAAGACCAATTTAAGTACATCAATTTCAGAAAATATATTAGTTGGTTGAAGAAGATCATACTGCGCCAGCTATATTGACCGCTGTTTCAAAAACCAATATTTAAATGCAACTCGAGTGGAATTTGCTTTTGATGGCGGGCTTTGAATACGTTGATCGTACGCCCAGTAAATGGGGTATAACCCTACCAAAGAGAAGCTGGGGAGTAATCATGAGACGGAAACTTAATTGTATCTAATTATGAGATTAGGGTTCTAGCGATTTTACGTGTGTGGGTTACCTCTTCATTGCAATAATTATCTCCTCTAACCCGTTGTTGTAGTACCTGTTAAGTTCCCATCTTTGGATCAAGTAGATCTTTTAAACAATTATTCCTTTTCGATGGGAATACTTCAATGCTATATAAATGTCCATTATTTGTAATAAGAATAGGTACTGGAAGCTATAACTCTTTATTTAGAATTATTATTCTTTCTACGTTGAAACCATTAAACTGTGAGAAAACCAATGACTATTATTAAATAGAAATACTTACATAAAACCATATAATTATTAGTATTAGATAGGAATACTTAAAACTCCATACAACTATGTTCAAGTTATTTGTATTAGTAAAAAAAACGTTTTAGAACAAAAATGTTAATACAAATGAACAGTGAAAAACCTTTGGGACAAAATAACCCAGGATGGGTTTACATGCCATTAAATTAGAATGATCAACAGGGTCTGATTTATATTATAGATACATTCATAGTTTTATGCAAAAAAACTACTATCAAAGATCATTTTAGAATGTGACGATTGCTAGTTGTAAATGTTTTTTTGATAAGATTTGCTTCAGTGGAGGATCTATTTAAAAAATGATGTAACTTTTGTTTTTGCATTACTACTGTGTAAGAGCGTCTTTACCGTTGAAGTGTATTGCTTTTGCTTTTAAATGTGTGTCTATAAATAGTTTCAGTAGCTAAAGACATTTAAGTACATTAGTACTGTTTTGAAAATTAATTTTGTTAAGTGTCGGTTACATATTTCTAATATGTTGTGCTTCTAGAATCTATAGTTTTTGTTTGCTGTTTTGGTGTTCGAATATTGTTGTGTTGTTATAGATCTTCCAATGATGATGGCCCAAAGTCGGATAGAAAGTACTTGGGATAAATACAATTATGGAAAATACATCAATCAATTCCCGCCGAATACGATAAAAGCAATACGGCAATATGAACTGATCAAGAAAAAAATATGTAGACAGAAAATGTCTATTATGTTCAACCAAATTTGTATTAACGAAGAGATGCTGCTATATATATATATATATATATATATATATATATATATATATATGTGTGTGTGTATGTATGTATACTTAAAAAAAAAGGTCGACCAGTGGATTTGTTCTAAAAATTTTTTTTTCTTCGACACGTATTTTAACGTTTTACGAAATCTTCAGGAAGTAAATGGTTTGTTTATTTTCAGAGTTTTCTTCTACTTCTGTATTTCACCTTTCTCCCCAAATAATCCATGACAACTTATATGCCACAAA
Organism: Sepioteuthis lessoniana; assembly: GCA_963585895.1. Taxonomy (NCBI): domain Eukaryota; kingdom Metazoa; phylum Mollusca; class Cephalopoda; order Myopsida; family Loliginidae; genus Sepioteuthis; species Sepioteuthis lessoniana. The sequence goes on along the minus strand of OY757912.1, from coordinate 11,959,790 downwards.
TTAGAATGGCCACCAATCTTTCTCCCTGAGTGACTCTGTGTATATATGTGTGTGTGTGTGTGTGTGTGAAAGAACAATATATTTAAAGGATATATTTATATATAAATGCTATATCAATGTTTAATGATTATGAGTTTTTTCAAACATTCTCAGTGTTATGGTGTCTCGTTTCAAAAATTATTTTGAAATGAAAAAAAACAACAAAATATGAGAAAATATTTAACGTTCTCTAAATATGAGACGCACTCGGCTTTAAAACGTTTGTTACGTAACTAGAGTTCGAAAATAAATAATAAATGAGAAAAACAAGAAACCCCCCAAAATATACAAACAATTGTCTTCCTGAAGACGACGTAAAATATCAGAAACACGTGTTGTAGAAAAGTAAATAACTTAAAAACTGATAATCTTTTTAACCTTTTTATTTGAAAGCATTTACTTTCTTCTCTCATTGGACTAACAGAAAACTATATATATATATATATATATAAGCGCGTGTGTGTATGTATTTTTATGTATATACATATATACATATATCTTCAAGTCCCTTAACAATAGATTTTTCAACTTGAAGAAGTACACTTTTAAAAACCCAGTCTGTGTTGGTCACTGCCCACAGCAGAGATGCTCGTGAGACGAAAAACCCTTGAGTGTGTGCACCAACGCATGAGTGGGTGTGTATATGAGTGAATGAGTGTGCGTGTGTGTGTATTTGCGGGTTCATAAATTCGTTTGTGTGTGTGTTAGTGCATGTGTGTGTGTGTGCGTGTGTGCAAAAACGCCACAGGAATTCTTAATATTCGTTTATTTTGGTTTCAAGTTGTTACTGTAGTTTTTAAGATACGTGGGTCTATTTTTATATGCTGTGAAGTTATAGTATTAAGTAATTATAACCTCCGCACAGGATCTCATCAGTCAAATAAAAAAAAGGATATATATATATATATATATCAACATAAAAATTACAGCTGTGTCGTGCCAGGACATCAATTGAACAATATATATATATATATATATATATATATATATATATATATATATTATTCATCAAAGTGAAACATTATACAATCAAACACATTATTAGGCATTATTATTTGCCAAAATCTATACTGTTGCTGCAAAAAATCGCAATGTCTCTTTAACTAAAAGGAATAAAGCCTACATGTATATGAGGGTATACTTATATTTGATCTAACAGACATTGCCAGGATGGTTAGAGTGTTCGCCAATTGCCGGGGAGACCTGGATTCAATCCCAGGTCGCGTCATACCAAAGACTTAAAAAATGGTACTTGATGCCACCTTACTTAACAGTCAGGATTATGAGGTATGGATCAAGGGTAAAGTGGAGCAATCCAGCGAAAGGATTAGCGCCCTCCCCTACACCTTGGTATAGTAGCAATCGAAAGGTGACCCTACAGTCGGCAACTTTACTTTATATTTGATCAATTTTTTGTTGAGTAAACTGTGTTAGTTTGATTTCTGGTTGATTATAAATGATTTTCCTGACAGATTTTTCGTAACTTAAGGAGACTTTCCAAGCAGATTCTTGAAATATTCTTTCCACAAGTGTATTCGTTCTTCTCGGCTGACAGCTGATAGTTTCGCACTCGCTGGGCCTTTTCTTTCACTGATTTCATTTACGATCTGCCACGCCATCCGATATTGTCAATCTTCATCTGAGCGTCTAATCTTATTGATCTGGTCTTGGATGAATACTGTTCGTTCTTTTAGGTATGCATCAGTAAGTTCCCTTTATGTTTTCTTAAGTTGCTGAGCTTTGGCGATGAGTTTCTTTTATTGCAAAAACGCAGTTGGACCTCTTCAAACGGAAGGGACCATTGGAAAGTGGAGTAATCCAGAGAAAGGAGTTGCGCCCTCCCTTACACCTCGGTGTAGTAGCCATTGAAAAGGAGCCTTCGGTTCGCCCTCAGCTAAGGTCGTCAACTTTTTTACTTACATGATGTAGAATTTGGAAGTTAATGAAAGAAAATCATGCTTTTTCTGACTTTAAATATTTCCTCTAGAAATAATAAAAGTTGTTACATCTGTAACCTAGAATATGAATATGTAACAAGTTTGTCAAACTAGTTATTCTAAATCGTTAATCTTTTCTTTTCGGAATGTTTTTGAGAGATTCCGTTGTGTTTTCCTTTTCGCTACATGACCCAGTCGACTGGGAATACCCCATTGTTGCCATCGCTCCGTCTCCACTCTTGCCCGGTGTGGTAGCATTCCATAGGGTCCTATATATGAGACAAATACAACTGATGAAACTTTAAACTTAGTGTAAACAAATGACTTATGTTAAATTGAATTGTTCAAAATCAAACCGTTTGATTATTTAACTGTGTGGAAACAAATAACTGATGTTTAATTGAATTGGTAGTGATTCATAAAATTACTTGCAACCACTTCACTGTGTGCAAACAAATTATTTTGAATAGAATTATAGAGCCTTGGATTGCAACAATTGAAATCATTTAACCGTGTAGAAACAATAGCAATACTAGTGTGCAAACAAATGATTTGAAAATGAAATTACCGATGAACTAAATCCTTAGGTCTCATGTATATCAATTTAAATGTGTGTAAAAAATGACTGATGTTGAATAGTAATTGTTACATAGCAATATTTGAAACCCTTTAACTGTTGATTGGTTGGGTTTTATGCCATATCATCTTTTGTAGGTTATTTAAAGCCAAATCCATTTTTATGCAAATAATCAGATCTTTTTCAAATAATTCAGTTTAGCTTAAGTACAGTTTCAATGAAAACAATTCCATTTCCAAAAATTCAGTTTAGCATATTTTCGCAGTTCAAATGTAAGTAAACAGTTTAATTGTCAGAAACAGTTCTATTTCAAGCTTTTCAGTTTAGTCAAACAGTTCTAATTCAAACAATTCAGTTCAGTATAAGTATAGTTTCAATATCAAAAACAGTTCTATTTCAAGTAACTAAGTATAGCATAAGTACGCAGTTTATATGTCAAAACAGTTCTATTTCAAGCAATCAGTTTAGTAAAAGTATGCAGTCTAGTTCTATTTTACTTATAGATAGGACCCATCAGATGCTACCCCTGTGGGCCAGAGTGGACCAACGAGCAATGACAATGAATGGGTACTCCACATTTCCCAAAATTCAAGCATTTCACTGAATGCAATCAAATGAGCTTAATCTTCTTTAAACATGTTATCATCAAAATGTTTTTACAAATCATATATATTTAATGAGTATGTATTAACAGTTTTTGGAATTAAATAACCAGCAATGGTTGATATGCCATAAAACCAAACCAAACCAAACCAAACCGAATCATCTCAACAGTTTAAAATATGAATTCAGTGGATCATACGGATCAGGTTTGATTGCTTTTTTCAAAGACATATCAACTTTATTTAATGCAGAAACCGTCTTTCTAGAACAATAGAGGTGGTACCATTTAAACTTGTTATTAGGAGGATTAGGGTATTCATCTCTTTTCCAAGGGTATTCGTCTGAAAGTGAACATAATTGCGTGATCAGAGTTCGAACTCGATAACTACGATTCCGCAGTGCAGCACTTTAACCACTACACCGCAAGGACACTCCCTAACAAAATAAGGATCAGAAAAGGTGCAATTCCATAGTCTGAATAAAGATGAGAATGAATTATATATTCCTCAAACTTATTGGTTGAAATATCTCGTACACTGAAAACACAGTGAAATTCTGAATTAGAAATAAATTTATCTATAAATGTATCGAATGGTAGTCTACAGCAGTATTGGAGAGAAGAAGGGAGAACTTAGAGTTCTGTGGAAATCAATTATTGCCCTGATAATAGGGCTTAGAATACGATAACTGTGTCTTCAGCAGAGGAGTAAAAAAACAACCGAAAGGAGTATTCTGGGTCTAACAGAAAACTGTATCTGATGGGGTGCTCTAGGTCTGCAAATCTGGGGAGTAAGAAGTGCCCTCTTGATTGCAATTACTCCCAGGTTCCTTCTGATTCAGAGTTAAAGTTCCATCTAAATAATTGTTTTAAAATTATTCCTGTTCGATTCTGGTGTATGCACACACACATACACACACACGTGCGTACACACACACACACGCGCGCGCGCGCATACAACTCTTTAAATAAGTTCACTGAAAATCCAAGTATGAACTCTCAATGAACACCACTCTCTAACATCTTGGTATGAAATAACCCTAGACATTTTGACTGGCCATTAAAATTAATGTACAAATCAATAAGTATAATTACAAAATATTTGCCATATTTAAAACCATTTGTTAGTAATACGGTCATATTGTTTCATTTCATTTCTTAAACTTTTCCATTTCTGAAAGCAACTTAAGCAGCTTTGTAGCCCAGTTTAAATAAAGTACTCGTATATATATATATGTATATATATATATATATATATATGTGTGTGTGTGTGTGTGTGTGTGTGTGTGTGTGTGTGTGTGTGTGTGTGTGTGTGAGAGAGAGAGAGAGAGAGAAATCTAATCTTCAGTCATTAAAAAGAGGTGACGAAAATATCACTGGTTGTATACATTTAATTAAACCCTCCTCCAAGGGCAGCATCTGGCTCACAATAAATGTGCAAATAGATATCTGCTTTGAATTCTTAGATCTTCTACACTGATTGACGAACCAATGTCAGATAAGCCCATCTGTCCAAGTATTTACCTCTAGCTGAGGAAAGAAGCGATAGATCCAGGATTTTCCCAGGCATAAAAAGCCTCATCCAGGATTTGAACTAGCATAGCCGATTCTATTTTTGACGACGATAATTGTTAACCTTATAGAAATTTTTCTTGGTAGCAGCAGGAGATATGAGGATCATTAAGAAAAATAATGGGTATCAGAAGATTTACTATACGATGCTGAGGAAAATGAGTGTCATTAAGAAGAAGTAAGGATATCAGAAAACTTACTATACCATACTAGGTCAAATGAGCGTCTTTAAGTAGAACAAATTGTATCAGAAAACTTACTTATTCGATGCTAGTAAAGAACTCCTACTCAAGCCTGACATGATCTAAATTGAATCAACGAAAAGAACAATTAGAGTCTTGTTTTATAACTATAAAATTTGTTTTGAAAATAAAAGATAAGTCAATACAATTATTTTGTCTTGATAAAAATTGGATAATAGCGAGAGAAATGGAACTGAACTACAAATTAAGAGAAATGTATCCGTCAGTGTAGGAACAGGTGTAATCAATGCTTGGAGGAAAAAGGCAAAGTTCTCAGATTTCCAAGAAAGGAATTTCTTTTAAACAAAAGATTCGGAACTAGTATCAATATTGTGCCATGAGGCAAAAAATTTCCCATGCCAATTGGCGCCTGAATTAACTATTGGTCACATGATGTGGTCTTGTGACTACGATCGCTTTAGTAAGTGGGGTGGGTAATATAAAATTGGATAACAACCTTATGTTTGTACGATTACCAAAACTTACTTGAAAATCAAAAATTGTGAAATTTATAGTTCTGATTTCCGCGATTTTATTCATCTTTGCCACAATATAGGTAGTGCATTCAATAAGTTTCCAGACTTGAAAAACGATATGCAATAAAGTTCTGTTTTAAACTTGGAAAAAATGCCACAGAAACATATGGAATGCTTAAGACTGCCTTTGGACCATCTTGCATGAATCGAGCATCATTTTTTGTGTGTCATAAGAGATTCAAGGAAGGCAGGGAGTTTGTGAGGTATGATAAGAGGTGTGGGAGGAGTAAGGAAGTCAATACACCAAACTTGATTGGCTAAAGGGTTAGGGTTACTATGCTGAGGTTTTAAGGGAGTTCGGGAAAGGATTGCGTTCGAAGAGGCCAGCACCCTTCAAATCAGGTCAGTGGCATATCCAGCAGGACAATGCACCAGTCCACAACTCCATCCTTGTCACAGACACTTTGACCAAGATGGGCATCAAGACAGTTTCTCAGCCTCCCTATAGTCCAGACCTTGCTCCCTGTGACTTTTAGTTATTCCCTAATCTCAGAGGTTGTCGTTATGAAACAATTGAAGAGATGAAAGAGGCTGTGACGAAGGTCATTGACACGCTAACATAAGAGGACTGCCATGGGGCGTTCCAGAAGTTGTTGGAACGGTAGAACAAGTGCATTGCAGCCGGAGGAGATTACTTCGAAGGGCACTAGAGTTTAACGTATGTGCTTTCAATAAAAGTCCCCATCCGAAAAAAGTCTGGAAACTCATTTAATGATCATCGTATATATATATATATATATATATATATATCTGTGTGTGAGATGGGGTGTATAAAGAAAATAAGAAGAACAATAACAAGAACAAGGAGATAATATGAAAAGAAGGAGAGTACATAAAAAGTGCTTGATGGTACAATGGAAGAACAACTCAAGAATTTTAGTCTTTTCGTCCTCCGGCTTTATACTAAGCGAAACAAAAAATAAGTTAAATAGTAAAGTGTTTATATATATATATATATATATATATATATATATATATATATATATATATATATATTGCCGGCCGCCGCTAGCGTAATGCGAAGCTCTTCGAAAGAATTGAGCACTCTGATAGCCGATAGGGTATAAAAAATGTAAACAAAGGCTGCTGCTGCTGCTGTTTCTAAAAATAAAAATACCTTAAAATACCCGCTTGGTGGACGAGTGGTCTGAATTACAGTCTAGCATAAAGTCGGACGGGTTTCGGTCCCGGCTCCGAGCGTCCTGCGTGTCTAGCCACACTGAAGAGTTCTGATAGAACGAAACAGTCTGTCTGTGGATGACTTTATATATATATAACTAGTATTTTAAAGGAATCGTTCTTTAAATGCATATATTGAATAAAATAAAGCTCGTAAATAACCATTCTAGCAATATAAGTTACTCCAGAGATTGGTCTTTCGTACTGTTACCATATAACGATCACATACTTATACAAAAGGAAATGGTCACCCTCAAGTAAGTCTACCATTGATATGAAAGAAGGGATCTAAAGTGAATGCATGTCATCATCCGATA
>OY757912.1:11927790-11947790 GCA_963585895.1 Sepioteuthis lessoniana | reverse complement strand
ACGAAAACACTTCTTTAGAAAAATATACCTCTCACACTTTATTCTCGAAAAGGTTGCGAAAGGATTGATGTTGGTTATGTGTGAGAAGTGAGTTGGAGACGGGGATAGACTGCAACATATTAACCTCAAGATCCTCTGACTATAGCAGCACTTTTTCGTCATTCTTCTGGGCTGCTCAACCGGGGTCCTGAGGGCTCAAGACTTCTGTCTGGAGCTGGTTCTCACTGCCTCGAACTGCAACTCGAAATCTAACAAACTCAAACCGTCTGTGGCACCTGGTTATATAATTGTTAGACACCCACCTGCTTTCTGTGGGCGTCGCAATTGCACGGAATTCAACCTGTACACAGGTCAAGGTGATGCCCCGATATCTTCGACCGGATGCACTTGTTATTTACACCGGAGCATCTCTTAATTGACAGCTCGGTCGAGGGTCAATATGTTACAAAACGATTCAGTAGGTCTATTTGAAAATTATTCATATAGATAGAAATAAGTGATGTCATGTAACTGTAAATTAATTTTATCAAGAATAGTTACTTGAAGCTGCAATTGTTTACACAGAATTATCATTGTTATTGGCCTAGTGGATAGAGTGTTTGCCAACATATCCGGGAGACCTGGGTTCAATCTCAGGTCGCTTCATACCATTAAAATGTTACTTGATACCTCCTTGCTTAACACTCAGCAATATAAGGTATGTATCAAGGGTAAAGTGGAGCAATCCAGGGAAAGGAGTAGCGCCCTCCCCTTTTCCTCGGTGTAGTAGATATTGAAAAGGGAGCCTTCTGGTCACCCTCGACTATGGTCGCCAACAACAATTTTACTTCAAACCATATGACTGTGAGGAAACGAATGGCTACTATTTAATGAAAATGATTACTTGAAACCATATAATTACTATTATTTATTTGGAAACCTTGAAAATTTATAAAGTTGTTTAAACAAATGACAATTATTAAACATAAATAATTACTGGAGACCAAGTAATTATTCTAATTATATATGGATACTTGCAACTATGCAACTATGTACAAATTATTTACGTTAGATTAGAGTATTTGATATCATCTCTGTCAAAAAATGACACAAAAGCAATTATACAAAAACGATATATCTAAATACTCAATGAACGTGATTCCATAACTCCATAGCATAAAATAATCCGAAAATATTTGACATGCTATTAAATTAATCGATCTCTATCATATCCCTATACATGTTGAATGCAGAATGATTTCTAAAAGATTCTTCTTTTTTTTTTCAATTTGAAAATATTCTTTTCTTTTTGATTGGTTTGGTTTGGTTTGGTTTCTTTGTTTAATGGCATATCAACCATTGCAGGTTATTTAATGCCAAAGCCATTCTCCTAGTAGAACAGTAGTGGTACTATTTAACCCATATCTGGGAGGATAAGGGGGTTCATACCTTTCCCAAGGGTATTTGCCTCCTAAAAGAACAGTAGTGGTACTATTTAACCCATAGCTGGGAGGATAAGGGGGTTCATACCTTTCCCAAGGGTATTGGCCCGAAAGTGAATGTAATAGTTTTCTTTTTAAATATACTCGATAAAAGATGCGTATCAATAAAAGTTGAAAAGTTCATATTTACTAAAAAGAATAATTATCAATATCTTGAATCTGAAAAACTCTGACGCAGTAAAGTTTATATATATATATATATATATATATATATATATATATATCAGCATTGACTTCTGGTGTTGAAATTATCTTCGTTGGTCCTTTCAAATGATTCATAGCAGTCATTTTTATTGATGCAATCTCCCTTTTCATATACTTCCCAAAATTCAAAATCAGACTAATGTCCGGTGAATTCAACGACTCTACCAAGACCTCGGTGTCATGATACTAAATCTATTTTTTACATGTGTGGCCGTATATCATGAAACATTATCATGCACCTTAACGATACTGTTTCTTATCTGCATGAATGTTAATCAATGTAACTCAAAGTTAGCCATGTACTTCTTTGAGTTAATAGTTCCTCTTAGTGGAAGAAAATGGACTCCTTAATTTTCCCCAAATTATCACCTCCTGGTCATGTCTTAAGAAGGAGATATATTTGAAACAGCAGATTTTAATATCTTAACTTACTTACATATTTCATAGCAATTTTCCCCAACTCCTTTCAATTCGGTATTGCTCATCTTTGGTCGATTGGATGGTTGGTTAGTTGGTTCGTTCGTTCGTTCGTAATGCTATCTTTATTTTGTTATTTAATGTCGAACTCAGTCTTTTCCTGGCAACTATATAATTCCAATTAATTTGTGGAGGTGCCCTGGTGTAATGGTTATTGTCGTAAGAAATGGACACGGCGACACGAGTTCAAATCCTCGACAAGACTGATTGCATTTCACATAGCACAAATATCCTTAGTAAAGGTATGAATCCAATTATTCTCCCTCCAGCTATGAGTAAATAGTAGGGCAGACTAGGTTCTTCAGCCTTGGTGAGGCAACTAGTCTAGGAGAAGGAAAACTCTGAATTCAAACTTGCCAAACTCCGCTTTAAAAAATTGACCTTGTTTCATACCCTGCCCGAGCGGGGGGATTGGTAAATATGATATAATTTCCATTAACTTTTCAGACTTAATGATCATTTGCAAACAAGAACAAGAAGAGTACAAGACTAGGCACAACTGAGTGGGAAAGGTGATCTACAGGAAATTGTGATCATACTGCCAAATTGTATATGCACAAACCAGAATCCGTCCCGGAAAATGTGACCCATAGAATTCTCTTGGATGTTGAATAGAAACAGATTATCTTATCCCGGCCAGAAGACAAGAGCTCGAGTTAATTAACGAGATAAGAACTTGCTGTATAGGGAATTTTGCCCGTCAGACGGACAGTAAAGGGAGAAGTAAAGAAAAGAAAAGAAAAAGCATAGACAAATACTTAGACGTTGCTAGAGAATTTAAAAAGCAGTGAAACATGAGTGTGACTAGGTGATTCCAGTTATAGTCGGTGTAATTGGAAAGGTTTGCATAAAAGCCTGAAGAAGTAGATAATCAGAATAATCGATTCTATTGGTCTACAGCATCGTGGAAATCGGTGACAGTACTTAGAAGAGTCATGTAGACTTAAGGAGACTTGCTGTTACTCAGACTCCAGTGAAAGACTACTAGATAACGTTCGTTTGAAAAACTCACAAGGAGTAAATTAGAAAAAAAGAAAGCGAAAAGAGAAAAGTACTTAAACCTTGCTAGAGAGCTAAAAAAACTACGGTACATGAAGGTGATGGTGATACCAAATGTAATTGGTGTTTTCGGTAAATACCCAAAAGATTAGTAAAGAGACTTGAAGACTTGGAGTTTGAGAACAAGTGGAAACTATTCAAACTGCAATGTTAAGATCGGTCAGGACACTAAGTGAAGTCCCGGAGACACACTGTAATTACGGGCTCCAATGGAAACGCAAGTGTAAAAAACTCTCAAAGCAATAATAATAAGAAGAATAATGCACGTGATAATTATAACAATTGTAATTGGTGCGTTTGGAACAGTAACTAAAGGATTACTAAAGGGAATGGAGGACTTGGAAGTTGGCGGACGAGTGGGGACCACCCAAACTACTACATTATTGAGAACGGCCAGATACTGAGATGAGTCCAGGAGACTTGATGAGTCTTGCTGTCACTCAAACTCCAGTGAAAAACCACCAGGAAATGCTGATGGGAAAAACTCTAATGAGTAAATAATAATAATAATAATAATAAACGGATCTATGAGACCTATCGATGGGACTTTAACAAGTACTACTCTTTCTCGTTGAAGTGGACCTAGAGGTGAAGGTACCCAGGAAGTTACTTCATATTCCCAAGGGCTCAAGAACTGGAGCTTCAGAAACACATAAATAAACCAGGCACACCTCTTTTTAAGTAACTATGTATCATTTAAATCTTCTTAATCTGAGTGTTGTATAAGTAAAAGTTATTTGACAATTCTTTACGTAACTCTTAAATTCAAGAGACGATATATATGTGATTATTCATTTAAAAAGAACAGAAAAATGAATCTCCTTTACAAATCAAGATAACCAATATTTTTTTTAGTTTAGTTTGGTGGTATATGGCATATCAACCCTTGTAGATTATTCAAAGCTAAATCCATGTATATATATATATATATATATATCATCATAAGCATGTCGTGCCGCCAGCACGGATATCCCTGACGCTCTCTCAACACTTTTTCCTATCGTTCATCGCCTCAGGCAGGTTTTCAGGGCTACCACCCGTATCCTCACAGAGCTGCTGTATGAATGTTCTAGTCGGTCGTCCTGCTTTTGCTCGGCCATATGTAGGGGTCTATAGGAGTACATCACTTATGAGCTCGTCTTTGCTTCTCCAGTAGTGTCCTGCGTGTCTGGTTCGTCTAAGTTGGAGAGTTTTCGTGATGGGAGGTAGGTGGCCGTATAGTTGGTGCTTTTTGGGGTGTTGCCGCCAGGACTTATTCAATATTGCTCTCAAGATTCGGTTGTAATTGCCGTCTAGCTTCTTCTCCAGCCATTTTATTAATGTCCAAGTGGTGCATCCATACAGCAGTATCGACACGACCGCTGCCTAGAAGAAACTGCGTTTCATTTTATCGGTCAGGTTTGATTTCCATATGATCGATAGCTTATCGATAGCCGTCCATGCCTTCGTTAGCCTCTTGTCGATGTCTTTTTCGGGTATATATCGGGGTTGTATGATTTATAACTTGATATCTTGTAGATAACTTTATATTAAACGAGATAGACCTCGTTTATTGGCCCAAAACAAATACTTTCAAGTATTACTATTTATCTCTAAAATGCCCTTTGATACTAATCATTATTTACACACAGATGATATGAAATATTCCTAACTAACACTAATAACCATATTTATTATTTATAACTGTTTGTGCTCATTCAAATACGCTCAGTCAATGCTAGTTAATATTCATAATTCTATTTTGCAAGTATTCAAATACGATCACAGTAGTATGAAATAATTAATGATAATAGCAATCCTGATTAAATGATTGAACAGTTCTATTTGATCAATAGATGGGACCTTAACAAGTCTACCCCTCCAGATAAGTGTGCAATGTGCGGAAGCAAAACATGAAATAATTTTTAAAACGTTTATTTTTTTAGTCTGATTAGTCCAATTTTTAAAAAAAATTGATGCATTAATATGTTCATGATTAACTCTATTATTCAAGCTCTTTTTTCGTAAAATACGCCCCAATATGAGTAAGCAAGGAAAGAAACGACAAAGAATCTAGGATTTGCTTAACGCCGAAACCAAGCCAAAAAATTGCCGTAATAATTGGAGTTTATTTATGGGCTCCATCAAACCCTCTCGATTACGCTATATGGGATGTTTTAGAAAACAAAACAAATGCAATTTCCCATCCAAAAATTTGTTTTGCTTAAGACTGCTATTTAGAAGGAATGCAATAAAATGTCTGAGGAATTCATTTTGAAACCATGCAAATCGTTTCAAAGGCGTGTTGATGCAATATTTGATGACGATCATATTGAGTAAATTCACTGTTTTGTGTCTGTTTTTTTCTTTTTCAAGTTAAGAATAATCTTGTTTGTTAACAGAGTCGTTTATTATTATAATAGAATTTTCCTAATTTTGCTTCCGCCCCCTATAGACACGGGTGTAATTTCCCCGAATTCCTGGAATGAAGTTTCACGATCTTATGCCATTTAATGCCATATCCTGGACATGAATATTTTTAGATTACGTGGGGTTACAATAATACCGTAAAGTTGACAAAGTTTTCCAACAGTTCGCTCGATACTGTAGACCAAACATTAACTTGATTCACCCGATGTAACCATATTTAATTTCCATTCACTCAGAAACAAGTTTATTTTTTTAGATGTTTTCGTTTCAAGATAAAATTTTTTACAAAATACAAAAGAGTTATAATAAATGAAATATAAAATTCTATGATAACGCCGATTTAAATAAATACCTTGAACTTTTGAAACTGACTTTCCAAATGCAAAACCAGATCTTTTCGATCAGAGCGAGATTTTCTTTTTACTGATCATTTAATTTTCTTTTTATTCATTAAAAACATGTTACCCTGAATATGAAATAAAGTTTCAAGTAAGTAAGTAAAGTTGGCGACCTTAGTCGAAGGTGATCCGAAGGGTCCCTTTTTAATAGCTACTACACCGAGGTGTAGGGGAGGGCGCTACTCCATTAGTACCATTTATTGAGTCTTCGGTATGAGTCGACCTGGGATTAGACCCCGGTCTACCGGACCATTGGCGAACACTCTACACATTAGGTCACTGGCTCGGTTAAATATTACATTTTCATTACTTTTCTTTCTTTTTTAATCTTTATTTTTATTCTTATCAATTTTTTCCCCGAAATCTTCTTGCCTATAATAAAAAAAAGAAGCTGTTATAAAATCCAGTATTTCTATTAAGTTATTTGGTTTAAAATATCCAGATCAAAAGCAGTTCAATCGTTCATTTAAATGATCCGTAGATTTTGAACGAGTCACAGGTGAATGAGACATCGCGAGCGGCCATCACACCTATTCAGGAAATCTGCGAAGTGTGTATATCTGGTGACTAGACAACATGATACAGCGATTTTTGCTCTCCTATGATCGAGTGATTTATAGATGCAAACTATTAAGTTCAGTCCCTGTGGGCCCCAATGCTTTTATTCAACCGGCCAAAATTGTATTCCTTCTCAAATGTCTACATGGGCCTCTTTGATAGAAATTAGTAAGTCCCAGTGAATACAAAGATTAAAATACTAGTTTATTGTTGGTATTTTGTACGTGTAAATGTGATATGATAGCCGTTATAAAATTAAGGAAAAATATGTTGTATCACTTGGAGAAAATGAGGCAAATGCTAAACGTGATCCATGTTGGTAATAGCCGGAGGCTTTATATGTTCTGGTATGAGGTTGTCTTTCTTCTAAAAGGCCATATTTATTGAAGAACAACCATTTTACATAACCAAAATGAAATAGGCACGAGGAGCATAAGAAATACAAGATAGATAAAAGAAAATTAGTAGAGAAAAATAAAACGCGATGAGCTGAAGTTTTTTTTTTAATTTTTCTTTTTTTTTATTTAGAGAAAAATGTAAATAGTATAAACGATAATGTACTCGAGGCTAAACCTGATCATGAAGAAATATAATAGCGAACAAAAAATAAACATTAAAACTGACACTAAAACAAGGAAAACAATGAATTCCCACATAGCTTTCTCGCCACACCCACTCACGTCAGACATCAGCCCTTGCATTTTTTTGCTAAGGAAACTATTTCTTATTGCTTGAGGACAGTGCAATTATTGTTCAAAACAGTAGGGTTAGCTTCCTGATTTTAGCGAATTTGAAAGTCGGACTCTTTGGCTTGAAATTTGACCCTGAGGTCATTTTCTTATGACTTCCTCTCGTTTAAGTGTATCCAAAATTATGTATGTAGGCAGAGAACCTGATTTGAAGACAATATTAGTAAGAAACTAGCAGGGAGAAAGACGGACAGACAGACAAACAGACTGGCATATTGTGTGGGTTAGGGGCAGAAAGCAGCTGTCTGTTGGCCGCATAAACTTTAATGTGCGCATGTGTATGTATTAAGAAATCGCATTTTAGCTAAAGTAAAATAGACCAGAAACACATCTAAAATATGATATATATATATATATATATATATAGGGTGGTGTATTTTTATATCGTGTAATTTCCTATATTGACTGATAAAGAGTGCTCGATGTCGGAGATAGAGTATATTTAGATCAAAGTAAGAATAGTGAAGACACAATGTAAATGACATTAAGGGATTGCCGGTTTCGTGCCTATACGATTTTCAGGTAGAGATTATCTGATAAAACTGATGATCACCGATGAGTCTATACCTACGCTTTGCTAACTTAGATCTCTAGGTTACGACAAATAAAATGAACTACTTGATCATTCTACACGATTATCTTTTTCATGAATATCGAGGTGGAATTTCATTATCACTTCACTTTAGTAACATTACCAAGAATGTATATATATATATATATATATATATATATTAGTAAAAAAATAAAATAATCCATTATAAACTCATTTCATCACCATATCAACTGGCTCTTCAAATAGATTTAAACAGAAATATGTTTCTTTTAAACCGTTAACATTGGGGTATACATTTCATTTTACGTAAGGTTCAAGGAGTCATGATTTAAATATACATATATATTAAAACACACACACACACACACACACACACACACATATATATATATATATATATATATTCTTTATTCCATTGCCTGCCTACCTGAGGATGTATATATATATATATATATATATATAAGGAAGTGTTTAGACATACATGAAATCCAAGCTGTTGGAGATTTATACTGAATATTTATTGTATTTTGCTTTATTTATAGAACATACAATATTTCTTAATTTGTACTTGTCATTCTGTTATATATATATATATATATATATATATATATATATATATATATAATCATGTTGCGCTGCCAGCACGGATCTCTCTGACCCTCTCTCGCCACCCGTCTCTACGTGAGTCATGGTAATCTTTCGATGACTCTGTTTTTATTCTCATCTATAGAAGCCACCCCTATAGTTGAGCAGCAGTAGTTCCCCACTCGAACTATTTTATCCTGGCCGATGTCCCGTATGATTCGTATGCCCAGAACCTAGTAAGGCATGGCGTCGAAAAAAAAGTGGTAAATCGCAAACTATGAGGCCCGAGAAACAGATTTCAGTCAATCACTGCGTATCTGTCAAAAGACCTTATTCATTGATCAGTGTAAATTCTCAGGACAGAGAAGGAAGTGGCAGTGAGCCGACAAAGGAAAGAAAAAAATGTCATTTTCATAATCTGATAATTTGCATCGAAACATTGACACAGCAGTTTAAATGCTGTTTTCATTTTATCAAGTTCATTTCCGCACGTACAAAAATTCATGTTGAATATCAAATAAAAATTTTGGATATTTCAACGGAAGTTTTAAAGATGTTAATTTAGCTAGTTGGTATTATATGACATATGATGCTTTGCAGGTTATTTAACCCTATCCCTTTGGGTATATATATATATATATATATATATACCTAAAGAGCCAAACGTAATCTACCTAGTTGATCTTTTTATTTGGCTTGTCATTGAGGAGCTAATTAATTAAATTTCAAGTACTAGAAATGTTTTAATTTTTTTTTCTTTTATTGAATTTTTTCATCAGATATCAATTTGTGGAATATTTTCTTTATTCACTAAATGTATCATCTGATTTTTTTTTTTCGATCAGAATTATAGAATAGGTACAAAAATACAGATAATATATATATATATATATATATATATAATCATCTTGTTGCCATCAGCATGGATATCCCTGACCCTCTATCACCACCCTTCCCTGTCTTTCATCGCTTTCGGCAGGTCTTCAGAGCTACACCCCGTATCTACACAGGTTTGAGCTGGTCGCCCTGTCTTTTCTCGGCCATCTGAAGGGGTTCATTGGAGTACATCACTTATGAGCTCGTCCTTACTTCTCCAGCAGTGTTCCGCATATCTGGTTCGTCTAAGTTTGATAGTTTTCGTGATGGGTGGTCGGTGGTCGTATAGCTGCTGGTTTTGAGGTGTTGCCACTAGGACTTGTACATATATATATATATATATATATATATATAATGATTTTAGGTGAATAGTTTGTCAGTAATTTCATTTTTAAACGAGTTGCTAGAGATGATTTGTTTGCATACAGTTAAATGTTTTTAAGTATTCCTATCTTACACTAATTATCTTATTAACTTAGTATTCATATCTAATAAGAATAATTTACTCACATTTGTATAGTTTTAAATAACTAATAATCATATTCCTATGTAAAGGATGTAAATGTTTTTTTTATGTATAGATATGACCCTTGGAGGTATTACAAATGTGGGTCAGGGGGGTGTCCTCGTGGTGTAACAGTTAAAGCGATGGACTGCGGAATCGTAGTACGCGAGCTCGTACTCCAGTCGCGCTATTACGTTCACTTTCGGGCAAATACCCTTGGGAAAGGTATGGACCCCCTTATCCTCCCAGTTATGGGTTAAATAGTACCACTACTGTTCTTCTTGGAGAATGGCTTTGGCATTAAATAACCTAAAAAGTGTTGATATGCCATTGAATAAAGAAACCAAACCAAACCAAATGTGGGTCAGATTTTCAGGAATGGAACCTCAGCATCAGATACAGTTTAGTGTCATACCCGAAGTACTCGTTTCAGAGGTGCAATGGGCGTATTGTTCATCCCCAGTCGACTGGGTGGATTTATTTTGGGTAGTTTACAGTTCAAACAGTTTAAACTAAAGATCCTCTCAATTGAATGGTAACCCTTGCATTGAACTTTTTCAAAAAAATCTTCTAATTGATTATGGCTGTTGATGTTGATTTGATTCATCTGACCCTAAAATGATCCACTAACCACTTTTAATCAGCTGAAATATCCATAAAGAAGACATATCAATGATGTCCTCTTATCCTTCATCTCTCCTGTCAATGGGGACGAAAATAGGTTTTTCGAAAGCCAGGATATTTTGGGTGTGATTGAAAACTGGTTCCAGTGGTAAGGTTTCAAATTTCGAACTCTGGGAAATGTTGGGTCACCGTTTTACTGTTATTACTCCCATGTCCTCTCTTATTTGGATTAATAATTATTTGAAACCATATTTTATGCGCAAATTATTAGTATATAATAATACGTTTAACCATATAAATGTGTGAAAGCAAATCCTTTTTATTAATTAGAAATAGTTACTTCAAATTATATATTTGTGCGCTAAGATGGCTGAACTGGGGTTGACATGGTGTAAAAGTTGACAACCAAACCATGTGAACATTTATCATTAAAAGGTAATCCATTAAAAGTTGGGATCAGTCCAGTGGCGTAGTATCTAACGTGCTGCACTGCAATATTCATGTAAGCGAGTTCGAACTCCAATCACGCAATTAAGTTCCCTTTTGGCCTAATACACTAGGGAAAAGTTTAAATTGCCTTATCCCTCCTGCAATGGGTTAAAGAGACCCAATACTTTCCTTCTACAAAGATGGCTTAAATATTAAAGACAACAACCATTCAATATTGCAAGCTTGTTTTAATGAAATTAAAATTCGTAATATTTATATATTTTTTAAGCTTATTGCTTAGATGTGGCGAATGAAAGGGGCATCCAATGAGATTCAAAATCATTCATGAAACTTTTCTAGTGAATCTTGCTTACCATTACACGACCCGAGGTCCCAAAAATTAAATTTATTTAGAAATTTACAAAGCTTTTTGCTTACAGGTGGCACAAGTCCAAATGAGACCCGAACTCCCTTGTGAAAATTTGCTGGTCTAGCTTACTAACGATAATCGGACCTGAAGCGCCTAAATTAATAAGAATTATTTATAAATTTGCTGATTTGAGAATATATATATTAACTAACGAAACACGAGACTTTAACTGGAATTAGCGCCGGCAACCAAAGAGAAAAATCCAAAGTGATTCGGTTTCATTACCTTTGTTTGATAGTATATCCACTTTTGTTGGTTATTTAATGGCATAGCCATCTTCGTAAAAGAACAGAAATGATACTAATTAACCCCTAGCTAGGGGGTGATAAAGAGGTGCATACCTTTCCCAAACGGAGTGGTCAGTTAGTGAACGAGATAGCATGACTGGAATTCGAACTCACTAACTGCCCCCATGACACATTAACCACTCTGTCATAGGGGCAGAGATTAGCATTGATTGAAATGAATTAGTCCTGTGTTTTTTGTCTTTTTTTATAAATTGAATTACAAAGACTAAAAAATCCAGCAAGCACTGCCAGTGACATACGGAAACACTGAACAGCAGTTTGGACCTTTTTAAGTCTCATCAGCAGTGTTCACAATGATCTCCCCCACTTGAGATCGAACCAGTGACCACAGAACTGAAACTCTATCTGTGAGCTACTGCTCCACATCGCATGCAAGCGATGGCAAAGTAACAAGTCATGCTAAATGTGCGGCTAATTACCCCGATGAGTCTTGTAGTCACATCCGTACTCTTACGGAGGGCACGGCCACTTCTAGAGCTATGTCATTACAAGACACATTAGGTAAACTGGTCGCACATTTACCATGATAAGTTAATTTGGCACGTGGACAAGTAGCTCAGTGGTAGATTTTTGGCTCTGTGGTCACAGGTTCGATCTCATCTTGAAGGAAATCCCGTTTACACTGGTGATGTGACCTAATCAGGTCGAAACAGCTTCCCAGTGGTTCCTGATGTCGCACGCAGAGCTTGCCAGATTTTCTGGTCATGGTAATTCAATTTATTATATATAATTCCTCTATTAAAACATGTATTTTTTCAGGCGTGTTATATCTGTTTCTAAATGTTTAAAACTTCTGAACAGACAAGTGAATTAAATCGGCTGGCCAATTAAGTCCTATCTCATAAAATTACGCACCTGTCCGTATATGTGCATGTAATTTATTGAGGTGCAGTGGTTAACTTACACTGCTGCGACATCGAAGTAAACGAGTTCGAAACCCAGTCGTGTTATAATGTTCAGTTTTGTACGAATACTCTTGGGAAAAGTATAGACCTCCACACATTACCCCAGCAAAGCGTTAAATAGTACCCCTAATCTTCTTTGACAAGGTGAGTCTTGGTACTAAATAAACCAGAAGATTGATATGCCACTAAATGAAGAAACAAAATCAACCATCATATTTATCATATTTACCCAACCCCTCCGCTCGGGCAGGATATGACACACTGTCAAATTTTTTTAAGCGGAGTTTAACAGGTTTGAATTCAAAGTTTTGCTTCTCCTAGACAAGTTTCCTCAGCAAGGCTGAAGAACATAGGCTGTCCTACTTTTAAACCATAGCTGGAGGGAGAATAATTGGATTCATACTTTTTCCAAGGGGTATTAGTGCTATGTGAAATGCAATCCGTCTCGTCCAGGATTTGAACTCGTGTCACCGTGTCCATTTCCTACGACAACCATTACACCATGGGCACCTCCATAACCATAACAAACCATAATGTTTATAGTATTTTATTTAATCATTCGCATGTGCTAGAATTTTCCAAGTATTTCGTGTCCCGTTTAAACTTATGAATATTATTAGACGAAATATACATAAGAAATATAGATATAAAAGTATAACGAATGAAATTCCCTGTCCTCTTGGCATCAAATAACCCTAAACAGATTGACATACTGTAAAAATCAATCAATTTTACATGTTTTTTATCCAATGGCTCGCTCGTTCACGAGATCTATCCACTTGCGACAACTTCATATTCGTTCAAAACTCTTTAACATTGACCCCAGACAACTGTCGAAGTCAAAGATTTTATTCATCATGAAATCGATGCAATATCTGAGGCTCAGACAATTCGGAATAACTTCTGAGTGATACTTAGGGAATGTATGACTCGAGATGACAGCATTAGGACGATAAAAACTTTAAAACAAAGTGTTGACAAAAACAAAGAAAATAGCAATTAGGTTTCCATTGGTTTGGTTTGATTTTATAGCACATCAAATATAGTATGTTATTTAATGCTGAATATTTCATACATATAAACAGTTCTATTTCAAGCAATTCAGTTTAGCATTACTCAGTTTATGCGTAAAAAATAGCTCTATTTCAAATAATTCAGTTTAGTATAATTACTTAGTTTTAACAGACAGTTGAATGTATAAACAGTTAATTTCAAATAATTCAATTTAGCGTAATTACACATTTTATTTCTCTTTGACCCGTAGATATGACCCTATAAGGTGCGACAACTCTAGACCTGAGTGGATCTGAGAGAGATAGCAATAAAGGGGTTCTCTGCATTCCCCCAAAATCTAGCATTACTGGAGCTTCACCGTCAGGGTGTTTAGTGTTATATCGAGAACACTAATTGAGGAAGTCTTACACGTTTGCAGAGATGCAGTCGGTGTATTTATATGACCAGCAGACAGGGCAGAAATAACAAATATTATTATTTCTTATAGAAAGATTTTTTCTGCCCAAATATGCTATGGGCAGTTTTGAACAAGTACTAGAAGCCACCTAACGTAAAACAGCAGTTTTACGGTCACATCCGCCCATCTCAAAAATATTCTAAGTAAGAGATGTTGAAATCTTCTGCCGAGTTTAGGACGAACTTATAAGTGGCGTTTTTTTTATGGACAGACCTGCAAGAACTTATATACATCAGCTCTGTGCGGACACTAGATCTAGAGGACCAACAACGAGCGATCGCCGATATGGATATATGGCACGAGACTCAGGGAAAAACTACGGGCCATCATCATGTCTTGACAATGATGATAATGATAGTAATATTGAATTCAGAATAGGATCTTTTTTATGTCATTTAAAAACACGAAACATCCTTCTGATGCACTCTGAATATATGATAGAATAAATGTTCCAACGCGTTCTTAACTTTAAGTTCAACTATGCTATGTAATTATCAGCAGTAAGATCGCATTTCTCTTATGGCTCAGTCGGTTGGGAGGGGTTGTAGAATACACCAACCGCTTACCTGCGTAGGGGTAAGACCCAACCCAACAACGAGTGTCTGGCCCAGTTGGTTGGGGCTGCAAAATATACCCACTGCTTCTCTGCAGAGGAGTAAGACCCTTCAACGCATGTCTATTCCAGTTGACTGGGGCTGTAGAATAAACTGACTGATCTCTGCAGCGGGGTAAGACGCCACCCCACAATGAGTGTCTGATCCACTTGGTTGGGGGTGCAAAATATACCCGCTGCTTCTCTGCAGAGGGGTAATACCCTTCAACGCGTGTCTGGCCCAGTTGGCTGGGGCGGTATAATACACTGACTGATCTCTGCAGAGGGGTAAGATCCCCCAAGAAGTGTCTGGCCCAGTCGGTTGGGGCTGTAGAATACACCCACTGCTTCCCTGCAGAGGGGTAAGACTCTCCAAAGAGTGTTTTGCTCGGTTTGTCCGGGCTGTAGAATACACCGGCTGCTTCCCTGCTGAGTGGTAAGACACCCTATGAGTGTTCTGGATATGACACGAAATAATCCGATGGTGAGGCTTTAGTAATGCTGCAATTTTGGGGGAATGCAGAGCACTCCTTAATTTCCATTACTGCCCGGTCCACTCTGGCCCAGAGTGGTAGTACCTAATAGAGTCCTATCTATGGGTCAAATAGAACTAAACTGTGTAATTACGTTAAACTGAATTGTTTGAAATTAACTGTTTATACATTTAAACTTCGTATTTATACTAAACTGAATTATTAGAAATAGAACTGTTTCTGAGATTAGATGTCAAGGAAATTTTTACTCAAAATATAGATATTTTCTCCATTAAATGTTGTACCAAACATTTGATCTATTATCAAATTGGCTGATCCTTTTTCATCAAAGAATCCCAATATATTCTATGAGTTTAATCCCACCCCCCGTACAGATTCTGATCTATTTATATGCCACTCTATGTATTATCAATATTTAGTCGCTTGTACAATTTTCAAAAGCACAATCGTTAGAGTGTTCGTCAATGCCCCTAGTCCTAGGTTGAGTCATACCAAAAACTAAAAAAAAATGGTTCTTGAATTCTCCATGTTTAACACTCAGCATTATAAAGCACGAATCAAGGGTAAGTGAACCAATCCAAGGAAAGGAGTAGCGCTTTCCCCTACACCTCGATGTAGTAGCTATTGAAAAGAAAACTTTTGAGTCGCCCTCGACAACGATCGGCTAGTTTACTTCATCATCATCATCATTATGTCGTTCCACTGGCACGGATTTCCTGGCCTTCTCTTTCCACTTGTCCCCAGGAAGATCTCTCATTCCTACATCATGTATCAGTACAGAGCTCTTTTTGATTGGTTCTAGCTGGTCCTACACTTTCGCATCCTTGTGAAGTGTTCGACAGGAGTACATCACTTATGACTTCATCCTTAACTCTCATGCAATGTACCACATGTCTTCTTCGTCTAGCCTTGATGTTTTTAGAGATGAGTGGTTGGTGGCCGTACAGCTACAGTTTTCTGGGGTGATGCACTTGTTTAATACAACTCGCAGCATTCTTGTGTAATTGCCGTCAAGATTTGTCTCCCTATGCTTCGTCAACGTCCATGTGGTGTATCCATATAGTAGTACTGACACGACTGCTGCTTGGAAAAACTGCGTTTTATTTTATTGGATTGGTCTGATTTCCATATGAACGATGGCCTATCGATAGCTGTTCATGCCTTCGCAAATTGCGTATTGTACTTACATACAATTCCCAATAGATCACCTTCCAAACCAGTTGTGAGTAATCTTGTAATCCTCTTCCGTTTGGCAACGTTCAATTGTAGTGGACATTATATGCGCAATTTTCTTAGTTTCATAGTTCCAACCCATTCTCGATTTAATAAATCGTGCTTTCCAATTTGATTGCCTAGATATGTATGCGCATAGGAAACTTGAAAAGAGAAAACCAATCTCTGTCAATCGCATCCCAGAGTAATGCTAAAAAAAGGAATCATGAAAAAGAGAGAATAGATAAAATGCAAGAGAACAACAAGAGTTTATTGTTCACAGTAAATATACGTTTCTAAGAAGCAACTGAAGTTATGTTAAAAATTAAATAGTTCTTCTATCACAATTTAAAAATATATTCTCTAAAATTGGACATTACATACATTCAAACCTTATATTTTGAGTATATGTTGTTTGCGTTGGATTTTGTATCTCAGAAGTTCCTTCAGCTCTGAAGTTCCTTCAGACTGACAGAAAGAATAATGTTTCAAATCTCGACAAGGGATATTTCTTTTACCGGTCCTCGGCTTAAGCCAATCACCGCAGAATAAATATTTGCAATGAAAAGGTGCCCAAAATTAAAATGAAAGGAAGACGAGTCATTTTTTTCAAAAGTTGACAATGATTCATCTAAAAAAAGAAAAGTTACAAATAATTCTTAACAGCATTTTTGTTTTGCTTTTGTCTTCTTTTTTACGTTTAAAAAATACCCTTTTTTTTTCTTATTTATTTGTTTATTTGCTTTTTGCATTTTATCTGCGAAATCTCTCTTTCTATTAAATATTCAACCCTTTAGACTATCTTCATGAGATGTTAATTTTTTCATCCGAAATATGCGAAAACTGCGCGCTTGTCTCCTGAGACTTTCGCAGATACTTCCCCTTCATTTTCTTCAATATTTATCACTCAAACTCCTTCCTTCATTTATCTCTCTCTTTGCTCACCTTCTTTCAAGCACTCTCTTTACTTTCCTTATATCAACTACCCAAGGGTACGTTCTCGTTGCATTCAGCAGGGATCTCGCGTGATTCTCGGGCGCGCCGCTGTTTCCATCACTGTATCATCCGGTTGCCCGTCTGACCGTAATTAACACAATGCCTCTCACAAGGCGGGCTTCCGTAGTTATGACGTCACGCTGATGGCTGCGACCCCCACCCCCAACCCTATTGATACTCTCACGTTTCTCCGTTAACTAGTTCTTCTTGATCTCTTTCACATCGCTGTATCTGAGTATCTGGATCCCTGAAAGAAAGAAAGAAAGAAAGAAAGAAAGAAAGAAAGAAAGAAAGAAAGAAAGCGTAGTCTACGAAATTTAACAGAGGTGAAAGTTTACGTAAATAAACCTGTTTATATTCATCTAAGTAGAAATGTGTGTATGTTAATGGATAATTTCTTCATAAGTTTTCGTCCGTTTGGAAAATTATAACTAATATATAAATATCTGCGTAAGTGTGGATGTGTGTGAGTGTGTGTATAAGTAAAAGTAACGA
This sequence comes from Sepioteuthis lessoniana, assembly GCA_963585895.1. Lineage (NCBI taxonomy): Eukaryota > Metazoa > Mollusca > Cephalopoda > Myopsida > Loliginidae > Sepioteuthis > Sepioteuthis lessoniana. The sequence goes on along the minus strand of OY757912.1, from coordinate 11,929,980 downwards.
GTAAAGCTTACGCAGAGAGAAGGTGAGAGAGAAAGAGCAAGATTGAGATAGATAGATAGATAGATAGATGAGTGGTTGGTAAGTAGGTCGATAGACAGAAAAAGAATGAAAGAGCAAGATATATATGAAAAACTGACATACATCCATATATACATACATACGGATAGATAGATAGATAGATAGATAGATAGATAAACAAAATCTTCAAACCCAATTTAACAAATCCTTACAGAGTTCTATTTTATAATGTCTCTTTTTCCATCTATTTTTTTCAACGCATCACTGAAGGCACGGCGGAGACTACCTGCTGTCCTTAATGTTACGGAAAAGATTCGACAAATCGCTGCCAACCTGGCCAAAAGGGGTCCGTGGCCCACCGAGCCACGTCGACATCTTAGAAAAATGTCGCTGCGTTAGAAAACCGTGAGATATGAGAGGTTTTTTTTCTATATTTTTCTTTCGTTAAAATGTAAAAGGAAAAAAAAAAAGAAAAAGAAGCCGAAAGCAAGCAACAATCATTAAGCAAACATCACAGCATGACATCTCATAGCCGATGGAGAGACACAGGAGAGCGCCATCATTTTATCTGAAAAGTTCATTGCTCGCATTATATGATGTTCCGCCATATTTGTTCTTGTAGTTGTTTTACACACATCTGCTTAGAAGGAATTAGCAGGGTACGTAAGCAGTATTTTTCTTATTCATATCTTTATTTGTTTATTAAATCTGATTTTCTTTATTCCTTTCAAGTATTTTCGAGTTGCGTTTAAGTTTTAGGGACAAAATAATCTGTTGGGTAAGTTGGTGTGTCCCTATTTGCTTGTGACTCTGTGTCATAATGACGTTGTGTTTCGTAATAAATAAATCAAGATGCGGCTACTGCACGGTTAGAAAGTTATTCTTTTAGAACTTCGCAAATTTACAAAACCAGATTCCAAAATAAGGATTCACATATACAGAATTATGCCAGACTGAATTATTATTGAAAGGGTTTAGCATAAATATCCAGCACATTTTGAATTGTCGCCTGTGGGTTGCAAGTTAACTTAGGCAAGTTGTTATCGTTGCTTCATCTAGTAAATGTTTTTCTATTTTCGTCATATCAATGACACTCCTATCTTGGACAGATGTTAACTTTGTAGTTGCAAATGAAACACTTTTTTTTCTTACTTCATAATGATCTTCACCAGCTCATTTCATGTTATGACGAAATGATAGAGTTACACATAAAAAATCTATACTGTTCTGGTTGAAAAATTCTATACGGAACAGCGTAATTCCAATGAACAGAATTTTTCAACACACATACACACACACACACACACACACATGCATATATGTATATATATATATATATATATATAGGAGGCGTTTGTAATGTAATGGATATCGTCGAAGGGCCTATATAAACTTAGTATGGTTGCAAGTCTAGGAGAAATAAAATTTTGAATTAAAACCAAGTAAATCTGCTTAAAATCGACCTAGTATCAAATCCAGGCGGGCGACGTGTCAGTATGAATGTATGGTTGCACCACTTGAGCTTGAATCAAAAGCTTTGAGAAAAACTTCAATGAGTACTACTCATAGATACTACGGGTTTGTCAGAACAAATCCTAGATGGTCTGTTTCAAACAATTCAGTTTAGTGTCCAAAATTAGTTCTAATTCCATCAATTCAGTTTAGTATAAGTATAGTTTTTGTTCACACACAGTTAAATGCCATAAGAGTTCTATTTGAGAAAAATCAGTTTTGCATAAGTACGAAATTTAATTCTGTTTGACCCCTAGATAGGACCCTATTAAGTGCTACCACTCCAGGCCAGAAAGGACCTGGGAGCGATGGCAATGAAGCAGTATTCCGCATTCCGCAAAGCTCCAGCATTACTGAAGCCTTATCATGAGATTGTTTAGTATCAAATCTAGGACACTCGTAGGGGATTGGGGTCTTATCCCTCTGCACAAATACAGTCGGTGTATTCTGCTGTGCCAGCCGACTTGGCAATCAAAATTCTCAAGTTGATGTATTGACTTTTATACGATGATATATAACAATAAAAAAGACTTAGGAATAGAATGAAAGAAAAAATAATTGGATATAAAATAATATATCAAACACTAGGAAAATAAATTGATAAACTGATTAAAGGTAGAGATCAAAGTGAAATTATTAAAAACAAAATTTATAAATAAC
>OY757912.1:11807790-11922790 GCA_963585895.1 Sepioteuthis lessoniana | reverse complement strand
AAAATCGTTGGTCATCAGTTTTCTCTAGGTGACAAAGGAACTTGCGAAATACGTTTTATTTTAAATTTTCACTTTTATAACAGTGTGTCCTTGTTAGATCCGCCCCTCCGAAATAGGTTTGTCTTTAATCGTCAGTTTGGGGTGGAAAGCTCTTTCTGTTTATAGCTATTCAATTAATCTTAACAGTTCCAAGCCCTGTGAGTGATTCTCATCGCCATCCTCTGTAAAATAACGGCTCCTTCTCTATGTCCAGCAAAAACCGACTGAATAATGCCTAATGTTAGCTCTTTCCATAAATTCACTCGTGTGATATCCTTCGGTCAAACAAATTCCAGCTTTTCATTTCCTACATATTTTATTTTATATTCAAGCATATCACGTCATGACCCCCACCACTACTGTCAATCACTGCTTCCTCTCAGTTCTTGGAAAATGTTTACTCCGGTGGGGGTACCATTTGATTGTAATTAAAGTAGACCTCTTTGTATGTATGTATTTACCGACCTCTACGCATGAGCTGGATGTGACACAAGGTCAATTTTTATACGGGGTTTAACAGGTTTGAATTCTGAGTTTTCCTTCTCCTAGAATCGCTGCCATACGAAGAGTAAAGATCCCAATCTGGTGAAAATTAAATGGTGAAAATGGTATGGCTCCAGTTCTGCAGATCTGAGTAGTTTCGAGTCTTTTTCAAACCCATTACTCCCTGGTCCACCCTGACTCAGAGTGATAATACTTTTTATGGTTTGATCTATGTGTCAAATACTCTTATTTGAAAATTATTTATATTTGATAGAAATATTTGATACTTGATGAATGGAAATTATTTGTATTAAGTATAGTTTCAAAAAGCTATGATTTTTTACTATAGATTACTAATACGTACTTGAAACTATAGATTTGTATGCAAATTATTCATATTTGGCAAGAATACTAGATATATAACAGTTTTCAAAAGAAAGTCTAAAGAAAAAAAACTCTATAGTTGGTTGGTTGTTTAGTTTTATGGCCTGTCATCTCTTTTCGGGTAATTTACAACCGAATTATATTTCAAACAATTCAGTTTATCATAAGTACACAGTTTAATTCTATTTAAAAACAGTTCAATTTCAAACAATTCATTTTTGCAAAAGTACGCATTTTAAATGTACAACAGTTCTATTTCAAGCAATTCAGTTTATCCTAAGTACACAGATTATTTTTATCTGAGACATAGATGGGACCCTATCAGGTGCTACCACTCTAGGTCAAAGTGGACCTAGGAGCGATGGCAATAAAGGGGTACTCTGCATTCCTCAAAGCACCAGTATTACTGAATCCTCACCATCAGATTGTTTACTGTCATATCCAGGACTCTAGTTGGAGAGGTCTTACCCCCTGCAGAGGTGGAATCGGTGTATTCTGCCGTTCCCGCCGACTGAACTAGAAAAAACTACGTAGAAATTGTAAATGTAACCTCAAGGCATAAAATAACCCTAGACGTGTTGACATGTAAAAAGAAAAATTTGGAGGTTAAAATTTGTAATATAAGTGATTTTGAGGAATAAAATTTGTAGGGATGTGAAGGACATTAAAGCCAGGTTTAGTATTTATCTGGGTTGTGACTTCAGGGGGCTTTAGTGTGCAATATTATACGGTAATTTCTAACAGTAAGTTCAAACAGTAATTTTAAACTGTAAGTTCCGCAGCTTTCTAGTTCGGATACTGATTCGAAAAGATAACACTGACAATAAAGTTTTTAAAAAGGAATTTTATACAAAAGAAACAAGAAAGAAAGGGATAGAAAAGATAAAATGTTGCAAATTTAAGTGCAATTTGCTGGAACTTATCTGAGAGAGTGTCCGGGAAATAAAGTTCTTTGAATTTGAGTATTTTCTTTTCTTTTTTGGCTTTGTCAAAATGTTCATTAAATTGCAAGTCTTCTTTAAAGTTCTTTTCAGCAGAATTTTCGGTTGAATTTTCTTTCAGTTGTTTAACTTGTTTGGATTTCAGTAGTCGACTTTCGTTTAATTTTACTTATATTACTTGAAAAGTTTCTTGCTTTTTTTTTTTATATATACATCGGCTATTCAAGAAGTGAGTGACGAAACTCATCTGCTGGCTAATTCTTCCTTCCTTTAAAGTTCAGTCCTCAAAATCGTACTGAGGATCTGAATAGTAGTTTTCGACACAGAGAGGAAGATGCTTTTTGGTGCTGCACTGTCTGGAATTACTTCTCTCTTTTCCACTCTGGCCAAATCAAGTACCGCACGTGGTCGGCTTGATTTTTTTCTTAGAAATAATTTTTTATACATGTTGTTAAAATCTATCGGTCATTGAAAGCTTTTAACTGTATCCAAACATATGAATATTATTTAATGGAAACAGTGACTCAAAACAATATATGAGGATCATTAAATAAGTTTCCTGACTTTTTTCGTATGGGCACTTTTATCGATTGTACATGCATGAAACTCTAGCCTCTTCGAAGTAATCTCCTCCGGCTGCAATGTACTTATTGTTCCGTTCCAACAACTTCTGGAAGGCCCCATGGAAGTCCTCTTGTGTAGCGTGTCAATGACCTTCGTCACAGCCTCTTTCATCTCCTCAGTTATCTCATAACGACAGCCTCTGAGCTAAGGGAATAAGCAAAAGTCACAGGGAGCAAAGCCTGGACTATAGGGAGGCAGACGAACTGTCTTGATGTCCATCTTGTTCAATTAGTCTGTGACAAGGATGGAGTTATGGACTGGTGCATTGTCCTTCTGGAAATGTCACTGACCCGATTTGAAGAGTGCTGGGTTCTTCCGACGGAATCTCTTCCTGAACTCCCTTAAAACCTCAACATACTAACCCTAACCCTAACCCTTTGGCCACTCAGCTCTAGTGTATTGACTTCCTTACTTCTCGCACACCTCTCATCATCCCTCACAGACTCCTTGCCTTCTTTGAATCTCTTATGCCACTCAAAACTGATGCTCGTTTCATGCAAGATGGTCGAAAAGCAGTTTGAAGCATTCCATACGTTTCTGTGGCATTTTTTCCTCGTTTAAAACACGGTTTTATTGCATATCAGTCTTCCTCACGTCCAGATTGCATTTTTGAAATTCAGCAGCTGTGACAATCTGGCTTTAGTAGGGTGTATTCCAATTCCTTCTTTTAATATATCTATTCATTCAGGACATTCTTTCTTCATAGTTTTTCATCATTTCTTTTATGCAATGGAAAATCTGTTAGTCGGCAATCTAACTAAATCTTGGCCAAGTTTTTTATTAGGAATTTTTACGATATTATGCCCAATCTCTGTAATCTATGACAAAGCGTTGTGTTAAATTCATTGACAAAGTAAAACATTATGCTGAAAAACAGTTATTTGTTGAGCAAAAATAAATGCCTTTTTTTCTATCATTAGGTTTCAGACTTATTGATGAACCTTTGTGTATACTTTCGTTAGATATTTCTATTTATTTTTTGTGGGGCTGCAAAAACCAAAAGATTAAAACAAGCTCTACCAGCCCGGTAGAAAGACATTCTGCAACAATAGCACTCCACCTTTAGAAATAAATAATGAAAAGAAGAGAGAGAGAGAGAGAGAGAGAGAGAGCAGGAGGAGGAGGAGGACTTCCTTTTATCTCTCTACTAATTAATATCAATGAATCGATGACAAACATTGGACAACGATCGTTTCCACGGGCAAATCGTTCAGTTCGCCTCGTTGACCCGCGTCTGCGTGACGACATTTTCAGGTCAACAAGTACATGTGGCTGTCGTTTTTCCTCATTATACCTCGTTCGGCATCCCAGGCCGGAAAAAATTGTGCTGTTTTAATCCATAATGCTTGCACTTTCAGAACTATAGAACAATATGGAAAGAAACTTTAAAGCCCAAACGACCCAAATCGTTAGTTTACCATTAGACATCTCTTGTTCGTAGATTCACCTGCTTTCTTGTGGTTGGGTTTTTCTCCCTGAGAAAAAAAAACTTTTAAAACTATCAAACCTAGCACTTAAAAACCAATACCTTTTTAAGTACATATATACTTGAGTAAAATGTGATGGCTTATATAATGCCGCCTCAAATGTTAGACTTAAATCCTCCTAGATATTTTATCACTTTATAATATTAAAACACTAACTGTAGTCATAGTTTTATGATTGGTTGATTCATTACGGCTTGCCCATTCGGTTGGGTCTGTAGAATACACTGACTGCACTTCTGCAGCAGGGGTAAATTGTATTGTTTGAGATAATTTTTTTTGACAATTAAACTGTACTTATATTTAAACTGAGTGCTTATGCTTAACTGAATTATTTGAAATAGAAATGTTTTTCGACATTAAAACTGTATTTACACTTAACTGGATTGTTACATATGACTGTTTGAATAGTTTAAAACAAAAATGTTTTTGACAATTAAACTGTGTACTCATGCTAAACTGAATTGTTTTAAATAGAATAGATTATTTACATAAAAATGGATTTGGCGTTAAATAACCTACAAAGGTTGATATGCCATAAACCCAACAACCAACAACCAACCAACCTCATTACGGCATATTAAAATATGTTGGGTTATTTTATACCGAGAATTTCGGCTATTGTGTTCATTGCTCATTTCTATTTAGATTCTTTGTCTAGTTGATTCTTAAAAATCTTTTTTTATATATATATTATTATATAAGATGAAGCATTCCTGTCTAATACACATACTTTGGTCACAGTTGTATTGTTCAAAGTATTCTTCATTATCTTCATCTTGTCGTACCATTAACATGGATATCTCTGACCCTCTCTCACCACCCCTCCCAATCTTTCATCGCTTCCGGCAGGTCCTCAGGGCTACACCCCGTATCCTCACAGAGCTGTTGTGTGTAGGTTTGAGCTGGTCACCCTGCTTTTGCTCGGCCATGTGAAGGGGTCCATAGGAGTACATGACTTATGAGCTCGTCCCTACTTCTCCAGCAGTGTCCTGCATGTCTGGTTCGTCTAACTTGGATAGTTTTCGAGATGGGATGTAGGTGGCCGTACAGCTGCTGCTTTGTGGGGTGCTGCCTGCATGACTCGTTCAATATTGCTCGCAACATTCTTGTGTAGTTGCTATCAAGCTTTTTCTCCAGCCGTTTAGTTAGCGTCCATGTAGCGCATCCATATAGCAGTATCGATAGGATCGCTGCTTGGAAGAAACTGAGTTTCATTTTATCGGTCAGGTCTGATTTCCATATGATTTAATTATTTAAAAGTATCAAGTAATTAATTCTAGTTGATAATAGTTATCTTGGTGCCAACAGTTGTATTGTTTCAAATAATAATAATAATAATAAAGGTGACAATTATACCAATTTTGATTGGTGCTTTTGGTACAGTTATTATTAATTATTAAAGGGACTAGAGGACTTGGAAATTGGCGCACGAGTGGAGACCATCCAAACGACAGCATTATTGAGAACGACCAGAATACAAAGTTCTGGAGACTTGAGAAGACTTGCTATCACTCAAGCTCCAGTGAAAGACTATCAGCTAACGTTGATATAAAAAAGCACTAACGAGTAAATAAAAATAATAATAAACAATTAAAACATCAAATCCTCACCACCTTCATCATAATTATCAAGTCAGACTGATAGCTCTCTCTCCCCATCTGTCCCTGTCGGCCATTGCTCTTGGCACGTCCTTCAAACTGCATCCAATGACAGTACAGATCTAATGTATGTAAGTCTTTGCATGTCAGCCAGTACTAGTGTGCCCACGTGTAGGAGTCCACGCGAGAACTTCCATACGAGTTCATCTTAGATTCAGTTGCAGTGCGGAGCATTTTTTTGTAATATGAGAGGTAAGTCGCCGTACACCTGACATTTTGTGGGGTGTTGTACCCAGCCTTTGTTCAAAACAGCACGCAGCATTATTGTATGCTTTCCACAAGCTGTTTTTTTTCGAAGCCTTTCCTAAGATTATTGGTGGTGCAACCATACAGTATTACTGACATGGCTACAGCTAGGAAAACTCCCTATTTAATTTTATCAGATCAAAGTTCCATATGATTGATAACTCTTAATTGCAATCAATGTCTTCATTATGCGTATGTTCACATCACTTTCTGTTGATGAGATATTACCACCTAAGTGTACGAACTGGTCAAAAAGTTCAGAGGCTTTTCATTTAAAATAGAGGTGGCTCCATCTTGTTTAAAACACGTGAACACTGTTTTATCACACGGAAGACAACTCTTATTGCTGCCTGATTCAAGCTATGCAGTAGATATTTCACCAGCAAAGGTGTAATTGTGGAAAGCTCTTGATCATTTTAATATATACATATTCATACTACACTATATATATATATATATATATAGCAGAATGGTATGAGGGTTTGCCAATGGTCCGGGAGATCTGGGTTCAATCCTAGGTTGAGTCATACCTAAGAGTCAAAAAATGGTACATGATGCTACCTTGCTTAAAACTCAGCATTATAAGCTAAGGATCAAGGGTAAAGTAGAGCAATCCAGCGAAAAGAGTAGCGCCCTACCTTACATCTTGGTGTAGTAGCTATTGAAAAGGGAGACTTTGGGTCACCCTCCGCAACGGTCACCAACTTTACTTACGTTATATATACATATATATATATATTCAATAATATTTTCAACGGGATATTTTCTTATTTCTTTAATGTGAAACCATTTATTAGAACTGCTGACATTTTTAGTACGTTATCGAGGCAATTTATAAAAATATATGCGGTTAATAAATCACCCTACAAGACTCAGGTGATAATAGCAAAGTCCAAATAACGAGTCTTACAGCAAATGATTAAAAGTTACATCGTATCACGCATTCTCATCTATTGATAGTTTCAAGTTATTATTTCGATTTGATAAATGTAACTTGTCCGACACAGTTACATGGTTTCAAGTACCTGATACTAATTATTAGTAGATAATTAGAGCTTCAAGTAATTATTCAGACTACGAATAATTAACAGTTCCATATCATCGACGATTTTTATTGAATGCAAATATTTTTTTAAACAGATCTCTTTGGTTCGGTTTGGATTGCTTTTATATCATGTCAAACACTGTAGGTTAAGGCCAAATCTTTTTATACATATTTATTAGTTAATTTTTTGCACCCAGTTAAATGATTTAACACATTCCTCTCTAATACGATTAATTCTACCTACCATTAATTAAATGTCCACAGCAGATTTATTCATGTATTGCTATTTAGTACAAATAATTCAATTAAACATCAGTCATTAGTTTGCACACAACAGATCTAGATGGTACTACCACTCTGGGTCAGACTTGATCTGGGATTAATGGCAATGAAGAGATATTCTACATTCCCAAGATTTCGAAAACAGGAGTCACCCTCTCAGATGCATCTTATTGTCATACGAAACCACCTTTTTTGTGGGGGCAGTTTTTTTTTTTCGCTTCCGGGGATATGGTCAACCTATGCTTAACGCTGTCGACAAAACAGTCATCATTTTAGATTTAATAGATTTGACTCCGAAACTACGAGTCAATAGATGTCTTTTTGATTGACAGATACTTTTTTAAAGTACCTTGATTACGAAAGTCTTCAAATATCCAGAGCAGCTCAAAACTCTCTCGAAGAATTCATCGATTCAACTAGTAAAGAATTTTTCTGGTCTTGCAATGAACACATTGATTTTAATTGGATAAAGCTTAGACTTTCATTGTTTTATTAAACCTTATTCTTAATTGAAATTAACTTCTTTGTGATTGATGATTAACGATAGCACCTCTTTGAATGTTAACCTAATATTTTAATAATATTATGTATACCAGCCCCTTCGACGGCAACTGTTTTAAGTTTTAATGTAATATAATATTATGTTAAACTAGAAAAAATGACGAAACAAAATCAGAACGCATATAAAAAAAGGTCACAATTATTTTTATTGTTTTCAATTAATTTCTTTATAAAATAATGCCGGATTGCGTCACGTGTGAGTAAATATTTAAAAAAACAATATTAGACAAAGGAAAAAATAAAATAAGGAAATGAAAAACTCTAAATATTATCTATAATTAGATTATTAGGATAGACTTATTTGAAACTGCACATTGCAACTGCACATTGCCGTAATACCGGACATTGGCGTAATGGTTAGAATGTTTGCCAATGGCCCGAGAGACTTGGTTTCAATCCCAGGTCGAGTCATACCAAAGATTTAAAAAGTGATACTTCATTCCTCCTTGCTTAACACTCAGAATTATAATGCAAGGGTGAAGTGGAGCAACCCAAGCGAGCAGTAACGTCCTCCTCTCACACCTCAGAGTAGTAGCTATCGAAAAGGGCACCACCTGGTCGCCCTCGACTATGGTCGCCTACTTTATTTACTTTATTTGAAAAAGAGAGATATAGTCAAAGAATTAAATAGCTTGGATGCTAGCTCTTCCCATCACTCCTGGCTTTCATTTCCTAATTTAACTATTTTACTAAAGTAGAGCGTAAGAATAAAATTAAATATAATTTCTTTTTATTCATGAGTTTCTTTTAAGATAGGATTGTACCATAGCCATATACATGAATATGCGAAATGTACATGGGATGTTCATTACATATATACATAGAACATAGGAATCTCGAAACTCGAAAAACACGTAGCGACTTCTCTGTTCAGGTACGAAACCTTTTATTACCTTTGAGTTTAAAGGTTCTTCGACATAAGGAGAGATGCACAATCTTTCTATACTGGCTTTTTCATCTGCCCCTCCCCACCATGCACACGTGTGGCACCCGCCACAAAGGTCTCCGCGAGCAAGCGAAAACCAACCGTCTTCCGCCAAGGCAGGTCTCATCTCAACTTGTCCGGTGTCTAGTCTCAACTCTGACTTTTTCAAAATCTCCCAAAATCCTCCGCGCTCTTCCGTTGTGTGACGTCACCCGCACTCCGTAACCCCGCTTCTCATCTGGGCTATTGTGACACGACCACTCAACGCACGCCCGCGCGAACACCTGTGTTAATGTTGTACCTAAATAACCCATACACTGAGCCGAAAGGTTCTCAGTCTAACTAAACCCAAAGGCATAAACCGAAATCCCTCGGCCATTATATTACAGGATTTATGTTTAAATTCATTAAAATAAATCCAACTATTTAGAAATCAAGAATGTCCAGCAAAAATCTATATAAATTTTTAAAGATCAATATGAAAATTAGTATTCTTGCTCACGTTAAAAAACTACTTTTTGGCAGAATAAATAAATACAATTTCAGGCTATTGATATGTAAACAAAACGAACAGTATTAATAATATAAAAAAATATGAATAACTGAGATTTAGGTATAGATTGAATCATAGCCTTTGAGACGTAGATAATTAAGGGAATTGGGACATCGGTGGTGACGTACATTTGGTCATTATAAACAAACAAATAATATCCATAATGATAAAGATGTAAAACTACTTTTCATCATTCAAAACTATATAAAATTCCATGACATTATATTTGTGGCTTTGTCGTTGGTTTGTCTAGAATTACTGATGTCTATAATAAAGTCCACTCTTTTATATATATATATATATATATGGAGAGAGAGAGAGGGAGAGAGATTACCGTATTTGATGTCATATACGGCGCCCTTTTTTTTATACTAAGAATATCTTTCATAATTCCCCTACGTCTTATATGCCATATGAAGGTTTAAATTTCGCAATAGTCGACTGACGTTTGCTAGCTGGCAATTCCAATTAGCTTAGACTTCAGAGTAAGCTATTGTTATTCTTTAAAAGGCTCTTATGCAAATTAAAAGTGTTATCATTGATAATATTCCTTATATTCATTCCATCGTGTTTAATATTAGAACTTTGTTTCACAAACATTGCGTGCTTTAAATTCAAAATATATGACGCATTACTTAACGACGATGATTGTAGTAGTGAAAATGATTATCAGAGTTTCGATTATGAAGACGACGAATTTCATGGATTTGAAGATGAATAGAAATTTTAAGGTAACTTTACTGTTTTGCTCAATGGTAATAATTACTTGATTTTTATTTTGTTTTCGTAATTTTGAATATAATAACGTTTTTTATTGGCTTGCGTTCCTTTTTTTTCTGTTATTTTTCGTTCAATTGTAATCATGGCTTGTTTAACCTAAATCACATATATCCTAGGTTGTATCATTTACTAAAGATTTTACAAATTAGTAATTTTTTCTTGATTTGCTCAGCTGAAATTGGGATGCGTTTTATACATGGAAGCGTATCATATTGTTGCATACTCATAGATAGATGCATGCATGCAGAATCATAACGACGACACAATAAAGACGAGGGACACAGTTCTCAAGAAAAATATACCTCTCACATTATTTGAAAGGGTTGTGTGGGAGAGGGAGTTGGAGACCGAACACAACTGCCACATATTGACCCCCACTTTTCTGGCCATAACCGCGTTTCTTTCCCGTTCTCCTGGGCTGCACAACCGGGGGCCTGGGGCCCCAGTCTGCTGGGTGCTGGGTGCTGGCTTTATCTACCTCATCTTATCTCTAACTCGTCAGATCTTCAAACTGATTGAATTTCCTGTGCACTGAGTTATATAATAGTTCACGCCCACCTTCTTCTTGTGGACGTCACAAATCGCACTCATTCAACCCGTCCACGGTCAAGGTTATATTCTGACATTCCTCGACCGGATGCACCTGTTATTTACAATGGAGCATTTCCTATTTTGACAGCCCGGCCGAGTCGGAGGTCAATATACAACAATATGCCGTCAAATGCATTTAGTTATGGATTGATTTTTACGGCATATCAACTCGTCTGGAGTAACTTAATTTCAAGAATTCAGGGAGTTGTGATCATTGTACATTAATATTCACTTTTTTGTGTTGTTATTGTTTACAGTATTTACGCACGACGATATGACATCAAATACAGGAAGCAGAAGCAAAATCAGGACTATTCTAGTATAATGATAAACGATTCTATAATAAAAACGAGATTAATTTTAATTTTGAAAAATAAACAACAAAATAAGAAGATTGACACTAAAGAGTCAATTTACTCAATATGGCCACTATTTTTTAAATTATTTTATCAACTCGCCTTAGAAACGATTTGCATGCCTTCAAATATTTTCTTCCATCCCTCCTCAGTAGTAGTCTTAATCGAACTAATATTTGGATGGGAAGTTGGATTTTTGTTTTGTTTTCTGAAACGCTCCATACATTATAATCAAGGGGGTTAAAGTAGAGACTTGAATCTTGTTTGATTACTATCCTCACATTTTTTTTCGCTGACTTTCAATTCATTAGCATGCTTTCTTTATGACGTAGCGAGAGAAGTTTAAAATGTTTTTTTTTTTGTTTTTATTTTTTTGTTCAATCGTTCACTTCCTCTTTTTCTTAAAAAAACATTTTTTCTGCAAAAACATTTCTTTTCCTTTGTATACGGTAGACAAAGAAATTTTGGCTTTGTTTCATGTTAAGCAAATCATAGATTCAATTTCGTTTCTTTTCTGGCTCACTCATATTGGGTTGAAATTTAATTTTAAAAGGTGCTTGAATAATACAGTTGATAATCAAGACTTATTCCGTTTTTTCAAAAATTTGACAAATCAGACAAAAAAAGTTTTAAAAATCATTCCATATTATGCTTCTGCACCCTGTATTACTATTGAATATTAATAATTTATTCACAGTCGTATGGTTTGATTGGTTTCCGTTTCTTTGTTTAATGGCATATCAACCATTGCAGGTTATTCAATGCCAAAGCCATTCTCCTAGTAGAACAGTAGTGGTACTATTTAACCCATAGCTGGGAGGATAAGGGGGTTCATACCTTCCCCAAGGGTATTTGCTCGAAAGTGAACGTAATAGCGCGACTGGAGTACGAACTCGCGTACTACGATTCCGCAGTCCATCGCTTCAATCCAATACACCACGAGGACACCCCTGTATAGTTTGAAGTATATTTATCAAAGACAAATAACTATATGGTTTCAAGTAATCATTTCTATAAGCCATTGTTGTTTGTTCGTACGCAGTTATATGGTTTAAAGTGACTAATATGAATCATAATCCCTTGTAAACATTTATAGCTTCAAGAAAGTCTTCTCCATACAAATTATTTGAAGTTGTATCACATTGAGTATTCCTACCGAATACGAATGATTTCTAAACAGATCTACTTAAGCGAGAGATTGAACTCTAAAATCATTTAATTGTAGATCTGAAAGTATTGCTTATGAAGGAATTCTCAAGACTAAAGGATCTCTGGGCATAGAACCTCACAATCAGGTACTCAGCAAATCTTTTAGACTGATTCTTACCCTTCTGCAAGTATTATGGACAGCAGATTCTAAATGCCGCACCCATGTTGCGAGCAATATTGAACAAGTCCTGGGGGCAATACCCCACAAGGCACCAACTATACGGCCACCTGCCTCCAATCACGAAAACTATATAAGTTAGACGAGCCAGACGCACAGGACACTGCTGGAGAAGCAAAGACGAACTCATCAATGATGTACTCCTATGGACCCCCACATATGGCCAAGCAAAAGCAGGACGACCATCTCGAACATACAGACAGCAGCTATGTGAGGATAAGGGATGTAGCCCTGAAGACCTGCCAGAAGCGATGAATGATAGGAAGAAGTGGTGAGAGATGGTCAGGGATATCCGTGCTAGCGGCACGACATGATGATGAGGATATATATATATATATATATATATATAGAGAGAGAGAGAGAGTCATCCACAAACAGACTGTTTCGTTGTAAAAAACCCTTCAGGGTAGCTAGACTGTCGAGATGTTTCAAGCTGGTATTGAAACCCGAATTACTTTATGATAGTCAGTTATCTTACCCCAGAGAAATCGTCATTCTCGGCGTGATGGAATATTTATGAATATTTTTTGCACATACGTTATCGGGTACCTAGAGTGCTCTTTTGTTGAGAAGAGCTATTGCATATCAGCGTATGCGACAGCCAGAAAATTCCCCTCTAGAGAACTTAACCCACGTGGCGGGGAGCCTATATATCGTCACCCACTGACTGACTGTTTCGTTGTATCACAACTCTTCTGCGAGGCTATATCCACGAGATGCTTCAAGCTGGCATCGAAACATGGGTGACTTTACGTTAATTGGACAGTTTTAGAATTTCTTGGTCACACCTTTGGTATTCTACATATTTCAACTCCTCACATCACTTCTCATGATTCTTTAAACGTTCAAAGAATTAAATATTAATCTAATATTATTTGTTATAAATGTCTAAATATGTAAAATATTATTCCTTTTTTGATAGAATATATAAAATGTTAGTACCTCTTTATATTTATACACACACAAGCACAGACACACATGTACTCCACACACACACACACACACACACACACACACACACACATATATATATATATATATATATATATATGATATTGCGTTTTATACGTAGATAATTAATATTAGTCACGTTATTATTCATATTATTTGTAGTATTATTATTAGTCGAGACAGAGGTGGTGATAGTGACGTTAACAGTGGTAGCAAACTTGTTTGTTGCTGCAAGGGTGGTATTAGAGGTAATGGTAATGGATGTAGCACTCTGTGAACTTTTTTCAAGTTATTTTGTATGGTTGTTCGTTTGCTAATGTCCATACTGTTCGATGAATTGATTGATATCTGATCAATAAAAGCCCATTATGCTGATCTCTGCACTGGTGTCTGCGCTGCTAAACTAAATGACCATAAAAAGAAAATAAAAGAAAAGAAATTAAATAAAAAAAGTAAAGAACAGAAATGAAAAAGTAGGCAAAAACAACGGGGAGTGTTTTGTTTTCAGTTGTGAATTGGTGTGAGAATCAAAGATGCGCATGCGTGAGATTATTCCTGTGGAGGGAACGCATCAAAAAAATAGAAAGAAGAAGAAGAAGAAGAAGAAGAAGAAGAAGAAGAAGAAGAAGAAGAAGAAGAAGAAGAAGAAGAAGAGAGGTGAGTGGAAGATGGGGCAAGAAAGAAACGAAAAAATCAAGACAGAAATACAGGAAGAGTTTTACAGTCTTATTAAATAAAAATAAATTAGACAAAAGATTGCTAGATACGAACAAATTGAGATATATGAACACACTTCATAAATATATATATATATATATATATATATATATATATATAAGACTGAGGGGAAGAGAGATATAATGAAAGAACCTGAAAGGATAGATAGATAGATAGATGTTTAATAGTCTGAGACCTGAGAAATAGATTGATAGATTATGAAAAAACGGAGACCTGGAAAGGCATATATATATATATTGAGAGAGAGAGAGGGAGAAAGAGAGAGAGAAAGAAAGAGAGAGAGAGAGAGAGAGAGAGAGAGAGAGAGAGAGAGATCTGAAGCTATAAAACCAAAGGATAACGAGGAAAAATTTCTCCGAATAGTGATTCACCCCTTTTTTTCGTAATTTTATCATCTTGATTAACAATAGAATTAAGATTAATATTTCATAATATCAATATTAACTCAACGTACAACCTAAAAACTAAATCATCAAAAATATAAGCAAAGTAGAGAGAGCGTGTCTCTATGAGCGCTGTACTATATGAAGATGTTATTTTTAAAAGGGTGGCTACTTTCATTGCCTTTACATTTTTTTTCGTTGACGTTTATATCCTGTCTGACCTCGACAGCCCAAATTCTTACGACTGAAGCCTGACCTCTGACCTGTCAATCACGAAGCCAGTTACTGCCTTGCCTTCTGTTGATATGGTTCTTCGCATTCTTAGGTTCTAAGGATGTTCATATTAGAATACATAGACGTTTCGATTTGGTGTTTTGAAATTCAAAAAATAGATGTATTTGTTCCCTTGGTGTTATCAGTCAATAAGTATACTGGGAACGTTTCCGTACTATTTCTATTCACTACGTTTAAATGGCGACATAACATTATTACTTTTCCATCGAACATTTTCCGTGAGAAATATGGATGCTAAAGAGATAATTCTCGTGATTCAGATATTTATCTAGCTTTTCTTTTTATTACGAATTTGCCTTGTGCTATGTGAGAACGATAATATTTGCGTCTTACAGATTTTCTTTTTGTTTACAGAAAGTAAATATGATCACATGATGAATTGCCAGCGGCACGCAATATTTCGTACACATGGTTTTTTCTTATAATTGATAGAGAGGTAGGCCTAGGACAACCATTTTCAGAGGATATTATGTAAAAAAATGTCTATACTGAAAAGGAAATTCAAAACAATTTTTTTGTAAATACTATATAATTGCCTCATTAAGCCAATGCCTCGGAAAAAGTATTGCCTAATATATATATATATATATATATATATATAATTTTTTTATTTAATCTATAATTCTGTCGGTGCGGAAAAAACCCGATTGTACAATTTGCAAATTCTACAAATTGATATGTGGAAAAAAATTCAGTTTAAAAGGAAAAGATGAAAAAAACACGTGCAACGTGAAAATAATCAAGCAACACGTATGTCAAGTCAAAAGAAGAAAAAAAAAGACCGACAGAAATACCTGAGCAAAAACGTAATAAAGTGCTCAATATGTGAGATAGAGCTAATATTACGAACATAATTCCTACGTGAATAAGAGCGTGTCTACCTAGGTTTTACCAAACGGCTCTTCGGGATTGTTCTGGCCTTTTTTCCCGAGTTTCACCTAACAGCTCTTCCGGATTGCTCTGGTGAAGTGGGTTAGGATAAAATACATTTTATTGGTTGAAAATACGTATACAAAAATTAGCATATAAAAAAATCACCTTTATTCGAGAAACAGACAAAAAAAGAACGTTTCCTGTAGAGCCGTGTGGTCGTGTAGGAATTATTTTCATTATATATATATATATATATATACATATATATATATATATATATATATATATATATATATATTCCGGGCCAAATTGTATAAATATCCTCTCAAACCGGTAATCAATGTCATATTTTTCAAAAAAAGATTCCATTTCATGACGTATTCGATTTCGAATATGTTTTTCCTGTGTTACCAGCTTTTTTCTTAAAGTCAAAAACAGGACTTTCGCCTTTCGTGCTTGATATTTTCTATTATTATTATTATTATTATTATTATTATTATTATTATTATAATAATAACATTCTTATATTTTTATACTTAAAATAATTTTTGATCGAATGCTTTCGGCTTTTGAGCAAATTTTTGTTGAAACGCGTGTTGACGTAAATAATAAATAAATCTTCATCTGCATCAAAAATATATCTTCTTTAATTTATCTTCTCTCTCGTAATCACTCTCGCTCTCTAAATATATATATATATATATATATATATATATATATATATTACATGATAGTGTCTCTGATCCTGGGTTTCATGCTTTATGCATTCGTCACACACACACACACACAGACACGCACACACACACACACACATATATATATATATATTCATATATATATATATATATAATGAATAAAGCACAAATAAGGAAAAAATGAAAATAGATGAAAGTGCTCGATGCAAAAATTCCACAGCAGGTTTGAAACCATAAAAAATTTTGTTTTGTTTCTTTTTTTTAAGCATCTGACCAGAATTTTGCATTTTGGACCAAATTTAGATCAAAAACTTTCCGAAAATTTCTCACTGACCTATTTTCAATCTCATTTGTCTTTTTTTATTTTTTTTTATGCACTCCAGATGTAATCTATTCTTTAAAATCTTAATAAAATTTTGCTTAGATAAACGATATGTACTCTTTCTAACAGAAGTTTTGAATATTTTTATAGTATTCTATACTCCTGTCCATTGAGAGACCCCTCGTAGAATAGTGACTAAAATGCTGGACTGGGACATGCTTGAAAGCGTGTTCGAACTCCACTCCAGCTATTTTGTTCAATTTTGGACTAATAATCCTTGGGAAAATTATGCACCCGCTTAATGCTCAAAGCTATAGGTTAAGAAAACTTCGACTGTTCATCTAAAAGGATAGTTTTTGCATTGAAACAATGGTTGATATGCAATCAAACAAAGAAACCGAACCTAATCAAACTACTGTCAACAGTATACAATATAGCGTTGTCGGTTGGGACTGTAGAATACATCGACTGCATTTTTGCAGAGGATGAAGACTCCCCTAACGGGTGTCCTGGATATAACTCTAAACTATCTGATGGTGAAGCAACTGCAATACTGAAGCTCTGGGGAATGTGGAGTACCCCTTCAATGCCATCGCTCCTACGTCCCATCTTGCTCGGAGTGGTAAAACCTGATAGATCTATACTTCAAATAGAACTGTTTTTCATTTAAACAGAGTGCAAACAAATGATTTATGCTAAACTGAATCCTTTGAAATTAAACTATTTGATCATTTAACTAGGTGAAAACATTTGACTGGCGTTTAATTGAATTGTTAGTGATATAAAGCAATACGTAGAATAATTTAACTTTGTTGACTTGCGTTTAATTGAATTGTTTGAAATAGAACTGTTTGATTATTTAACTCTATTTAATTACAAAATGTGTTAAGAAATCAAAGATCTGATATATGTGTAAAAATAAATGTGGTATTAAATAACCTACACTGGTTGATATGCCATAAAACCTATCATATACTGCAGAGAGGACGTTTGCTCACTCATGATTGTATGAGCACCGGCTTGTGAAGGCCTGACGTCATAAAATGTTGCCAAAAATATATAACTGCCTGTGTGTTATATATAAAATTACTTGAATTCCTGGAGGTTAACGTGATGTGTGCTCAAAGGTATCGATTTGGAAATATTTACGAAAATAGAAAGGAACAATGAATAAATATCTTCTTTTCTTCAAAACCGTCTCCTTAACATTCTTTACACAAATTCCAGTTAGTTTTCTATTGGCTGAAGTGCGTTTTAGATTCCTCTTTTAATATCGTGTGAAGTTGCTCCGTCATATTCGCTTTAATATCTCCCACATTATCAAATCTTACATTTGACCCATTTCGACGACTTTGTACTCACAAAATCATGTGTATTCGCTAAAAATGTTTCTTTCAGAATGTATCCACTTTGCTTAGCGAAATTTATCGAGAATTCCTCTTAATTCGTCCAGACTAAGTCAATTCATTTTAACAGAGGTTTAGACGTCTAGATATCATTACTTTATTCATATGTTTTTGGAACACCCAGAAACCACCAGGCGTTCCTCCTGAATGGGTGATTTTAAGTTGATCACCAAAGTCCCAAGGAAATACCTTCTTAGCATAGGTGAGTTTGTTGCTTGGTTCCTGAGCTGCCCGAAATGAGTGAATGACGAGAGGATCAATCATTTTTGTGGCAGCCGCGCATACGTGTCGTTTCGTGTTTGTATTCCCACCCCACACACATTAAAATGACTTCATGTCAAATCTGTTTTCTCGATATGACACAAGACAATTTGATGATGAGGCTTTAGTTCTGGAGCTTTGAGAATTATGGAGTAACTGTTCATTGGAATTACTCCCAGGTTCACTCTGACTTGAAGCGGTAAAACCTGTTAGGGTTCCATCAATGAGTCAAAGAGAGAAATTTAACCATTTAACTATCTGTAAACAAATGAATGATGTTAAATTGAATTTATCGTGTAACATCCCAAGTAATCGAGTCCAAATAAAACTATTAGTGTCCTATACACCAAAACATTTAACTGTGAGCAATAATTGAATCGTAGAATAATATATCAAAACCGGCTCATTGGCCTAGTGGGTAGAGTGTTCGGAAATGGTCTGGGAGACATGGGTTCAATCCCAGGTCGCGTTATACCAAAGACTTTGAAAATGGTACTTGATGCTTCCTTGCTTAACACTCAGCAATATAAGGTACGTACCAAGGGTAAAGTGGAGCAGTCCAGGGGAAGGAATAGCACTCTCCCCTACAACTCGGTGTAGTAGCTATTGGAAAGGGAGCCTTCTTTTCGCCCTTGACTAAAGGGAGACAACTTTACTTACTTAATATATATCAATACTTTAAACCATTTAATTGTGCGCCAATAATTGGATTACTTAATTGTCATCATCATCATCATCATGTCGTGCTCCTAGCACGGATATCCCTGACCTTCTCTCGCCACTTTTCCATATCGTTCATCGCCTCTGGCAGGTCTTCAGGGCTACATCCCGTATCCTCACATAGCTGCTGTATGTATGTTTGAGCTGGTCGTCCTGCTTTTGCCCGGCCATATGTGGGGGGTCCATAGGAGTACATCACTAATGTGCTAATCCCTGCTTCTCCAGCAGTGTCCTGCATGTCTGGTTCGTCTAACTTTGATAGTTTTAGTGATGGGAGGCAGATGGCCGTATAGTTGGTGCCTTGTGGGATGTGGCCACCATGACTTGTTTAATATTGCTCGCAACATTTTTGTGTATTTGCGGTCTAGCATTTTCTCCAGTCGTTTTGTTAGCGTCCAAGTAGTGCATCCATATAGCAGTATCGATACGACCGCTGCCTGGAAGAAACTGTGTTTCCTTTTATCGGTCAGGCCTGAGCTTTGAGTCTTTAAGA
This sequence comes from Sepioteuthis lessoniana, assembly GCA_963585895.1. NCBI lineage: Eukaryota > Metazoa > Mollusca > Cephalopoda > Myopsida > Loliginidae > Sepioteuthis > Sepioteuthis lessoniana. Next base: position 11,903,312 of record OY757912.1, on the reverse strand, counting down.
CAAAAGTACGAACCAACTAATCACTTACCAATCATATATAACTCTTTTCACAATGTACAAATAAATAACTCATGTTAAAGTAAATTGTTAAGTTTGCAAGTAATACCTGAAACCATTTGTCGCATTTTGAACCGCTGGACAAACATCGAAAATCTCGTACATATATTAAAATATAATTTACATTATAATTTTTCGACGGCGACGTTTGTGTGAAGTGGGAATACAGTCAGAGAGTGTTCGCACATATCTTTCTTCTGTGGCTGGGACCCTTTTTGTGGAGTAGTGCAACGGCTGGAGAACACACACGGGGGGGGGGAGGCTGACAAGTTTGCTTGAGTGATCAACGGATCTCTGCCTTCAGTCAAAAATTACTAACCTTTTATTGTCTTTCAAGTCCCATGAACACGCCTCTTCGCCCACGTATTTTCTGTTTATGGCTGGTTATTGGAACTTAAATACTTCCATTTTTTCCAGTAATTTGTTGATGTTATCTGTGAACTGAAATATCTGTCATTCTATCCACAGGCAATAAATTACATTTTCGTTATCATCCTTTATTTTTCTCTTTCCTGTGAAACCACTTCGTTGATGTTATCTTGCGACTGCATTGAATCTGCTAAGTTCATCTACAGCACTCTGTCGTTAGCTAAGCTTGTATCTTACACATTTAACTGTGTGTAAACAATAGCAATGCGTAATTTTGCGGAAATAAATAAGTTACATTTTTTAGAAAAACTTATCTTCAAATTATTTAATTATAAGTCATTTATAACCATTTCAGAGTGCAAACAAATTAAATATAGCTCGTTTAAAAATTCTTCCTGGAGAATATTTGTTCATGAATCTTATAAATTTAATATATCAATAAACCTGTTTGGCATTAAATTACATAAAAGGGTTGAGATGCCATAAAAGCTAACAAAACTATCCTTCATGTTGAATTAGACCTCGTGGTAAGTCTAATATATCCATCACTTTTTTTATTATACAAGGTGTTTGTCTATGTATGTGACTTTATTTAAGGTCTAAATTTTAGGATTGAATGTTTGTCTTCACATACCAGGGGAGCAATATCTCATTTACTAATGTGATGTCTTTTTACGCCTAGCGAAGGCGTGGACTCCTACCGATAGGTTATCGATCATATGGGACTCTGATCTATCCAATAAAATAAAATAGAATTTTTTCTAAACTCTGGCTTTGTCAATACTACAATATGGATGCACCACATGCACCCAAAAAAACGCATATAGAAAAATGTGGATGGGAAGTACATATGAATGCTACCAGCGTTTTTGAACAAATCACGGATGCATCACAACACGAAAAACCAGCTGCACAGCAACTTTACATTTGAAAAACGATCTTAATGAGACAGACAAGATAGTGGGGTGACTGCTGGAGAAGCAAGGACAAACTCATGAATGACTTTCTTCCATGGACGCGTACACATGGACGTTTGAATAGTGGCTGACTAACAAGAACTTATTTACATCAATTCTATGATGACACTAGATGTAGCTTGGAAGTACTGCTGGAGACGATGGATGATAGGGACAGAGAGAGAGAAAAAGAGAGAGCCAGGGAAATCTTGGCTGTCAGCGCGACTTAATGATGTGGATTATGACTTTTTGGTCATACCTTGGGTGCATAAAAATGCACCTTGATTCTACGATCAATGCATGTTTTTTTTTCTGGTGCAGTATTCTCCCCGAGCACATTTGAATTAAAAAAAACAGCACCATACTTATGATGATTATGGTGGATTTCTTTCAACGGCATCTCAACCCATCTCAGGTTATTTTTTGCGAAGTCGTTTTGGGAATCGAATTACTTGTATGTTCATATTTACATTTTTCATGAAGCTGTTTCTTAAAACGTTTATTTTTTTGCACACGGTCCTAAAAAAAATCGAATAATTTTTTAACAGATCTATTTAACCAATGTATATGACTTTAACAAGTACTACCAGTCCAGACAGAGTGGACATGGGAGTAATTTAAGTGAAGGGTTAAAACCCCAGTTAAGTACGCAAAAACTGGAGCCTCATCATCTGATGTAACTTAGTTTTCTACCCAGAACACTTTTTTGTTGGGGGTTGACCCTTCTACAAGGGACACAGTCAAGATATTCTAAGCCTCTCATGAACACGTAAGCGTAATGACTAGAGTGCTTAATTGTTGCCGCGAAGTAAGCGAGTTCTAACTTTAATTGTGCTATTATGTTACCTTTTGGACTAATGCACTTTGGGAAAGTTACCCTTAAGGCTATGTGGAAAATTGTATCACTGATATTCTAAAGGGATGGCTTTGGCATTAAATAACCCATGAATGATCATATGCCATTAAACAAAGAAACCAAACCAAACAAAAAGGATACTTGAAAATTTATGATTACAGTCAAATCAGTCATAAAGCACTTGTTACCACCAAATCAACAATACACCTGCTTACGACTTACGAGGTGCATACGATAAGTTCCCAGACATTTTTTCTTATGGGCACTTTTATTGATAGTACACACATGAAACTCTATTCCCCGTTGAAGTAATCTCCTCCGGCTGCAATGCACTTGTTGTACCATTCCAACAACTTCTGCAAGGCCCCATAGAAGTCTTCTTGTGTGAACGTGTCAATGACCTTCGTCAGAGCCTCTTTCTTCTCCTTAACTGTCAAATAACGACAGCCTCTGAGCTTAGGGAATAACCAAATGTCACAGGGAGCAAGTTCTGGACTATAGGGAGGGTGAGGAACTGTCTTGATGCCCATGTTGGTCAAATAGTCTGTGACGAGGATGGAGTTGTGGACTGGTGTATTGTCTAGGTGGAAATGCCACTGACCCGATTTGAAGAGTGCTGGCCTCTTCCCTAGGAATCTCTTTCTGAATTCCCTTAAAACCTTAACATAGTTACCCTAACCCTAACCCTTTATTTTGGTTTTATATCCCGCACACTGGTTTGGAGAGGGTTTTATGTTCTGCAAAGATCCAGTCGGTGTATTCTAAAGCCCTACTCAATCTGGCAGGGGACTGTCATTTTCTTGGTGAAGATCAGACTAAGACATAGGCTGTTTAGTAAGCTATATATATATATGGATGTGCTCATGTGCGTGGGAATAAATAAAGAATATGTTAGCAAAAGCACAAAGTTTTCTTTCTTTTGTTTTTGGACATTGAGTACAAAAACAGTTCTAACGTTTTTGTTTTTTTCTAATCTTGCTTATTTCCCTTATTTTTACTTTTAAGACAATTGGATTGTACTGGTCGTTATGCCGGTATGTCATGCGTCCTGGTTAAACGTGTATTTATTACTTAACTCTTGCTTTTACTTTTATCAAAATCAGACATTACAGAAAGAATCCGGGAGTGAAACACCTGCTGAAAAAAAAAGAAAAAGAAGACTTATCCTTGTCTTCATTTAAAACGTAGATTGCAAACATTGTGACGATTTCATTACCAATGTGTGAACAGACGCAAAGCCAGCATAAATATAACTTAGAAGTACTGGATTGAGAAAACGTACGCACATAGAACGACACTTACATCGCCACAAATTAACAAGATCTGTGGTAACACCTACCAATCGGCACTCGTATTTTTTCTGGTCGTGGGAATTGCCTTTTATTTTCCAAATAAATTTTCACACATCAAAAGAAAACGAAAGTAAACGAGCATGGCTCTAGCGGAGAAAAATTTACATGAGTCTGGATCGACACGCTCGAAAAACAAAAACAAAACACACACACACACACACACACACACACATATGAATATATATATATATATATATATATATATATATATATTGAAATGAAGAAAAAAGCGAGCGTACATGTACTAAGATCGCCGCTATGAGAACTCCCTTTCTCTTACAACTTGATTTCACACCGATCTCAGGTAATAAATAAATAAAATGTAAAAGAAAAAAACTCCGGTCACACGAACGCTTAAGTGTATACATTACGAGGCAAATTTTAAGCATACAAAGATACAGAGTAGAAAATCATATGCACTCACAAAAAATCACATGAAGATATATATATATATATATATATATATATATATATATATATATAATCATCATGTCGTACCACCAGCACGAATCTCCTTGACCCTCTCTCGCTACCCTTCTCTATCGTCCATCGCTCCCAGTGGGTCTTCAAGGCTACTTACTGTATAGGCACCAAGCAGTTGTATGTAGTTTATAGCGGGTCGTCCTGTCTTTGCTCTTCCATGTGAAGGGGTCACCAGGAGTATGTCACTTATGAGTTTGTACCTAGTTCCCAAGCAGTGTCCTGCATGTCTAGTTCGTCTAGGTCTTGGCGAAGTCGAAAAATAATATTATTATCTCTAGTTTTTTTTTTTTTTTGCACGTACACCTTCAAGAATTAGACGGATAGTCAAAATTTGACGTCCTGTAGCGATTTCTCCGAAAACCATTTTGGTTCTTCCTAAGTATCTTCTCAATTTTGGGTTCTATACGGTTGCATAGTAGAGCATTGTATATCTTGACCGCTATGGATGTAAGGGTTATACCTCGGAAGTTCTTGGCAATCCCAAGCTTACTCTTTTTAGTGAAGAGGATGATGCATCCCTTGGTTCATCTGTCAATTTTTTTGATTATATACGGCATTAAAGTGTTGGAGCAGAATGTCGTCGATTTCCCTGGTCTTCCATACTTCTGGGTATATATAAATATATATATATATATATATATATATATATAATAAGATTAATGCTGTGAATCACCCAGGGATAATAAAGGCTTAGAGCAATCTTATCAAAAGGCGATTTATTTAGAATCTGAAACTCAAGATTGAGACAAAATTGACAAGATTAACCATTTGCATACTTGAATATATATATAGGGTTCAGTAACCTTAATTATTTTTTTAATGCCAAAGATAACCTTTTCGAAGTAAAATTGTTGTGGTACTATTTAATCCGTAGGTGGCGTGAGTAGGTAGATAAACGTTTTTATATTTTTCCCCAGATTACTATTCCGAAAGAGAACATAATAGCGTGTTTGACTTTCGAAATCTTTCACAATAACGTTTCAGTCCTACACACACACACGCACGCTCATTCACAGAGAGAGAGAAACACGCACACTTATTTCTTTTATATATATATTGTTGTCATCCACAGAAAAATCTGTTTCGTTCAATCAGAGCTCTTCAGTGTAGCAAGACACGTTAGATTCCCGAAGCTTGGATCGAAACCCGGTTGACTCAACCGCCAATCCAAGATTCTACCACTCAGCCCAGAGGAAACCAGTTCGATCGAGGGAAATTTAAACGCTTGTGTATCACATTTGTATTTGTTTATATATATCCGCTTAACGGCTACTGAGAGCTCGATTCATACGAAGAGCCTTGCATTACGGTAATGGCAACCATTTACTTCCTTCGCTAAGCATATATATATATATATATATATATATATATAGAATTAACTTAAATCGCTAGTCGAAAATCTTCTACTAAAGTTTCACCTTAATGGATCATCAGGAAGTTTACGCGTAAAGTCGAGCGTAAACTTCCTGATGATCCGTTAACGTGAAACTTTAGTAGAAGATTTTCGACTAGCGATTTAAGTTAATTCTATAATTGGCTCCATTGTTTTATGTTGAGCACTTTAGTAATTGTAGCATTGCAGCATTCGCGGAGGGTTTTTTGGTTTTCTTTTGACCACTGACTAAGTACCCCTTGATTTTTTTCAAGGAGTCGGACGAGGTTGGTCTTTTCTTTCTTTTTTACCCAAGAAACTTTTTTTCTTTTTCCTCTGGGCGGTGATTCGAGATATTTTTATCTCTTGTCCCTGGCCAGGGTTTTTTTGTTTTTTTCTGGTACCGTGAATACTGGTAGATATTAGATTAGTAAATATATATATATATATATATATATATATATATATATATATATAATGTTAATATTGTGGTGAAGAAACTGTCAATATTTGTGTGAAAATTTTACTACTTGATGCACTAAATAAAGACAGTCCATCTATTTAGCACAGTCAAACTTTTCGTCCAATGTGCGTAAAACTCACAGTTAAGCAAATGTATAGCTAAGCGATTCTTTATATATATATATATATATATATATCTGATAGAGAATAAAGAAGTCCTACATTTTGAAATGTCTCTTATGTGGCAAAAGAAAATCTAGTCAGTGTCAATATTAACACCGTCTTGCAAAGATCTTATCACCCCGCCCCCCCCAATATAATCACAAGGGATTATTGCTTGGAACGTTGAATAACGTATAGTTGCTGTTAAAACTTTTTTGGGACACTTGTAAATCTGTCAGTACTCGACTAAGAATTTTCAATGCTTATTTCAGTTTCCTTAAGTAATAGTAAGTAGGAGTACCTGTCATTCATACCGTGATAGGAATACAGAAGATTGATTGACTGGTCTCAGGGAGCCTTACCAGAGGTTTATACCAGATTCACAAGGTAGTACTTATAGCTCGACACCTGAGACGCACTTATATATATTTACAAACACCTCTGCTCGGGCAGGATATGACACAAGGTCAATATTTAAGCGGGGTTTAACAGATTTGAATTCAGAGTTTTCCTTCCCCAAGACTAGTTGCCTCACCAAGGCCTGAAGAACCTTTCCCAAGGGTATTAGTGCTATGTGAAATGCAATCAGTCTCGTCCGGGATTTGAACTCGTGTCACCGCGTCCATTTCCAACGACGATAACCATTACCCAACGGGCACCTCCTGAGGCGCACTTTTAAGGAAATACCGACAAGACCAGCCGCGTATAAATCTCAGTGTGTGTCCCGTTCCCAACCATAAAACGACCTCGCATCATATATCGACTTGGATAGTTGGTAAAATACATTCATGCTCATTTCATTTTAAACCAGAATGATTCTCTTCCAGATAGAATGGTATTGTTTTTATTTAAAAAAAAAAAAAAAAAAACATTTCCTCGGGCAACACATGCAGTGCACCGGTCCAAAACTTGAGAATAACCATGTGACACAATGTCAATTTTTTAAACGGAAAAAAGCTGGGGTGAAATTAGCGAGTCCTTTCTCTTAGTTTAGTTGCCTATCCAAGGCTAAAGAACCCATTCTTCTATTTTCTCATAGCAGAGTTAAATAGTTTTTCCCAAATGCATTAGTGCAAACTGAAATGCGAGCAACTACGTCCAGGATTTAAACTTGAGTCTTCGATTTCTATTCTAACGATGACAACCGCTACTGAAATGTTCGACGTGTTTCAATACCTCGCTAATGGAACATATGGACTCTTACTCTGGTAGGTAAGAGTAGGTTTAGAAATCTCTATAAATTTTCAAGTGACTGTAACTGTGCGACTGAATTTGTAAATGTCACTGTCTAGCGCGTTAGCCACAACACCACAGGGAGTCTACCATGTTTACAGACGCCAGAATCAATCCTCTCTTTAAATTTTGATCAATAGTGGTAATACTTTTATCACAGGAGTTTTTGCCAAATGAGAGATTTTGCGAGTGCAGATAGATAGATAGATAGATAGATAGATATATGCACGTGTGAACCTGTTCCTGCATATAATCTCTCTCTCCCCACACACACACATATATGTATATATATATATATACACTCCCCCGTAGGGGTTGAGCACTATGTCGAAGGAATTTATGGCTGCCAATCGCATAATACAAAACTCTTCGAACGAATTGAGCACTCTGGTATCTGGTAAGGTATAAAATGTAAAGAAACGAAAGCTACTACTTAATGCCTTATAATTCCCGAGTTGACGTGGTACGATTGTTGGCTGAGCGGTATGAGGTCTAACGTAAAATTGAGTGTGTTTCAATTTCAGCTTCAAGCGTCCTACTTGTCTAGCCACAATGAAGAGTTGTAATACAACGAAACAGTCTGTCTGTGGATGAATATATATATATATATATATATATATATATATATGTGTGTGTGTGTGTGTGTGTGTGTGTGTGTGTGTACTGGTTTGATTTGATTTTATGGTTTGTCGACCATTGTTGGTTATTTAATGCTAAATCATGTTTATATATATATATATATGAAATATATATGATTTGTAAACGTTGTTTATAACACTATTCATTCATTTGCACCAGTTCAATGGTTTCAAGTATTCTATGTAACACCAATAATTCAATTTAGGTACACAGTTAAAGGTTTAGTTGGTTACTTTTGCGACTTAAATTGAATTATTCATTCATTTGCACCAGTTCAATGGTTTCAAGTATTCTATGAACCACCAATAATTCAATTTAGGTACACAGTTAAAGGTTTATTTGGTTACTTTTGCGACGTAAATTGAATAATTACGTTCAAGATTATTCATTCGTTTGTAAACAGTTTAATGGTTGCAAGTATTGTTGTGTGTCAATTCAGTTAGACCGTAAATTTTTACACACAGGGAAATGGTCGAAGAGTTCTATTTCTCACAATTCAATTTCATATTAGCCATTTGCTTGAACACAGTTTGAATTTCAAGCAGTGCTATTTGACCCATACAGAAGACTACATCAGATGCTACCACTCTGGGTGAAAGTAGACCTGGGAGCAAGGGCAATAAAGGCGTACATCATATTCCCCAATTCTCCATGTAGCCTCACCATCAGATTGTTTAATGTCATATCCAGCAGACTTGTTTGGGAATCTTACCTCCTGGCAACGATGCAGTTGCTGTATTATGCAACCCTAGCCGACTGGTCTCTCTCTCTCTCTCTCTCTGTAGATAGACAGATAGGTAGACTCAACGGCGCTTTAGGAGTCCCCTGGTAATATGAGGAACAGTTAAAAAAACCAATTTTCCAAAAACTAATAATCTCCAAGTGACGTAGACTGTGTATCAATTCCATACGTAGATCTACATATTTTCTGTCACCGAAATTACGTACTTTTTTCTTTATAATAACAGCAAACTTCATTATATATATATATATATATATATATATATATATATATATATATATATATATATATATATTGTTGGTTCTCAAAGAGAAAAAATATTTTTTAATGAGTTGGTCAACGAAAAGATTTGTGTTTATTTTAGGATTTAATCCAAAAAATAAAAGTAAAAATCAATTCGTGGACCTACTTATATATATATATATATATATATATATATATATATATATATATATATAAAGCTAGAGTTTTTGTCTATCCGCTTCTCACACTCTCTATCCGACACAGTTACGAGCGTCTATACCAGTAATGAGTTACCATGTCCAAAGGATGGTATCTGACATAAATGATGAGGAGCCTACAAAGGCACCTGTTGTTGCCTTGGTGAGAAATATCTGCTTGCAATGACTCTGTTATATTTGAATGATTTATATCATGCTATTATAGACTTCTGTTTGTTTGATATTTGTAGTTCCAGTACACGTCACCATTGATTAAGAGATTAAAACTTGAATCTCAAAAAGGGACGAGTGACTGTAAAGTTATTATCTAGTATTCATTGATAATGATGTAAATATTATTTTCGTTGAGTTAAGATCTGTAGATCTGCTGGATATATATAGTTCTGAAAAGTGCTTGGATTCTTTCGAAAAATCAATTCGTATGTACGTTTAGCAAGTTATCGTCAGTAATTTCTTTCAACAATTCCCAGTATTTATTGCAATTTTACAGGGATTGTATTGATAAATAGGTAAGCAAGTGGCATTATATTTATCGAAGTAAGAAAATGACCTGACAAACTGATTTAATCAATATAAATATTTGTTGCTTGATGCCTCTTTAGGCATCATTCATTTCGACTATCTTCTCACGTCAAAGAAAGGATTTTTGCATGGGACCTATACATAAATAAAGCAATATCTATATACAGAATAACTTCTATTAAGTAATTAATCCATTTGTTAAAAAAAATACTCTCATCAATAGATTATCTTAATAGTATAGTTGGCGACCGTAGTCGATGGTGACAATAATGCTCCCTTTTCAATAGCTAGAATACCGAGGTGTAGTGGAGGGTGCTACTTTTTCCCCTGGATAGCTCCACTTTACCTACCTTAATTTGCTGAGTGTTAAGCTAGGAGGTATAAAGTACCATATTTAAAGTCTTTGGTATGACGCGACCTGGAGTTGAACCCAAGTTTCCCGGACGATTGGCGAACACTCTACCCACTAGGCAAATGAGCCGGTTTAATACTATTTCTGAAATTATCCAATTTAATTGAGATTTTCACAATACTGCAATTTTCTCTTTTGTGGTTATTGGCTGGCTTTTGTTGGTTATTTTCTGCCAAATCCTGGTTAAACATATATATCAAATATATATGATTTGTGAATACATTTTGTAGATAACATTCTTAAATGGGCCTGAGATTGTTTTTGCACTCAGTTAAATGGTTTTAAGTATTGCAATATGACAGTCTCAATTTAACATCAGTCATTTGTTTGCACACAGTTTGTTCTATTTGACCCATAGATAGGACCCTATCAGGTGCTACCACTCAAGGACCAAGTGGTCCTTAGAGCAACGGTAATGAAAGGGTACTCCAACTTTCCCAAAGCTCCAACGTTGAATCCTTAATTTCATATCCAAAACAATCATTGAGGTTTCTTACCCGAATGCAGAGATGCACTCGGTGTGATTTACAGGTCCAGTCGACTGGGCTGTATCGCTATTTTTTCATTTGATTGGTCAATTTGCTCCTAAATTTTATAATTCTATTCGTAAAAAATCTATACCTATTGAATGTCAGTAAATCTACAGTTCAAGAAGAAATATTAAAGAAATATTAAAGAAATATTTACTATAATTAAAAATTCCTTTATTTTGAAAAGTTCAGGTCGATGATCCCATTTTTTTCTTTCAAGTAAAGAAATTAATCCTAATTTCTCCATTTTTGATTTATCTTCTTTGTATTCAATCCTACTTCATAGTATGATACAATTCGCCCTCAAAACTTGTATATAGGCAAATCAGTAATAAAAGAAAAAATTTGAATTCTGAACCAGATAGCGCTCGGCTAGTAACTACTCAAAAAGAAAAAATAGGAAAGCGTTTATCTAGTAGAGTAAAGCTTATCAACAAAAAAAATTACCCCTGTATGGTTTTCTGATTTGTCCACTATTATATATCCAAATGAAAAAGACGAATTTATGGTTAAGTTATATACATCGGAAACAAAGAAAAGTTTGTGATTTCTTCAAGAATCAGCTATAAAAAGGCCAAAACATGACCAAATTTTTCCGAAGCACTGGAGAATAAGGACTTTCTTGTCTTGATCTAAAGAGAACCTCGCCTAACCTATTGTCTGAAGACGATTTTTTTCAAAATTTTAAACATTATATTTACGACTTCTTACACGGTGTGTATGTTATATAATTACGAAATGATTTTCTATATTAATCATTTTTCGATAATTATATTTTATCATTCGGTTTGGTTGGGCTTTGAACTATTCGGGTCTTAGTTCAGGTGCACAGACATTGGGTACAGTTTACGCTCGCGCAAAGAGGATATGACAATCATAATTTTCATGATAAACCCCAGATAAGAAATGATTCTGGAGTGTGAATGACGTCATGCCCGGAAGCGATGGGCTGAGAATTTGGGTATTTTGAAAAGCACGTTAGTTGGGTACTCAACTGTTGGCGAGTCGAGTTGGTAGTTTACTGGTGGCCAGTCCATTTGAGTTTTACTGTAGGCCAGTCGAGTTGGTTACTCGACTGGGGCCAGTCCAGTTGGGAGTTGACTTTGGCCATATCGAGAGTTGAAGTTGAATTAAGACCATGGTGTTGAGAAGTTGAAATCTAACCAGGGAGTTCTGCAGATCTCTACCGACAGAGATCTTAAAGACTACAAGAAGTGCCAAGCGTTTGAATTTTGTTAGTATAGAATGATTAAAAATTGCATCTCTCTTTCCTCGTGTCGAAGAACCGAACTCAGAATTCAAGAAGTTAATAAACGTTCGTACGTGAACAACGGAGTCGCCTGTGTATTTGAGTCTGCCTATTGTGTTTTTTGCGAATGTATAACATTTATGATGAATATGGCTATACAACACGTAAAGGGTACTTCATCTACTTGATGAATATAAATAGAAATACTTTACCTTCATACAATTCATCAAAATATATTTTAATTTTGATTAGTTTATAAAAAAGGATTCTTCAGAAAAAATTATATAATTTTTTTCATCTTGACTTATTCTTGTTCAAATGAACGTAAATTTTAATGTTTAGAAAAAACTCTAAAATCTGCTAGCCCAGTCGACTGATGCTGTAGAATACACTGATTACACCTCTGCAGAGGGGTATGACCCCACCTAATGTGTGTCCAAGATATGACACTAAACAATCCAATGGTGAGTTTGCAGTGATGCTGGGGCTTTGGGGAATGCGGAGCATCCCTTAATTGCCATTGCTCCCAGGTCCACTCTGTCCCAGCGTGGTAGTACTTGTTAGGGCCCTATCTATGGGTTAAATAGAACTAACGGTATACTTATGCTAAACTGAATTGTTTGACTAAACTGAATAGCTTAAAACAGAAATGTTTTTGACAATTAAACTGTACTTACATTTAAACTGCGTGCTTGTGATGAACTGAATTATTTGAAATGGAACTGTTTTTTGACATTGAAACTGTTCTTACACTAAACTGATTTGTTTAATATAGAACTGTTTTAACATTTAACTGTGTGTACACAAAATCTGTACTTATGCTAGACTGAATTAGCCGAATTAGAACTGTTTGTCCAAACTGAATAGCTTGAAATAGAAATGTTTTTGACAATTAAGCAGTGTACTCATGCTAAACTGAATTGTTTGAAATAAAACTGATTATTTAGATAAAAATGGATTTGGCATTAAATAACTTACAAAGGTTGATATGCCATTAAACATAACTAACGAACCAACATAAAAAATCTGCTTATTGACCTTTGGTCTTTTCAGGTTGAGACATGCAATTTGCTTCGATACAATTGGCGTTTAAAATTAAACACAGAATTTGATGTTGATTCGACATATGCTGTTAAAATCGGGAAACATTTAAACGAGAATTGGTCAGGTTTTTATATCAGGAAATGATGTCAACTTTTCAGAAATACATGGATACATCTCAAATGATAAGAACTTTTTAAAACACTTTGTATAACTCCGAAAAGTCTCTACCTAACAGCGAATATCTTTCTCTCTGTCTCTCTCTCCTTATCTCTCTCTCTCCCTATTTCTGTCTGTCTCTGTCTCTGTCTCTCTCTTTATCTTCCACGCTTTCTCTTCTAGTAGAATGTTCCAACGTGTCTTTCTGTGTTCATATATGAATTTATATTTATGCGTGCATACTAAATCGAGCTATGTATATATGTATATAGGTTGGTAGTTACCTAAGGACATAATACATTGACCTGTCCGCTTTGCCGGTCGATTGCATATACTAGCACTTTTATTCAGGAACTATTTGCATATATTATCTATTCTCTTTTAAACTGGGTTGCATTTGTTTTAATCCACTTCAACGAGTACGTGTACTTGTTTAATCTTGTTTAATAATCATGGCGTTAGAGTATAAGACAAGTGGACACAAAGTGCAAAATTTTCTTTCATCTTATTTTCTTGACTCATTCTTTAGTTTCATCATGTTTATATCCTTTCATCTGCTTTTCAGTCTCCTTCACCGTTTTTTTTTATCTTTTCTAAGATCTACTTATTTTCATTCATCCATCTGATTGTTCCTTTTCTTCTTTTCTTTGTTGTCTTGTTTTCTTTTTTCTCTTTTTTATTTAACTGATTTTTTTATTCATTTATTGACATTTCATGGTGCTCTTTCTTTACTATTTAGCAATCATTCTCCTTTTTCTTTATTTTTTTAGTTCTTTTTTTAATACAAATTCCTTCTGACCGCATTCTTTCTAAAAAACGATTTCTTCTTCTTCTTCTTCTTCTTCTTCTTCTTCTTCTTCTTCTTCTTCTTCTTCTTCTTCTTCTTCTTCTTCTTCTTCTTCTTTGTTTTAATTCTATTTATTTGCTTCTTCTTGTTCATCTAACTTTTCTTCTTCCCGTACAATTTTCTTTTGTTCTCATTACAGTTTTCTTCTTCTTCTTCTTCTTCTTCTTCTTCTTCTTCTTCTTCTTCTTCTTCTTCTTCTTCCTTTGATAGTAGTTTTAATGAAAAACATTTGCTTTTTTTTTCCTGACCTGTCACTGCAATCGAAAGGGTTAGTAAATATTATAGATAAAGCAAACCCCAAGTGAATTGCATTGGTGAGCCAAATTGATAAGGTTCCTTTTGAAATTTGAATAGTGCAAAAATACTTTTATTTTACAAAACATGCGAATTCCTAATGTTATAAGAAAGGTGTTAAGAAATATTTTTGCAAAACATCCATATTTTCTTTCTTCCAGAAATAAAGAAGATTATTTCCTTGGTGTCAGAAAAACTTGGTTGTTTCTTTTGCTAATCTACATGTGTAATTTGTTCCCCAGACTCTTGGGTCAGACTACGCTAATTTTAAAAAGTGTCTTTGACAGACTTTTAAAAAAATATTTGAGCTCTGAATATATATATATATATATATATATATATATATATATATATATATGGTTTGAAGGATCCTTTCTGGTCTAATTTATGCAAAATGAACTGTGACATCCCACTTTATCAGATATATTTAAAAATTATATAGAAATATCTTGAAATACTCAAGAACAAATTCATTTAAATATATCGCTGTTTAGCTTTAACCACGCCTGCCAGAGGACTTCGGAATCTCGACCAAGAGTCTCTGACAGTTTTCTTATAGTAATTGGGGAATTCTGCCGGTTTTCTTTCCTTTAATTTATTTTGCTATTGGATGGAGTGTTGTAGATGTTTTGCTCAATCACATCCCCACATAATAATCAATCTGGGGAGGTTAGTTGAGGCGATGTTGTCATTGTAATTTTCTCACACCCAACGCTGCTTTTGTAAATGGCGCTTTTGTAAATCAGTGCTTTGTGACTTTGTGCCTATACCATTAAAACTTAAATCTATCTATTTACCAATGGTCCGGTAGAACGGGGTTCAATCCCATGTTGAGTCATACCAAAGACTAAAAAAATGGTGCTTGATGCCGCCGTACTTAACACACAGTATTATAACGTACGAATCAAGTTTAAACTGGAGCAGTCCAGGGAAAGGAGTAGCGCTTTCCCCAACACTTCAGTGTAGTAGATTTTGAAAAGAGAACCTTCGAGTCACCTTCGACTATTGTCTCCAACTATATATATATATATATATATAGTTGGAGACAATAGTCTAAGGTGACTCGAAGGTTCTCTTTTCAAAATCTACAATATAAATATTCTCACTTCTTCGCGGCAGTTTTATGAAAAATATATAAGAATATTCATTTTCTCAATGAAAATTCATTAAACTTATATTCATTAAATTGCCATGACAAGGTACGTATAAAGACACACAGACAACCTCCCCGTATATATATATATATATATATATATATATATATATATATATATATATTATCATTTACGTATGTAACTGTCATGCAGTAAAAACATACCCGAAAGCGAGATTTTATTAAGAGTAATTCACTTTAAATTTAAAAATTTTTCACGATAATTTGTATTTAATTGATAATTTCATGAGGTTTATTTCCTCACTCGAGTTTTTTTTATTATTATCCTTTATATAACTTAGATACTTATGAATAATAATTACAATGATTTAGTCCTATCTGAGTAGAAGTAATATTCTCATGTTTGTAAATTACATATATATATATATATATATATATATATATATAATTGTACGAAAGGAAAAACGGTATATTATTGCTAGATTTCTTTTAGTGTCTTAACATAAAAGATAACTTTATTTCTAAACTAATTGAAGAACTGAACGATATCTTTGTCAGGTATGAATTTCCCTGCCCGACCACTCCTGGCAGATTGTGAACCAGGGTGAATTTTCACCTGAGTAAAATTGATTTGAATTTCCTTCTCCTAGATTATTGTTCTTACCAAGGTAAATGAACCCATTTTGCGTTAGCATTGACTCAAATATGGGGGATAGAAAATATAGATTCCTGCCTTACTGAAGGACATTAACGCACAATGAAATACTAACTGCCTAATCCGGGGTTTGAACTTGAGATACTAATTCTATTTCCTACCGTAACGCCAAATAATTCATCTACGGTTTACCACCATTTTTTTTACTCGTCCATATTCTCTGTATAACGGTGATTGCTATGAAATTTTAATTAGATTATTTCACTCCTTCCTGAACATGTGGTTCAGTATCACCAGGGTCTGCTTTTTTCCAGTTAGAGGAGAAGCAGTTTTTGATGGAGATATTAATTTTTTGCCTAGGGAGAATTAAAGTCACGCAGCAGAAACTTCGACTTGACTTAACTTAGGTGCTTGGCAATATAACCGAGAAAGATTATAAGGTTACGTTGCTGTTCGGTGATCAGATAATCCATACCCATCTCACTGAAAGGGCCTTTGTTTATTCTGTTGTAGTATGTACAAGGAATATCAGAAACCGAATGCGACGAATCTCTTTAAAAACAATGCAATTACTTGCTTTTCTTTTCTTTTTTTTCTCTTTTTCCTTTGATTTTTTTTCTTTTCATATTCGGATTTTTCTTGAGATGGCATGGTTTTAGCCTGATCAATTTTAGCTGATCTTCTTATGGTATTCGTTTTCTCTCTCGACGCCTTGTAGCGCGAAATGTCTTCTAACTCTTATGTAACTTACTGCCTAGCATTTTGAATCAACTATTTTACATATATATATATATATTTGTATATATATATATATATATATATATATATATATATATATATATATATATATATATGTGTGTGTGTGTGTGTGTGTGTGTGTGACATTCTGATTTTAGAGAAAAGATTATGTATATCATACAATATTAATGTACTTAGAAGTGAATGAAATATAATTTAGTTTATTCAATATACACTCATTAACATTATTGCTGAATTTAAAAGGCACAGTATTTTGAATGAAGGTTCTTTGAAGGTTATTTTATTGACGATTAAAATCTTGATGCTGGCAGGAGCCAACTGTATATTTGCTGTTAGTCTTTTATAGCAGGTTACGAGCTAACCAAGATTTCTAGCTAAAGATTTGATCGAGTGATATGTAAAACTAAGTTGTACGACGCAATTTAACATAGATAGATAGATAGATAGATAGATAGATAGATCGAAGTTTAAATAGTGTAATCATTGGTAGAGTAGTGCTTGGTGACAGCGAATTTCTTGACTGTGTGATAAATAGACCAAGACGATCTCAGTAAATCTTAATCTAGTAAGACTAGGTTGTTGACCATTTCAAGACGACGAGGCATCCACATATTAGTGAATTCATCTTTAAACTAATGATATAAGTTCAATTTCTTCATCAATCTATAGCAGTTCAATCAACGCTGTCATATCCAAATCAAACATTTTCAGCGTCTTCAATTACGAGGTGCATACGATAAGTTTCCAGACATTTTTCGTATGCCCATTGAAAATTGTCTTAGACTCTTGAAAATTCAGTATGTTAGTGCTATACATCTTATAAGATGACTGATCAATTTTTATTATTTCAGGTTCAAATGAAAAGCTACAGCAGCAATTGGAATACACCCGACTAAAACCTGATTGTTACAGCTGCTGAATTTAAAAAATGCAATCTGAAACCTTAGAAGAACGATATGCAATAAAATTCTGTTTTAAACTTGGAAACAATGCCACAGAAACGTATGGAATGCTTCAGACTGCTTTTGGAGCATCTTGCATTAATCGAGCATTAGCTTTTGAGTGGCGTAAGAGATCTAAGGAAGTCAGGGAGTTTGTTAGGGATGATGACAGATGTGGGAGGAGTAAGGAAGTCATTACACCAGAGTTGATTGGCCAAAGGGTTAGGGTTACTATGATGAGATTTTAAGGGAGTTCAGGAAGAGATTCCGTCGGAAGAGATTCCGTCGGAAGAGATTCCGTTGGAAGAGGCCAGCCCTTTTGAAATCGGGTCAGTGGCATTTCCGCCAGGACAATGCACCAGTCCACAACTCTATCCTTTTCACAGACTATTTGAACAAGATGGGCATCCATAGGGCCTTACAGAAGTTGTTGGAACGGTACAACAAGTGCATTGCAGCCGGAAGAGACTACTTCTACGGGTACTAGAGTTTCATGCGTGTACTATCAATAAAAGTGTCCATACGTAAAAAGTCTGGAAACTTATCGTATGCACCTCGTATTTATATATTCATTTTCGCTTTGGCTATTATAGCTTAAAATAATTTTTCTTTTGATTTTACATGTACAAGCATGAAACCTATTACCTGTTGTGTTGGACATCCATTGAGTTATAGCCAGCATGTTCCATGTAAATTCACATGGAATCCAAATTTTAAAATGATGATTAAAAGAAAGTTAGTCCTCCTGGCGCGATAGTTTACGTGCTGGATTGCAGCCCCGTTGTAAGCGAGTTCGAACTCCAGTCATTCTTTAACATTGACTTTCAGACTAATACCCATGGAAAAGAATAGAACTCATTTCTCAACAGGTGATGAAATAAATAATATCACTGCAGTTCTTCAACAAGTATGGCTTCGTCATTAAATAAACAACAAATATTAGGTGGCCGAGTCGGCTGGAGCTGCAGACTGCTCCAACAGCATCTCTGCTGAGGGATAAAACTCCTCCAACGAGCGTCCTGATTTGACACTAAACAATCTGATGGTGAGGCTCTAGTAATGCAGGGGCTTTGGGGAATGCGGAGTGCCACTTTATTGCAATCATCCCCAGGTCCACCCTAGCATCTGAAAAGTTCCTATCTATGGGTTAAATAGAAGTAAACTGATTACTTATGCTAAACTGAATTATTTGAAAAAGAACTGTTTTTGATATCTAAACTGTGTACTTATGCTAAACTGAATTTAGTGATACATAGCAATACTTTGAACCATTTAACTTTGTTTATTAAACAGAATTGTTTAAAATAGAACTATATATATATATATATATATATATATATATATGTCTTTAAGTCCAATTTAAAATGCTGAATTTTACAAAATGTTATGCTGTATTTTGTTTGTGAAATAATGCTTAAACTATGCGTTTTAAATGTAAAGGCACGCTTACTCTACTATAAAGCCAATTTGATATTAGCCTATCCACATGTCAGCGAACAAGGCAGAATGTTTTTGAATATCTTCTATCGAATAATTTAAAAATTCGTAAAGAAAGCCCTAACAGTAGTTTAGAAGAAAAAGCCTAGAACGCCTAATGCTACCACAGGCCCCCCCTAAGAGAAAAAGGAAAAAAAAAAAAAAAAAAAAGCTCTATAATTCCTGAAGCCTGCTAGGTCCCCAACTGTAGGAAGAAAAAAAAAAATGAAAAACCCAGGAAAAGTCCCAATACAGCAAAAAAAGTATAAGTCAGTACTAGTGAAAGTCATAAGAAAATACCTTAATGTTGGACTTTAACTAAGTTAAAACTTAAAACAAATCCCCCCCTTTTTTTATGTACACATGGGAAGCAGCATGATGTACGTAAAGGTATTTGAATAAACCCATGGACGACCAAACTCAAAACCCAAATGGGTCCTGGACGTGAGTTTGACGACTTTTCGCTCAGGATCGCCAGTTCGATCGGGGAACTACTGCTGCTCCTCTATAAGAGTGGCTTCTATAGAAGAGAATAAAACAGCCATCGAAAGATAACCATTACCCACACTCAAACCACTTACACAAACCGCATCGCTCTTCGCGCGGGTAAAAAAGAGGCGCGTCCTGCTGAGGTTGGAGCCCTGGCCTCGGTGTTCGAAAAATCAGCTACAGAGATCAAACAATCAAAACTACTAAAATGCAAGCAAACACTACAAATAGCCACATTTAACGTAAGAACCTTAAATAGAATAGGACAACTCCCAGAGCTAATCGCATCGGCCGAAGAACATAAAATAGACATAATATGCATACAAGAACACAGATACACGCACACAGAAGATATCAAATATCACGAAACTGGCAATGGATGGTTGCTCGCCACTGTATCCGCATGGAAAAACTCTGTCAACGCCGCAGTAGGAGGGGTAGGATTGCTTATAGGACCTAGAGCACTAAAAACGCTTAATAGCGTTGAGAAAATACAACCTAGAATGATGGCAGCTACATTTAACGGAAACCCCAGAGCAACAATCATCTCATGCTACAGCCCCACCAATGTTAGTGAAGAAAATGAAATAGTCACCTTCTACGATGAGTTATCCTCATTAGTGCGTAGCATCCCGAAACACAACATGTTAGTCATTGGCGGAGACATGAATGCACAAATCGGGAAAAACGGAAACAACAAATACAGCCTCCACAACACGTCAAATAGAAATGGGCAACATCTAACAGATTTCATGATAGAAAATAGATTAGCATGCCTCAATACAAACTACCAAAAAAGAGAGGGCAAACTATGGACATACACGTACGCAAACAATACTAAAGCTCAGATAGACTACGTCCTTATAAACAAGAAATGGAAGAATAGTGCATTGAATTGCGAGGCATACTCCTCTTTTGAGGGTGTGTACACCGATCACCGAATAGTCACAGCGAAAATACGGTTAAGCCTACGAAAAAACGACAAACGAACAGCGACCACCAAACACTATAACTGGGCCCTATTAAACAACAAAGATATAAGAGATAAATACGTATTAGAATTAAGAAACAGATTCGAAACACTACAAGAAAAGACGGAAAAAAGTACACCAAACGACGAATACGAAAATTTCGTCAATGCACACCTCGAGGCAGCAGCAAAATACATTCCAACAAAAATTCAAACTAAATATAGAGTCCCATGGGAAACTTTAGCGGTGAGAGAAAAACGTGCACTAGTGAAAACAGCCTCCAAAAACTATCGAAAAAACCCAACAAACACAAATGCCTTAAAACTAAAAACGGCACAATATCAATTAGCAGGCATATATATAAAGTAACAGACAGAATACATTCAAAATCAGATAGATACGATTAGAGACTCGGTGGAAGATAGACAATCTAGAATTACCTGGCAAACAATAAACGAAGTAAGCAGAAGAAAGAACACAGCCAAAGCAAAACTTAAAGCAGCAAACCAACAAGAAAGAATAAAACTGTGGAAACAGCACTTCGAAAACTTACTTGGAAACCCACCAAAAATAACGCATGAACCAATCACCAGGGCTGGACGAAATTCCCCCGGAAGTATGGAAGACCAGACAATTCGACGACATACTGCTCCGACACTGCAACGCAGTATACAATCAAAATCCGATAGATAGATGGACGAAGGGATGCATACTCCCCTTCCCTAAAAAGGGGGACCTCGGATTAGCCAAAAACTACCGAGGCATAACACTTACATCCATAGCTGCCAAAATCTACAATGCCCTACTACGAAACCGAATAGAACCCAAAATCGACAACATACTTAGAAAAAACCAAAATGGCTTCCGAAGAAATAGATCCACGACCTCACAAATATTAACCATCCGCAGAATCCTTGAAGGTGTACGGGCAAAGAACCTACAAGCGACATTAATATTTGTCGACTTTACCAAGGCTTTCGACTCCATTCACAGAGGAGAGATGGAACAAATCCTACTAGCGTACGGCATACCTAAAGAAACCGTAGCGGCAATAACGATTCTCTATAGAAACACTAAAGTAAAAGTACGATCAACAGATGGAGACACAGAATACTTCGACATTGTAGCAGGAGTACTACAAGGAGACACGCTGGCTCCGTATCTCTTTATCATTTGTCTAGACTACGTACTTAGAACATCGATTGACAAAATCAAAGAGAATGGCTTCGAACTGACGAAGAAAAGAAGCAGAAGATACCCCGCAACAACAATTACCGACGCCGACTACGCCGATGACATAGCGATACTGGCAAATACACCTGACCAAGCCGAAACACTTCTGCATAGTTTGGAACGAGCAGCAGCAAGCATAGGCCTCCATGTTAATGCACACAAAACGGAATATATGTGCTATAGCCAAACGGGGGACATCTCCACTCTAAAAGGAACCCCTCTTAAACTAGTAGACAAATTCACGTACCTAGGAAGCAGCGTCGAATCAACCGAAAAGGACATCGAAACGAGGTTAACGAAAGCATGGACAGCTATCAATAGGCTATCGACTATATGGAAATCAGACCTAACCGATAAAATGAAACGCAGTTTCTTCCAGGCAGCGGTCACATCGATACTGCTATATGGATGCACTACATGGACGCTAACAAAACGGCTGGAGAAGAAACTAGATGGCAATTACACAAGAATGCTGCGTGCAATCCTGAACAAGTCCTTGCAGCAACACCCCACAAGACACCAACTGTACGGCCACCTGCCCCCTATCACGAAAACTATTCAAGTTAGGCGAACCAGACATGCAGGACATTGCTGGAGAAGCAGAGATGAACTCATAAGAGATGTACTCTTATGGATCCCCACACATGGCCGCGCAAAAGCAGGACGACCAGCACGAACGTACATTCAGCAGCTATGTGAGGATACAGGTTGTTGTCCTGAAGACCTGCCTAGGGCGATGAACGATAGGGAGGAGTGGCGAGAGAGGGTCAGGGATATCCGTGCTGCCAGCACGATATGATGATGATGATATATGAATGGATTTAGCATTAAATAACCTACAACGGTTGATGTGCTATAAAAGCAAACCAAACAAATGTTCGTGTGCCATTAATCGAAAGGAAAATAAACTAAAAAAAGAAACATATATATTCTTAAAACAAATTACAATCCTATAAAAAGGAACGTTGATACCCAGCCATGGTTGATAAAGTAGAATCTGTTGTCCATTCTGCAGTCACTTTCCACCTAAGTTTTAATTGTTTATTACTTTTGGTTGTATCATTGGTTGATTTCACGACATCTTAATAATCAATTATTTTATGCCGAATTTAATCTTTCTTTTATTCAAAAAGAATACATGGTTTCAGCAATGCAATAAAAATTACACAACCACTGTTAGTCCCGTAGAATCTTTTGGTCACACTGATGGATCTTTTTAATCTATAGATGGACCGCTAATAGGAACTATTTCTCAGGATCAGAGTAAACCTTAGACTACTGTCAATAAAAGAGGTACTTTACGCTTTTTCTTGAACGAATCTTGGAAGCAACACCCCACAAAAATAACAACTGTACGGCCTCTTACCTCCTATCCCAAAGAACATCCAGGTAAGATGAACAAGACATGCGGGTTACTGATGGAGAAACAAGGACAAACTCATAAATGACGTCCTTATAGGGACCCTTACTGACCAGCAAGAACATGTCTACGTCAGCTCTGTGCTGACACAGGATGTTGTCTGGAAGATCTGCAAAGAGCGGTGGAAGATTGGGACGGATGGAGAGACAGAGACAGACACAGAGAGAAAGAGTAAGGGAAATCCATGCTGTCATCGTGACTTAGCGATAATGAAATGTCGTTTAATTCCTTTTCTGAAATAGATATCTTGCAAAACAAAAATAATTTGATTATAGACAAATACATGTTCGTGTCTATATAAATGCTTGGATTTTAAGCACGTATTCGCAAACAACTCGTTCATATTTTATCCTCCCAACAAATTAACCTCCCTGACCCCAGCACTAATCTCCAACCCTATCGAGAATTCAAACACCAATTCCAGCGACAATTGTGGAAACAAAGAAATATAAGGCGGTTATCCTCAAGTAATAACAATTAAAGCAATCTAAAGAAACAAGGGAAAATTATGACCTCGGATAAATAAAAGAAACAGAATTACAAACAGTCATAAAGTTTTACAAATGAATGTAACAATACGCCTTGCATGGCAACAGCCTCTCGGTTTCCCTAGCCTTTGGAAATTGCTTACAATGGGACTCTGTGAGACGTGATTGTATCTTCATAAAACATAACACATGTCTCTCACGTCGGGATTTAATGTCAGTGCCTTTGATGAAACAATCAAGATACAACTATAATTGTTTGATATTTATGAGATAAGATACCACAAAGATATTTTTTGCTTAACAATAAACTTATACAGATTATGGTGTGAATTTATTTGTATTATATAATTTATCATTATTTATACCTTTTAGCTCTTATCGTTTATATTCTCACCTACAGGACACTTTGGGCGAGCATTAGTTTCGATGTTGAGTCACTCTCTCTTTTTAGTATCTTGTTATTGACACACTTTCCGTTATGAATGACGAGATTATCAAAGCATCGTTCGGCATTTGCACTATCAGTTCGGTATTTGTTGTATCAGTTTTGGTCGATCAATTTTTTTTTTTTAAATAACTCGAATAATTATAGGAAATACAAACTGTATGAGAAAAAAGGTAAGTAAAATGAGAATAAGTTGAAATCGAAGAGAAATTGAAAAATAGTGATTGACAGGCATTTGCAGTGGAAAGAGTGATATATATATATATATATATATATATATATAGTCGAAGTTAGACTTCCTGATGATCCGATGAGGCGAAACTTTAGTAGAAGATTTTCAACTCGCGATTTAAGTTAATTTTATATATATATATATATATATATATATATATATATATATATATATATATATATATCGAAGAAAATAATGGATAGTAATCCGACAATTTGTGAAGAAAATTTGACAACAAGTAATCTAAACAGAAAGGTGGGATTTATAGAAAAACATAGTCGACACTACGGCGTTTCGGTTCTGCTGAACCATCATCAAGACTATGAGGGGTTATATTAATGAGGTTAAGTATAGATGGATGTATAAAAAGTGTAAAAATATATAAAAATTTGGAAAAGTTGTATAACAAGAAAAGTTGCCTGTTTATGACAAGAAAAATTGGCCGTTTGATCAATGAATCAGCGTTCGTTTCTTTAATATATATATATATATATATATATATATATATATATATATATATATATATATTATTCATGGAATATAGACTGTGACCCTGGGTTTCCTGGATGTTTTGCAAGACAAAAATCATCAGGCAGTTAAGAAAATGGAATGAATCGAAAATTGCTGTAGTCGCATGAAGTGAAGCGTAGCCCTAAAAATGTCTTTTCCTTTGAATGACACTGTCTTCTCAAAAATATCTGAAGGGATGTTATCATGTTGTGCACAGAACGCAACCAGTAGTCATATTGTACCCTGTATGCACAAAATTTTACTTTTAAACAACAGATCATGGAATAAATACATCACAAGCTATAGACTTCCAATGTAGACATAACTATCTATTCTGTTTATGCCTATATTTATCCACCAGGAACTAACTATTTCTCCAACAACCGTAGCTATCCACTGTTGTCCGTCGATGAATAGAACCTTTTACAAATCCAGTTTTATATACTTTTTGACCCAGTTGAAAAGCTTAATAGGCCGAATTATTTTAAAAGAGTGTGCACTTAGTTTGGTGCACATTCATCACAGCTTTGGCATAAGACAAGACAATATGTTTGGCAAATTTAGTGTCCTAATTCTTTGCGGTAACTCTTGGCAACTTTTAAATAAGGCTTTGTTCCTCTCAGATTTAAACCAGTTGACCATTTATTTAGTTTAACTTTCAAAAATTTCTGTTTGCTCTTTGATATTGACTATGAAGAAGTACCATTACAACTGCAACTGGAATTCATTGATCTTCAACGTTCGCAAGGTTTGAAGTCTAAGTTTCTTGTTGCCACATGCTTGATTATTATTAGAACCAGTTGCTTCCATCTGGATAATTTCATAACCTTATCGCTTTCACCCGACAATATGTGAACATGTCAATTTCTACATAACGTTACGAAAAGCAGTTATAAATGAAACAATCAAGAATATGTTGTGATGGCAATGTCAAATCATCATTTGTCTGATGTGTTTATTTGTTTTTACGTATTCATATCGAGAAACAATAGTTTTCCAAACTGAGCTTGGTATAATGGTTAAAGCGATGGACTGCAAAATCGTAGTAAGCGAGTTCGTTCTCCAGTCGCGCTATAACGTTCACTTTCGGGTAAATACCCTCAGAAAAGATATACCCCCTCCAAGTTATGGGTTAAATAGTACCACTACTATTCTTCTAGGAGAATTGCTTTGGCATTAAATAACCTACAAAGTTGATATGCCATTAAACAAAGAAACCAAACCAAACAGACTTTACAATTACCCAGAAAATCAGCATTTTAGAAATTGAGTTGTCTTTTTTAAACTTTCGACCATTTATGAATAAATAATTTTAAAAAATAAGCTTTTTTCTAAGACTAATAATGAAAACAACTGATTTTAATATTAGACACACTTTAGTAATGTTGTTAAAAGCTGACGATGATTTTATATGGGAGATTATTAACTAATATTTATAGTATAAACACCAATTATTTTAATATCAAGGACATTTTAGGAATACAAATAAAAATACTTTTTAATTACTCATTCTTTTCATTTATCTATTCAGTTTCTTGTTCTTATATCTTTCTTTTCTTTTCTTTCTTTAATTCTTTCTTTGTTTCTTTCTCTATTTACTCACCCCGCTTTTGGTGTGAGTTTGATCCTCATTAGATACATCTATATAGCATATCATAGCACGGATATGGATACTAGTAGTCTTTGACATTTACATCATTTCGTAGAGGAACATGGCACCTAGTGAGGATCAAATTCATTTCTAAGTTGTAAGGATCAACGAAAACTACTTTTAATCTACATCGACATACCTTTAATTGCTTGCTAAGTATACTCGAGATTTGGCACTATTCTACGACTTTAGCTCTTTCATTTTCCCTCTTTCTCTAGAATATTCTATTCATTCTATGGCTCATTTAGCACGGGCTGCAGAATACACTGACTGCAGAGGGATAAGAAATCCCAATGAGTCTTCTGAATACGACACAAAACAATTTGATGATGAGGTTTCAGTAATGCCGGTGATTTGGGGAATATAGAGTACTCCTCATTACCGTCGCTCCCAGGTCCACTCTGACAGCAGTGTTAAAACCTGATAGGTTCCTATCTATGGGCCAAACAGAACTGTTTGACTTTTAAACTGTGTACTTATACATAACAGAATAATTTGAAATAGAACTGTTTTTACATTTAACTGTGTATAAACAATTCATTGATGTTTAATTGAACTGTTAGTGATACATAGCAATACAGGAAAACATTTAACTGTGTGAAAACAAATGATTAAAAGTAAATAGAATTATTCGTATTAGATAAAAATAAGTAAAACTATTTAACTTTGGTAAGAAAATGAGTTATCCAAAGATACTGAGACTTCAGCTGAGGTAATTACATCAAAGCAAAACTTACACAGAAGAATAGCAAGAGTCGATTATGTGGAGACGGAGATTAAACAGTTAATCACACAAAAGACCGAGGTAGCATACAAGTACAAAAGAAATAACTAGATAAGAAAATGATATAATGGTAATTGTACAAAAGACTAACATTTGACTGTGTTAACAAATGGTGTATGCGCAAACCAGCATTTAATTTTTTGACAATGAAACGCAGAAAATTCTCAGAGACTTTCAAACGCCAACAGATTACCAAATCCCGCCTAGAAATCCAAACTAAGTGTTAACTATTAAGAACAATCTAATTCATCATCAAGCAGATTGTTTTTTCCTTTCTATCGAACCATAGAGTGAAAATAAAAGAAAGCAAAAAGACCTGGATCTTCCCTGAGAGCAGAAATAGTGGCGGAACATGAAGTAACCTGTGATTCCCTATGTAGTTTGAGCACATGAAATAGTCCCTAATTACCTGAAAAAAAATGCCTGGAAAAACTCGCGATCAGAGGAGGAATCGAGACCATTCACTCCATAGCACCGTTAAGATCAGCTAGAATACTTAGAAGAATTCTAGAGGCCTGATGAGACTTGCTGTCCACTTGTTGTTTCTTGATCTCTGATGATCAAAACAACACGTTCATGATTGTAAGATACATCAATGGACATTATAGCGAGAGATTTAAATAAAAGAAGAAAGCTATTTTCAAACAATCAATAAATTATCAATAATTGTATGTAGTCTAAACGTTTTATCTCAAGGTAGATATCTATTAAACAATAATTATTGTAGAGTACTTCCCCTTATTTCTTCATTGGCGTTTTAATCGTTATATAAGTTCATTGAATAAGATGTGACTTGACATCGACCTTGATGGCTGAAAAAGAAGTCTTTTAAACGCCTCATAATGATAATGTGCTGAGAGCGATCATATTAGATTTGCGAAATATTCCTCGACAAGTAGTATAATGAAAACAGCTTGAACAGAAAGTGATGAAATGATGTCAGGCTAAGGAACAGAGCAGGAAGCAACAAAGGAAGAAAATGTAAAAAAAAAAAGGAAGCAAACCACATAGAATTTTAAATTAAAATAGTCTTAGAAATTCGAATTTAGAATTTAGAAGTTTAGTTATGTCAAGACCATCTAGAAAGATAATTCTTGAAAAATTAGAGAAATAGCAATTTCACTGGGATTAATTATTATGAAAGGGAAACTAGAGAAAAACCAACACATATCACAGTTTCGAGAAAAAGGAAAAGATTATCAACGAAGTTTAGTTTGGCACAAGGTCATGAGTAAGTAGCATCCAACGAGAATTAGAATTACAAGTAATGGTCAGCTGGCATAGCACGCTAAATATGAGGCTATATAACTGTAGAAAAACAAATGGTTATGAGTGAATAGAATTGCTAAAATTAGGAAGATTTGAATGTAAGGATTGCTATTAGTTTTTTAAAACTATGTGATTACTTGAAAATTTTTGGGTTTTGATAAGAATACTTGAAACCACGTAAGTGAGAGCAAACAAATAATTGTCATAGAATATAATTATTAATCTTTGAAAGATTTGAAATCAAAGGATAATTATTAATTACTTGAAACCGTATGTTCGAAATCATATGATTTATAGCAAATTATTGATATTAGGAAGGTATATTTGAAACCCTGTGCCTGGGTGTCAGTAAATGATAATCATTAAATAGAATTATTAATGTTAGAAAGATTTAAAACTTAAAGATGATAATCAGATTTGTAAATCGTTTTCAAATCATTGGTGTTTGATTAGAATATTTGAAACGATATGTATTCGAGCAAACAAATGTTTATCATAAAATTGAAATATTCTTACTGAACACCTTGGAATAGACTGGTTGGCATACTAAAGTTAAAAAACCTAGTCTGCCGCACTATTTGCTCATTGCGGACGGGATGATAGTTTAATTCTAATCATTCTCAAAGATATTAGAAGCTATATGAAATTCAAACAGCCTCATCTAGTTTTTGAACTCGAATAGGTGTGTCCATTTCCTAGTTCAATAACCTTTATAACACAAATACCTTTTGTGTCTGAAACCATATAAGTGTATAAAAAATGATTATTATCAAATAGAATTTTTTACCTGAATTTGTGGCATAGCCGTAATACAAATACAAGCGGAAACATAATCAAAGATGATGACGAACGAAACACACTTATTCATAAAAATATATCTCTTATTTTATTCTCTAAAAGGGCCCACAGCTTGTTGTTAAATGAGAGATTGATGGAGAGTCATATACTCAGAGAGAGGAGTTCTTCTTCTTATATCTTCTTCCAGGAGCTAGAGGATGCCAACGCTTGCACCCTCTTGCAAGCTCGTCAGAGATGATCTGATTGGCTGCGTGACCCTCGCTCGACTGATATCCTCTGCACTCTAAATCTGACCGCGTGGTTCTCATCAAGTGGTCTCCTTCCGGTTACACACCTGCTCGACCTGAGTGCACTGATGCGCTGTCATCTTCCTGTTTACTAATCAAAATGTGACGGCTTGCCAAAGCTCACGGGGTCACTAGGAACGATCCGAAAATCCATGTCATATGTTATATAACAAATTTATATAATTGCGTATAAATTATTAGTACTAGAAAAGAATACTTGAAACCAAACAACTCTGTGCAAATTATTTGTATTTGATGGGAATACTTATTATCATAGAAATATGTACATAAACAGTCTGAAGAAATATCTTCTCAAAAATATAAGTATAAACGCATAATGAACACAGTTTCTGAACTTCTCGGTAAGGCATAATTACAGACGGGTTTATATAACGGTAAAACCAATTAATCTTAACTTACTGCGAAGTTACCCTAAATGTAACAAGTTTGCTAAAAAGAAATTTAAACCATTCAAGTTACAATGGAAACAGTGATACACTGTGAATTGTGAAAACAATTTGACACAGAAGACAAACGGTTTGTGCATAAAAAGAGGGCTGTCCTAGTGAATAAAAAAAAGTAAAATAATCTGGCAATTTGATATACAAATCAACTACCTCCTTTCAAGAAGAAGACGGAATTCATTAATTGTTTCCTGAAGATAAGGTCTGACAGATCGTAGAAAAGGTTATGCAAGTAGACCACCGAATGAAAAAAAAAAAGAAAAGAAAAAAGAAAATGAAAGAAAGAAAACTCTCATTTGGTCACGAAAGAACTTACTGTTGTCTATTAATATAAATTAGTTTCGTTTGGTTTCTTTTTTTAATGGCATATCAACATTTGTAGGTTATTTAATGCCAAAGCCACTCTCCTAGAAGAACAGTAGTGGTACTATTTAACCCATAGCTGGAAGGATAGGGGGGCTCATATCTTTCCCAAGGGTATTTGTCCGAAAGTGAACGTAATAGCGCGACTGGAGTACGAACTCGCTTACTACAATTGCGCAGTCCACCCCTTTAACCATTACACCACGATGACACTTACCATTAATATAAAGAGGAGGTGCCCGTGGTGTAGTCGTTATCGCCGTAGGAAATGAACACGGCGATACGAGTTCAAATCCTGGACGAGACTGATTGCATTTCACATAGCACTAATACCCTTGGGAAAGGTATGAATCCAATAATTCTCCCTCCAGCTATGGGTAAATAGTAGGACAGACTAGGTTCTTCAGCCATGGTTAGGCAACTAGTCTAGGAGAAGGAAAACTCTGAATTCAAACCTGTTAAACTCCGCTTAAAAATTGACCTTGTGTCATATCCTGCCCGAGCAGAGGGGTTAGGTAAATAGTAAATAGTAGCATTAATATAAAGATAATTCACATTATAAGTACCGTAATAAAAAAATTACTTCAGTTTTTTAATTCCATAAACTTTTACTATATCTTAAAAATATGTAACCAGTAGTTTTCTTCGCCCAGACAGCATTTACAAATTGTGGAAGAGAGTGACATCCTTTGAATAAAAGTTCGGCCAGAATACAAAGAAGTGTCCTGGATAGTTGAGGAGACTTGCTGTCACTCAGACTACATTGAAAGACCATCAGCTAGAAAAATCTCGCAAGGAGTTATATAATAATGATGATAATAATAATAATCCTTTGTAAATAATTGGAAAGATCTTTTTGACCCATTGATTGGGTGCTAATTGGTATTACCACTCCGGGCAAGTGTGGACCTGAAAATAAAAGCATGGAGGTTTTATTTCACATTGTCCAATTCTCCAGGATTGGTGCCACATAATCAATGCCATAACCAGAACACTTGTTGGCGGGAATCTTAGCTTATTCGACTGCACTACCAAACATTTCATCTAATTTTTTGCTGTATTCTATATACATGTGGTTGTGTGTGTGTGTGTGAGAGAGAGAGAGAGAGAGAGAGAGAGAGAGAGTGTGTGTGTGTGTGTGTGTGTGTGTGTGTGTGTGTTTAAGAAAGATAGAAAACTATCAAGAAATCAGATCGTTCTCTTTCACTATAGGAATAGCATCATTCAAATGATTCTATTATATATATATATATATATATATATATATATATATATATAATATCAAATAAGCTTATTTGACGGCAATTAAATAAGAATATTGGGAGCAATATTGAACAAGTCCTGACAGTAACACCCTACAAGGCACCAACTATAAGGCTACCTGCCTCCCATCACGAAAATCATCAAAGTTAGACGAGCCAGACATGCAGGACACTGCTGGAGAAGCAAGGACGAGCTCATAAGTGATTTACTCCTATGGACCCCCGCATATGGCCAAGCAAAAGCAGGACGATCAGCTCGAACATACATACAGCAGGTATGTGAGGATACGGAATGTAGCCCTAAAGACCTGCCAGAGGCAATGAATGATAGGGATATGTGGCGAGAGAGGGTCAGGAATATCCATGCTAGCGGCACGATATCATGAATGATGATATGTATATATACATGAATGTACTGTGGGAATGCTGAAAGCGTTAAGAGCAAAAGTCAAGGAAACGAAAGTGAATGCTGATTAGATTTTAACCAATGCAATATACATAGACACACACACATACACACACACACACACACACACACACATATATATAATATCAATTAAGTTTAATGATATATAATTGATACAATTTTAGGGATATATCATCATCATCATATCGTGCTGGCAGCACGGATATCCCTGACCCTCTCTCGCCACTCCTCCCTATCGTTCATCGCCCTAGGCAGGTCCTCAGGACAACAACCTGTATCCTCACATAGCTGCTGAATGTACGTTCGTGCTGGTCGTCCTGCTTTTGCGCGGCCGTGTGTGGGGATCCATAAGAGTACATATCTTATGAGTTCATCTCTGCTTCTCCAGCAATGTCCTGCATGTCTGGTTCGCCTAACTTGAATAGTTTTCGTGATAGGGGGCAGGTGGCCGTACAGTTGGTGTCTTGTGGGGTGTTGCTGCCAGGACTTGTTCAGGATTGCACGCAGCATTCTTGTGTAATTGCCATCTAGTTTCTTCTCCAGCCGTTTTGTTAGCGTCCATGTAGTGCATCCATATAGCAGTATCGATGTGACCGCTGCCTGGAAGAAACTGCGTTTCATTTTATCGGTTAGGTCTGATTTCCATATAGTCGATAGCCTATTGATAGCTGTCCATGCTTTCGTTAACCTCGTTTCGATGTCCTTTTCGGTTGATTCGACGCTGCTTCCTAGGTACGTGAATTTGTCTACTAGTTTAAGAGGGGTTCCTTCTAGAGTGGAGATGTCCCCCGTTTGGTTATAGCACATATATTCCGTTTTGTGTGCATTAACATGGAGGCCTATGCTTGCTGCTGCTCGCTCCAAACTATGCAGAAGTGTTTCGGCTTGGTATATACATGAATGTATATATGAGTGTATATTCCCCACCCATATATATATATATTCATACCAGCCCATTGACATAATAGTTAGAGTGTTCGTCAATCTTCCAAGCGATAGGGACTCGATCCTAGGTCGGTTCATACCAACACACTAAAAATGGTAATTGTTAAATGCTTGTTTAACACTCATTTTAAGGTGTGTATCAAGAGTACATAGAGTAATCGCAGAAAAGGAGTAACGCCCTCTTCTACACATCAGTGTATTATCTAATGAAAAGGGAACCTTCGGGTTGCACTCGACTAAGATCAGCCAACTACTTACTTATATATATATATATATATATATATATATATATATATATATATATATATGTTTGTGTGTGTCTGTGTGTGTGTATCTTTATGTATGTATCTATGTATCTATGTATATTGCATAGGTTAAAATCTAATCAGCATTCACTTTTGTTTCTTTAACTTTCGTTCTTAACGCTCTCAGCATTCCCACAGTACATTCTTTGAGTCTTAATCTAATGAAAATAGGGATTTTTTTAAATTACTATGAAAGGATCAAAGTAGATTCTTGCAGGAGAAAAATTTTTATACGGCCTTGCCATGCCAAATTAAGATGTTTGTTTAAGTCGCATTTGTCAAAGCAAAATTATGTCGTTTCGATCATATACGTCGATATGAAGTGAGATGTTCATTTTCAAATCCTTCTGATGTTTATTATAAAAGCAACAATCAACAGAGAAATAAGGACAAACTCTATTTGAGTATACACACACACACACACACACACACACACATATATATATATGAAGGTGATATACATCTCCTGTTTATCACATCATGATTTCATTTTTGTTAGATACTAACTTTATTCTGATAATGCAATTCCTATTTGTTGCAAAACATGTTAATATGCTTTTTCATACTGTCAGATTCCTTACCAAAACTTATAAACATCCTTACACACACACACATACACCCCCCCACACACACACACATACACACACACATATATATATATATATATATATAACAATATGTTGGTAACGTGATGCGAAATTCAGCAGCTTCGGATGCTTTTACGAAGGTCGTAAATGCGACGAACCATACTGAACAGTAAGATGCCAAGTTCGAGCACGACCTCAGAGTCCATGGTTTTCGGCGTATCTGAACTTGTCAACTGATTAAATCTCTATCAAAATTTCTCGAATCATCACGTTACAATTATATGATCAACTATGGCTTCACCTTCTTCACAATAGATGTTTTTGGTTACTTCCGCAGCCTTGTGGTCCAATTCGAACCCGCAAAGTATACGTTCCCAAATTAGACTCCACTGCACGTTTATCTGTGTAACTTTTAAATCACGCATGAAATGAAGCAGAGCACAAAGTATCTGCGCACCAACTTCAGCCATATTAACCACTACAGGTACCAATTATGGCTTGAACTGCTTCTTTCAAATGATATACATGCAGCAAAAAACTAGCACTTGCCAAAATATTCCAAAAAATTTTACTCACCTGAGTTTATATATATATATATATATATATGTGTGTGTGTGGGTGTGTGTGTGTGTGCAAGAGGTGTTTATCTAACTCCTCTACCCCAAGCAAAATGTGACACAGAGTAATTTTCTTTTTTTAGCAGAGAATAACTAGTTTTGATACATAGTTTACTTTCACCAAGACCTACTGCCATACCAATGTTAAGAACTTAGCCTGCTCTGATTATACATATACAACTAAAAGGAGAATAGTTGGATTCATAGCTTTTATATATATATATATATATATATATATATATATATATATATATATATATATATATATATACCAATTGAACAGTGAAATTTCCACGGATATAATTGAACAGAGTAATATAAAGTAATATTAAAAACGACACTATAGACATTGGACAATGATACACTGTGAATTGTCGAGACGATTTAACTACGACATAGTAAACAAACGTCATGTGCACAAAGAGGATATCGTAGAAAATACAACCAAGTAAATACGTTGGGAACTTGACATCCAAATTAACCACTTCACAGGAACAGGTGCGGCGGATTTAGTAATTTTGTATTAGCCATGTCAGATTCTCGACGTCGTTATTCAAGAAGGTGACAGGATGATAGTGAAATAAAGCAACAAGAGATACAATAAGAAAATAAAGAAAACACCAGGACCTCGCTGAAGAAACGAGGACGCAGTCTGCTAATAACAAGAGAGTCTTTTCTATGGACTACTATACTTGGATTCTCTAGGAAAACCACAGAAAGAGACAACTGACATATCTTGATAAATATAGTAATTGAACTGCTGTTATTTTGTCTGCGCAAAAACATTACAGCTACGTTATATTAATTAATTTAAGGACATGTCATTAATGCGCTTTTGAATACTTGGGCTCCTTAATGATTTGGGTTTAAGACTTAATTCCCAGAACACTCATTCCGTCCCTGGTACTGATCATAAATATTTGAACGATGTTTTTAATCGCTTCGGCTTTGTTTAAAGAATGAAAACTATACAGAAGTATCATAAAAGAAGAAACATTTCTTTGCACGCATAACGCTTACATTCAGTCTTGTGTTTGATACAAAATCATTTACTCAGTTATATTTTGCACAAGGCTAAAAGTATGTGACACCAAGTGAGAAGTGAACTTACTAAAATGGGGCTGCTTGCCTAGCATGTTGACCATTATACCAAATGAGTTTGTTGGGTTTTTTTTTCTTTTTTTTTTCAAATTTTGCATTACTTTCGCCTGTCTGGTAAATTTATGATCTGTAAAGAGTAATTGTTGTTTTATTTAACTAAATTGTTTATTAATATCTATTAATTTGATTCTGAGTCCGTAATAGTTTAGATTAGTTTGGTCTGGGTTTATTGCATTTTAGCTATGCTATTTAATGCCAAATCCAGTTTATTCATATATTAGATATATATGGTCTGATTTGGTTTCATGGCATATCAACTATTGTAGATTTTGAATACCAAATCCTATATATATATATATATATATATATATATATATATATATATATCACTATTTATATATATATATATATATATATATATATATATCAAAATTTATATATATATATATATATATCTAAGTATATATATATATATATATATATATCTAAATATATATATATATATATGTATATATATACACAAACACACACACACATATATATATAACCGGCTCACTGGGCTAGAGAGTAGAGTGTCACCAATTGTCGGGGTGACCTGGGCTCAATAACACTAAGCATTATAAGTATATTATATGTATCAAGTTGAGCAATCCAGGAAAAGTACTAGCACCCTCCCCAACACCTCGGTGTAGTATCTATAGGAAAGGGAGCCTTCGGGTCGCCCTCGACTATGGTCACCAACTTTACTTATATATATATATATATATATATATATATATATGTGTGTGTGTGTGTGTGTGTGTGTGTGTGTGATTTGTGAACACATTTTGTCGAGAACATTTTTAAACTAGGCAGAGCTCAGTTTTACACACAGTTAAATGGTTCCAATTGTTGCTATGTATAAATAACCATTCAATTAAATATCTGTAATTTGTTTACACACAGTTAATGACCAAACTGTTCTATTTCTAACAATTCAATTTAGCATAGGTTGTCCAATTTAAATTGTTCCCAGAATTGCTGTGCATCACTAACAATTCAATTAAACATCAGTCATTGTTTGAACACAGTTTAAATTGTCAAACTGTTCTATTTGACCCATAGATAGGACACTATCAGGTGCTACAATTCCGGCTCAGAGTGGACCAGGGAGCAATGGCAACGAATGGTTACTCGGCATTTCCCAAATATCCAAGGTTGGAGCCTCGCCATCAGATGATTCAGTATCATATCGAGACACTCGTTGTGGGCGGGGGCTTACCACACTGACGAGATACCGTCGGTTTATTCTTCAGCACAGCCAACTGTACCGTGTAATTTTTTAGTCAGTGGGATTAATAGATGAATAAGATACATAGATGAATGATAAAATGCTAAAATAAAATAAAATAAAACATCCAATAATTTCAGCTAAAGTTTCAGCCAAAAAAAAAAAATAAAAATTCTGTCCTTTTAGGTGCTTTGCCTGCCCACTGGGTGAGACATGCGTTTTACAAACATTTCGAAATGAGCAGTCCATACAATATGACTTTTATAATATCATCAGACAACAGCTGTGCTATGTATGCGTAGATGGTACGAATCTTTCTACCAAAAGTAATCTCTTGATAAACTTTAGAAATATGTAAATG
This sequence comes from Sepioteuthis lessoniana, assembly GCA_963585895.1. Taxonomy (NCBI): domain Eukaryota; kingdom Metazoa; phylum Mollusca; class Cephalopoda; order Myopsida; family Loliginidae; genus Sepioteuthis; species Sepioteuthis lessoniana. The sequence goes on along the minus strand of OY757912.1, from coordinate 11,865,890 downwards.
TATGAAATATTAATTACTAGACGAATCGTAAACCTTCTGGGTTTCTCTTGTAAAAGCGCTCCATAAAGATATTAATATATTCATTATGGAATGTTTGAAGTATTCATATCAGATTCCCCCAAACATGACGATAATCTGAATGGGATATGAGAAATAATGTTGCTCAACAAATTAAATGCACACTTTCAAACTGGACAGGGAATTCTTTTATTCTCTAACAGTAATTGCCCGTTGTCTTATGGTTATCGTCGTTGGAAATGGACACAGCGACGCGAGTTCAAATCAGCATTATAAGGTACGTATCAAGGGTAAACATTAAGGAACATGAAATACGAGTAAAGCCCTGTGCAGATTTATGCCTAAAAGGCAGTACTGGACACTGAGCTATGAGCTCACAGCCCTGAAAGAAGATGATTGAGGTGGATAATCCTTGAATTCCCAGTCATATCGAGGAAAACATACAATTACTACAACTACTACTACTATTAATACAACTACTACTAATAATAATAAAGAAAAGTGCAGACCATCCAGAAGGAAAAGTGGAGACCACCCAGACTACACATAAGTAAAATACTGTGAAGAGTCCTGGAGGCTTGAACTGAATTGCTGCCAACCAAACTCAACTGAAACACCATCAGCTAACGATAAGGCATGAAACTCTGACAGGAGTAAAAGAAGTTCAAATTTGACCATAGCTATTCCGAAGGAAAAAGTTTGAATTCAGTTATTCTCTCTCAAGCTGTGATTGAATTGTAGGGTAGACTAGATGTTTGTGCGTTGGCAAGATAATCAGTTTAGGAGAAGGAAATCTCTAAATTTAGACCTGAAAAAACTCCGCTTAAAAAGTAAACTTGTGTCACATCCAAGCCGTGTGCAGAAGGGTTACTAAATACTTATTTTCTACTTTTTGAGCTAATTTCTTGAAAATCATGAAAATATCCTTATAACTTCCTTGAGTTATATATGATTTGCAATCAAATTATTATGAACCAGAAGCTATATATTATATCCAACTCTAAGCTCCATATTTTGTTTAAATTCTATGCATAGCTGAACATCGTGCTTGATAAATTGATGAGATTTTGTGGGTTGTCTTCACGAACCACTACAAATAAACTGTAAAGCCAGTTTGGACAAATATTTTTAAAAAATGTTTCTGCAAAAGAGAATTATGCAAGAACAAGACCGTCCATAGTTGTCAATTCTAGCTTCGCGTGACGTTTTGTAGCTTGCTAAACTGAACAATCATAGGGACAATAAGATTCGAAGAAAAGAAATATATTCAAACAAATCCGACTATATATATAGTCATCCACAGACAGATCTGTTTCGTTCTATCAGAACTCATCAGTGTGGCTAAACATATTAACTTCCCAAACCCGGTTGATTCAAACGCCAATCCAAACTTCCAACCCTTCTGCCACGAGGAGCGGGTAGCATCGAAGTAAATTTTAAACGGTTGTGAATCACAATTGCTATTGTTTACATATATCCGTTTAACGGCTACCGAGACCTCAATTCATATATGGAGAGGCTTGCAATAAACGCTAATGGCAACACTATTACTTCGAACCAAGTGCAATGTGATATGGAGAGTACTCAATATCTGGGATAGAGCTATTAAAAAAAATTACATTGAACTCTCCATCAGGAAAATTTAAATGATCAGCTCCTGAATGATTTTCTTGTCCTGAAGAAATTACTCCCAACTCTGGTTTAACTGGACCGAATAATACCTATATATATATATATATATATATATATATATATATATATATATATAATTCATGGAATATTGTCTGCAAACCTGGGTTTCATGGGGTTTTTTTTGCAAAAGAACAATCATCAGGCAGTTAAGAAGTTTCGTTTATGTATGGTTGTAAGCGTGTGAGTATATGTGGGTGTGTGCGAATGCGTGTATGTGCTATAGTTACGTATGGATGCATGTTTTTATGAGGTTAAGCCAGGCTACGAACTCATGATATATATATATATATATATATATATATATATATATATATATATATATATATATACATATATATATATCATGAGTTTAAGCGCAGTACTGAACACTGAGCCTGTCGCTTGTACCCCTGATAGAAACATGAAACATGAGTAAAGCCTTGCGCAGGTTTATGCCTAAAATGCAGCACCGAACACTGAGCTATGAGCTCTTTGCACTGAATGAAGATGTTTGAGGTGGATAAGCCTTGAATTCCCAACCATAAGGTGGATACTACAACAACTACCACTACTACTACTACTAATAATAATAATAATGATAATAATAATAATAATAATAATAATAATAATGAAAGTGGAGACCATTCAGAAGGAGAAGTGGAGACCATCCAGAGTACACAAAGTAAAATACTGCGAAGAGTCCTAGAGACTTGAGTTGAATTACTGCCAATCAAATTCAACTGAAACACTATCAGCTAAAGATCATGCGGGAAACTTTGAAAGGAGTAAAAGCATAATGACAATAAAGGAATACATTATTTTCAACAAAATCAATATGACTGGGTGGGAAAGGTGATCCACAGGGAATTGTGCAAGAAGTTCAAATTTGACCATACTACCTTAATATATAGTGTTTCTCACTATACATGGGGCCCGTGTGACTGCTCATAACTCAATTAACAATAACGTTGTGTTCTTTTTTTGTTTCAACTACTAATGCTCGATCACAATGCCTTGGACAAGAGAGGAATAACTATTTTGCGTCACTACTTATTTAGAGACAAAATCATTCAAAACTGTCTTAACACAGATCCAACCCATGAATATGATAATGATTCATTTCTGCGACAAGAAACTAAAAAAAAATATTGCATGTCCTGGAAGCTGATATAATTGAAATTTTTAATAAAAGCTTTAGTTGGATGTCTCTAGCTCAAAGGATGTGTATTTTTCCAAGACGTGTTCCAAATGACTACCAAAGCGCTTATCTCAGTAATAAATCATAATCATATTGATAGGTTACATCTATTTAGAGACACCCTGTATATGTTAAAAACAGAATCTATCCTTTAGAATGGATTGCAAAAATCATCTGGGACTTTGAGATACAAATCTCTCGCCAAATTCCAGTAATAAGACCAGATTTAGTGTTGAAAAATAGTAAATTTACGGTTTTGTGGATTTTGCTTTCCGATAGACAACAGAGTGGAAATCAAAGAAGGAAAAAAGAGAAACAAGTACTCAGACCCTGCCAGAGAACGAAAGTAATGTTGTGGAGCATGAACGTGACGGTGATACCAGTTCGAACAGTCCCCAACAGCTTGGAAAAAGGACTAAAAGAGTTAAAAATCTGAAGAGGAATCGAGACCATCTAAAAACTACAGCATTTTTTTTTTTAGATCAGCCTGAATACTGAGAAGAATCCTGGATAATTCAGGACACTTGCAGTCACTCAGACTCCAGTGATACACTTTCAGATAACGCTAGTATAATAAAACTTGCAAGGAGTAAAATAATTCGCAAAAAATATTGAATGTTGGTTATGTGGTGACAGAAATAAAACATTAAATCACATAAGTGGTTGCAGCAAAACCGTACCATAGAAATAGAAGGGAAGGCACAACTCCAGTGAAATGAGAGTCATGTCGTTGGTTGGTTGGTTGTTTAGGTTTTATAGTATATCAACCTTTGTGGGTTATTTAACGTCAAATCCATTTTTTATGAAAATGGTTCTGTTTCAAACAACTCAGTGTAGGACAAGTACGCAGTTTAAGTTTAACTACAGTTTAATTGTGAAAAACATTTCTATTTCCAGCAATTCATTTTAGTCAAGCAGTTCTAATTCAGCTAATTCAGTTCAGTATAAGTACAGATTTTGTTTACACACAGATAAATGTCAAAACCGTTCTATAAGAAACAAATCAGTTTAGTTTAAGTAGAGTTTCAATGTCAAAAAACAGTTCCATTTCAAATAACTCAGTCTAGCATAAGCTCATAGTTTAGATGTAAGTACACTTTACTTGTAAAAATCATTGCTATTACAAGCTATTCAGTTTAGTCAAACAATTGAGTTTAGCATAAGGATGGCCGTTAGTTCTATTTAAACCATAGATAGAGTCCTATCAGGTGCTACCACGTGTGGGCCTGGAAGCAATGGCAATGAAGGGGTGCTCTGCATTCCCCAAAGCTCCAGCATCACTGGAACCACACCATCAGATTGTTTTGTGTCATATCCAGGACACTCATTGGAGGGGGGCTTACCTCTCTGCATAGGTGCAGCCGGTGTATAATACAGCCCCAACCAACTGGGCAAAGAGTCAGTGTAAAAAACTTGTAAGGGGTAAAACAATTATGATATTATTAAAAATCTGGTAATCATAAGAAGATTACTTACTTAGGAGGCTTGCTGTCACTCAGATGTCTATGAAAATGAAAAGTTAGAGCTTGGTTGAAAAACCCTCATAATAATATACTGGATACGTCAATAATACATTATTTTGTCGTGTTTCAACCTTTTCTAATCATTTCTCTTTTTCTTCCTTATCTTTTCCAATCTTTGTTGTCGATCATCTGTATCTCAGTGTTATACAAATATCGTTTAGTATTACATTCTAAAAAGAAATAAGAAAATTAGAATTACGAGGATGATTAAAGTTTCCAGACATTTTCGTTATGGCACTTGTATTGATAGTACACACATGAAACTCTTGTCCCCTTCCAAGTAATCTCCTCCAGCTGCAATGCACTTGTTGTGCCGTTTCAAAAACTTCTCCAAGGCCCCATGGAAGTCCTCTTATGTGAGCGTGTCAATGTCCTTCGTCACAGCCTCTTTCATCACCTCAATTGTCACATAACGACAGCCTCTGTGCTTGGGGAATAACCAAAAGTCACAGAGAACAGGGCCTGGACCATAGGGAGGCTGAGGAACTGTTTTGATGCCAATCTTGGTCAAATAGTCTGTGACAAGCATGGAGTTGTGGACTGGTGTATTGTCCTGGTGGAAATATCACTGACCCGATTTGAAGAGTGCTGGCCTCTTCCGACCGAATCTCTTCCTGAACTCTTTAAAACCTTAACAAAGTAACCCTAACCGTTTGGCCAATCAAGTTTGGTATATTGACATCCAGGCTCCCTGCCTTCCTTGAATCTCTTATGCCACTCAAAAACTGATGCTTGATTCATGCAAGATGCTCCAAAAGCAGTCTGAAGCATTCCATGTTTCTGTGGCATTTTTTCCAAGTTCAAAACAGAATTTTATAGCATATCGTTCTTCTATAGTGTTAGATTGGATTTTTGAAATTCACCAGCTGTGACAATCAGGATTTAGTAGGGTGTATTGAAATTCCTGCTGTAGCTTTTTATTTGAACTTGAAATCATAAAAATTGGTCAGTCATCTCATAAGATTTATAGCAATAGCATACGGAATTTTCAAGAGTCAACGGCAATTTAAATGCCTGTACAAAAATGTCTGGAAACATTGAATTCATCACGTATCATTATTGCCTCCTCTATCCTATATCAGTCAACCCTAATATCCATAGCCCATGGAAAAGACGAGAAAATGGATCCATGTCTTCCCAATTGAAATTAATGCTAAATGAACAGTTTGAATATATATTTGTTGTACCAATTCTTTCCTCAGCGTCTATTGCCGCTACTCTATCTTACTTGCACATCGAAAAGTGATGATTCTTTTCACCTGTCAGTTAAACAAAGCAATATGTCAGAATATTTCGTCCCGAACAGCACTGATCACCTTGCCAGTCTTGTTTTTATGTGCACGATGCTGTGAGTATATTTGTAAGGTGATGTGTTTGTGAGAGAAAGAAAGACTTTTCTTCTTTTTTCTTTTATTTTCGTTTTTCGTTTTTGGTTTTTTTTTGGGGGGGGTTCAGTATGTACGGAGATGTACACACACACGTATATAAATAAACACACATCGTGAAACGTTTTCTCACTGCTACCACTTTTCTTTATCCAACCGATTTTCACAGTGACAAAAATCAAGACAGCAAACAAAATAAAAAAATAAAAACACGAACAAATAGTGAAAAAGAGAGAGAAAGAGAGAGGGAAAAAGAGTGAGAGAGAGAGAGAGTAGTGAGGGAGGGGAAATAAAACGAAAGAGAGCCAAACCCAATTAATCCAATGTATTTTCCCAAGCAAATGTATTCGTGAGAATCTAAGCCACCCTCACTTCGTTTCGTCACCCAATTTTCATACGGAGCGTTTCTAGTTTTGTATGTTTTCACTGTCCTTTTTATTCCAAGGCGCGAAAGAGAACAATGGGAGGTGAGAGTGTAAAAACAAATATATAAAAAAGAAAAAAAAAAAAATCTAAAGAAAATAAAAAGCAAGCTGTATATATATATATATATATATATATATATATATATATATATATATATATAAGCGTACACACAAGCACAGACACACACACCACACATACACACACATGTATATACATATAGAGATAAATTGAATGAAGAAAAGTGTATATATATATATATATATATATAACCGTACACACAAGCAGAGACACACACACCACACATACAAACACATATATATATATATACATATAGAGATAAATTGAATGAAGAAAAGTATATATATATATATATATATATATATATATATATATAACCGTACACACAAGCACAGACACACACACCACACATACAAACACATATATATATATATACATATAGAGATAAATTGAATGAAGAAAAGTATATATATATATATATATATATATATATATATATATATATATATATATATATATATGTGTGTGTGTGTGTGTGTGTGTGTGTGTGTGTGTGTGTGTGTGTGTGTGTGCATATATATATATACGTCTGTGTGATCTTAAACTTATATACATGTACAGAGGCAGGTATATAAGCTAAAACACACACACACACACACACACACACAAACAAACACACACACACACACACATATATATATATATGTATGTATATATATATATATATATATATATATATATATATATATTAGTTGATGTACAAAATAATTTCCGTTTTAGTAAAATATAATTCATTTCTGAATAATTTAACAATGTCATAATTTCGAAGAGAATATGCCCCATTATTTTGAATCACGTCTTGCCATTTACTTGACAGCTTGCTGATTCCTCTCAAGTAAAATTCACCTGGTTATGATCACAAGAAGTTTTCAACTAAAGTATTCTCCTGATCTACTATAGAATTTTTTTTTCTTTTAGAACATTTTGTAGAAAAGGAAAAAGATGGAACTCACTTAGAGGTAAATCTGTTAAATATTCCGGCTGAGGTAGAAAAGTCCACTCTAAATTCAAAATTTTTCCACTTGCTGAATATGGCCTTAAGTTATCATAGAGTAGCACAACCTTTCCATTACTGATGAGTGCAAGTTGTTTTCTTTGAAGATTTTCATACACATGTTGCTGTTATTTAGAGTATATGTCTGCAGATAGTTTCTGAGTGCGGTTTAAAAACTCAAAACCAATAATGTTCCAGTGATCTCACCATACGCAGTTTAATTTTTCTTCCATGAGGCACTCACTTTGGAGTAACCTGATGAAATTCTTCTTCGTCAATCCTATGTATGTGCTTTGAACATTGGCAAAAGAGAACCATTTTTCGTAATCTGGAATAGTGTTCTTGAGAAATGTGTCATATCTCTGCTGTGAAAAAAATTCGCTTTAGATATGGGATCTTCCTTATTCTTCTTTCGGAGAAAAAGGAAAAAAAAAGTCTTACCAGTTTAATTTTTCCATCTTTTTCAATTAGCGGGAGATTGTGGATTGGGATGTGTTGAGGTCAAGTACTAACAGTCAGGTACTTTTGCGCGGATTGCATTTAAGCGTTTCTCTTAAAGCACTTTGAGCGAGGTGTGATAAGCTTTCTATTATTTGAAACCGTACCAATTTATTTTCATTGGAACAATTGTTAAAAAGAACTACTAATGTTCAATAAAAATACTTCAAAACCGTTAACTATGTGCAAGAAAAAAAAAGATTGATTCTAAACAAAATTATTAGAGCTACTTAGCAATATTTGAAATAATATATATATATATATATATATATATATATATATATATATATATATATATACATATCGAAATGCATTTAGAATTTAAAGAATAAAAATAAAGAAAAGTGATTTATTATAATTCCAACCGGCAATAAATTAAAAAACCCGGAAGTGGGCTAAATAAGGATAAAACTCTTCGCCCCTCTTCTATCCGCTCCCACCCGTCTTTCCTGAGTCTATTCTGAATTATTTTTTCCATAATATCTGAAGAAGTCCTGTTAGTTTTTTTTTTGTGTTTTTGATTTATATCAAAGCCCATAACAGGATGGAAATAAATTTATAATCCTAATGTGACCGGTTTTTGTTTTTCTTAAAGTTACATTGAGTTCTTTACCAGGAAAATTCAAATGTTCACTGTTGAATGCTTTTTTTGCCTGATGGAATTACTCCCAACTCCTGTTTAAGTGGACCGAATAATACCTGTATATATATATATATATATATATATATATATATATATATAAATGTTTTTACCGACCCCTCCGCTTGGGCAGAATATGACAAAAGGTTAATTTTTTAAGCGGAGTTTAATAGGTTTGGATTCAGAGTTTTCCTTCTCCTCGACTAGTTGCCTCACCAAGACTGAAGAACCTACGCTGCCCTACTACTTACCCATAGCTGGAGGAAGAATGATTGGATTCATACCTTTCCTAAAGGTATTAGTGCTATATGAAATGCAATCAGTCTTGTCCAGGATTTGAATTCGTTTTGGCGTGTCCATTTACTACGAAGATAACCATTACACCACAAACAAAGGTCCTACCACTTTAATTTTCATATATATATATATATATATATATATATATATATATATATATATATATATATAACAAGTAGTGATGAAAAAACACAAGGTCTTCAGAAGATGATTTTATTCGTAGGAATATTTGTCAACGTTAAATATTATGGTTGTTAGACCTTAATCCAGGTGAATGAAACGAAAAAGATGAGAAAATTCTATTTCCGTTAGTAACGTTTTGTTTTAAAATTGTGTGATGTAATTACCGTTCCAGATTTATGTATCAGTCCATTTATCCATGTATGTCAATATTTTTATTATTTAGTCCGTATATAGCTGTTATTCACATTCAATCATATATATATATATATATATATATATATATATATATATATATATATGTCTTTACCTATGTAAACCACCTTCTTTCTCTCTGTGTTTTATTTGACTATCCGTTCATCAATCTATCTCTCAATACGTATATATACGAGGAAACCAAATTCTTTTAAATTAGGGATTTTATAATTTTTCCACAACAATCTTTCCAAGTAAAGAGAATAATGGAAAAAATAAACCGGTCTCAGTTTGAGAGTATTGTAATTTAAAATAATTCTACATTCAACAATTTCCGAAGCTTTTTGCTAACTATGAAATCAAACATCTTGGAATCTTTAACGATTATTTAAGTTTCCTCTTTTTAAATCTCTAACGTGTTTCTTTATTGAGTTTATGAGAAGATTCACCGACATATTTTTTTATTTCAATCAAGACATGGAATTACATACAATCTTATTCTGGATTCGATGTGGTTGTTTCTAGGTTCATAACTAATTGAGTTCTCAGTCGACTTAAAACTCTGAGTGGAAATTTACTAAGCTTTTTACTTAGATGTGGCACAAGGCCATATGAAAGGGGCACCTAATGAGACTCGAACTCACTCGTGTAGGTTTGCTAGTCGAGCTTGCTAACCCTTACACCACCAGAGGCGCCTGACTTAAAACTCTGAATAACAGTTTAATTTACAAGGTTGTTTGTTTTGCTTTGTTTTTCAATGATAATGCTGGTTGAATTGTTTGGTAAAATTGTTTATCTATATTTATTATTATTTTCTTTTAAATTGTTTTAAATTTCTGGAGAACATTTACGTTCGTAATTTTGGAAGCTTTTATTTTTGCCTGTTGTTTAAAAGATTTCGGATACTAAAATTGCTAAAAGGAATTTTCTGTGGAATCAAATTCATCATTTAAAATATGGGGGGACACATGATGGAAAGGTTTTAGGAGTTGGTTCCTAAGCTTCTAAGGAGACAATTATCTGGAGGTTGCAGGCTCAATTCTGACTGCAGGCGAGTAACAATTCAGGAATACTTAACGACTGTACCCGGTTATGGCTAACGGAATCAGAACAGGCGACCTCCGTGGATTCAATAAAGGACGTAGTTCGAAGTTCTGTGAAGGTTCCCAGGTTTGACAAACACCTGAAGAAGGCTGGAGGACATATCGGCTGAAACGTTGTGGAAATATCAATAAAGATGAAGACAATAATCCGAAAACCCTTAATGATAAAAATCAACAAGCTTCGTCTCAGAAATTTTGACAACTAATAGGGAAGACAATCCAACGAGTTCTAAAGTAAAAACCAATGATTATTCCTTTCTTTGTTTTAGTGTTAATATATGAATAAGATTTTTTTTTCTGGGATTTTGATGAATTTAAATTCTTTATAATCATACATTCATAAAATGTCCAAGAAAGGTAAGGAGTTATTTTCTCGTTCATAAGTAAAATCAATGTTTAGTTCTGTATTACTTGTATGAATTAAGGAGATGAAGCTTTATAATTGTTTTTATTTAGAATATTCAGACTAGTGACCTCATCTTTTTTGGTATACTCCAAACATTTCGGCTGATATGTCCTTCGGCTTTCTTCAAGTGCTTCATGTCGAACTTTAGAGTCCAGGTAGAATTTCGAACTGAAACCTTTCTTTGAATAATAGTGGTAGACTGTTCCAATTCTGTTAAACATGACCAGGCACAAATGTTTAGTTATAGTAAATATTCCTTGTTATTCTGCATGGTTTGATCCATCCATGAGTTCTGTAAAATCGTTTTTTCCGTGTTTATTCGAGTAATATATCATCTACAGAGCGGAAATAGTTAGAATCTTCGAGCATTATCAATTTAAATAAACCAGATTTTAGTAATTCAATTAAAAGAAATAAAATGTTAAAACGAACAGGGGAACTCAGGAGTAAACCAGACTTTTATAATAAACACATCAAAAACTCGGGTGAGTTACACCACAAAATCAATAAACATGGACAACAAAAATCCATTCTGTCTCTACATAAAATCAGTATACCCACCAACAGTCATGTTAAGATATATATCAAATGTTTAGAAATTCACTTGAAGAAAACAAACATTCCATTTTCTTTACCAATTCAAAAATAACTTAAACTTGAACATAATACATGAAACATTGCTTTTTTTTTTTCGATATAACGGTATTTTTTGTCAAGATATGGATATATTAAAATTATCCATATTTGATAGAAACAGATGCAAAAAAAAAAAAACACTTTCAAGAAACAATGCCATTTATATGCGATTAAACAATGGAATCAAACCATCTTTAGATGCAGTTCTTTAAAAAATGACAACATAAACGTACAATGAACGACAGTCCCCAAATACCGGGCATAAAATAACACCAGACGGGTTGACGTGCTGTTAAGTTAAACAATTATTTAATCAATGAAATTTCTATGTTCATGAATATTTTGAAATTTGGTAAATTCTTATATGATTTCGAACCTATCCAGAGACAGTAAATAAGAAAACAGGAGAATATTGTAAAAGAATGATACACTTAAGTTTAATAACCCATTTGCAAGAATTAATACCTGAGTAAATTTTAAAACACACACACACACGCATGCACGCGCATACGCACAAACAAACAAAAGTTTGCACATAAATAGATAAAATAAAATATAGATGATAAATATGGGGTACAAATGTCTAGGCAAATCTTAAATCCTAAAGATAATTACACGGAAGTGTCTAATATTGAGCTTATTTTATATTGATAAGAGTTTTAGAAAATTATTGGAGCTGTTCGATGCAAATTTGTTAAGTTTATTTTGGATGCATATTTTTGTGGATATACAGAAGATATAAACAAGTTGAAGTAGTTTAAAACCTAGCTAATTCTTAAACAACTTTTTTTCAAGAGAATTTAATTTAAAGTTCTTTTCTAATTTTTTAGATACCAAATGTGTAATAGTTGTCACGTCATACTCCGAAAGGAGATTTTCGAAATTTACTGGCAGAAGTATGTCATAGGTTTATATTCAAGGTGGCCGGTTTGATGTTTCAAGTGGGCTTATGGATTTAAACGTAAGAATCATTCCTATATGAGCAAAAACAAGAATCAATTTGCCCAGTCGGCTAGGGCTGGAGAATACACTGACTGCACTTCTGCAGAGGGGTAAGACCCCACCCAATGAGTGTCCTGATATATGACTCTAGACGCTCTGATGGTGAGGTCCCAGTAATGCTGAGACTTTGGGGAATACGGAGCACCCCTTCATTGTCATTGCTCCCCGGTCCACTTTGGCCCAGCAGGGTAGCACCTGATAGGGCCCTATCTATGGGTTAAATAGAACTAAAGGCATATTTATGCTAAACGGAATTGTTTGATTAAAATGAATAGCTTGAAATGGAAATGTTTTTGGCAATTAAACCATACTTACATTTAAACTGCGTGCTCATGCTAAACTGAATTATTTGAAATAGAACTGTTTTTTGACATAGAAACAGTATTTACACTAAACTGAATTGTTTAAAATAGAACTGTTCTGATATGTAACTGTGTATAAACAAAATCTCTACTTATACTAAACTGAATTAGCTGAATTAGAACTGCTTTACTTAACGGAATAGCTCAAAATAGAAATGTTTTTCACAATTAAACTGTTCTTACATTTAAACTGCGTGCTTATGCTAAACTGAATTATTTGAAATTGAACTGTTTTTGACAATGAAACTGTACTTCACTAAACTAAATTGTTATATATAACTGCTTGAATACTTTTAAACAGAAATATTTTTAACAATTAAACTGTTTACTCATGCTAAACTGAATTGTTTTAAATAGAATTGATTATTTACATATAAATATATTTGGCGTTAAATAACCTAGAAAGGTTGATATGCCATAAAACTCAACCAACCAACCAACAAGTATCAAAATGTTTTTGGATGATCCCAACAAAACTATATTCATTCATACTTCCATACTCGAAGTCACGTTTTTCTTCATGTTTCTCTCTCTCTCTCTCTCTCTCTCTCTCTCTCTCTCTCTCTCTCTATCTATCTATCTATCTATCTATCTATCCCTTTCTTTTGATATATATATATATATATATAGTAAAGGAGAAAATTAATGCGATCTAAAAATACATGATTTGTTTTCCTGTAAATTGAGTAAACATTTTTCTTGGAAGTTTGTTTTGATTTGATCAAGGATATCGCGATTACCAGCCCTCTATTGGAAAGGACAAGTCATAGACATAGTTATAGACCATATAACCCTATATCTGACGGGTAGATAAGATCATTCTGATAATAAATAAGGATGAAATTTTAAAAAATGATGACAATATTTGTAAATATGACGCCACTGTAAAATCTTTCGGAGCTGTCAAATGTTCAATTTTCGTTTAAAGTTCACGAAGACCGATCAATTTTTAATCTTCACGTATCATCTGCTCTGATTGGTCGGCGGAAATTTTCAAATTACTAATTTCAACAGAATTCAATTACAAATAATTTTTCATCATTTTCGAATATTTTGGAATGTATCCAAAATATCTGAGTGGTACTTGTATGTTAAATCCGTCAATAAATGCTGAAGGCATTTTTTTTTTCATTTTATAAATTAGATCTTGAGTATTGAATATATCTAGGTGATGTTTGAGGTTTGTAGCTAAAACAAAATTGTTTTCATTGAAAAATATTTCTTTTCAGAATACCATATATTTAAAACAACGGGTTCAAGCTGGCAAAGTAAAGAAGCAGATGATAACCTGCCCAAAGTATTACAGGCGTGGACTACACCGATGACATAGCATTTCTAGCAAATTCACTCACCCAAGCCTAATCCCAGCTAAAAAGCCTCGAATGAACAGCAGGCTGCATAGGTCTCTATGTCAACGCAGACAAAATAGAATACATGTGCTTTAGTCAATGATGTGACATCTCCACACTAAAGGGGGATCTGCTGAAACTAGTAGACAAGTTCTCCTACCACGGAAGAGGAGTCTTATCAACAGCGAATGACATCAATACTTGACCAGCAAAGGCAAGTACAGCTATCGATAGGCTAAGGGTCTTATGGAAGTCAGACCTGACCGATAAAATAAAACGCAGTGGTCGTGCCGATACTACAATATGGATGCACCATATGGACGCTAACTAAACGTATGGAGAAAAATATTGACAGCAATTACACAAAACGCTGTCAGCTGTATGGAACATGTCCTGGAGGCAACACCTTACAACACAGCATTTATTCGGCTATCTACCACCCATCATAAAAATGATTAATGTTAGACGAACCAAACACGCGGGATACTGCTGGAGAAGTAAGGACGAACTCATAAGCGATATACTCCTGTGGACCCCTTCACATGTAGGAAGATCAGCTAGAACCTATTAACAATAGCTCTGTGCCGATAATGGATGTAACCTGGAAGACCTCCCGGGAACGATAGACAGTAGAGACGGGTGGCGAGATATTGTCAGCTAGCAGTGAGACATCATGATATATATATATATATATATATATATATATATATATATATATATATATATATATATTTCAAGATAGACTGGCTGTCCTCAAATACATTTAGCAAGCAACATTACTATAGAAATAATATATATACACATACTCGCATACATATATACACCCTTGGACAAAAATATAAGACCACCCGCAAAAATGAAGAAAATATATTATTTACAATATTCAAATTATGAAAATCACATATATGAAAGATATGGCATAAAGCAATTAAATTTATTATATGAAGAAATTTCATATCATTTTTATTTCTATGCTAACATTCATGCTTAATATTGAAATTTTATTTTGACATAAATATAAAACCAATGAACAGAACAATATAATATGTATACACATTTTTTACTTAATATTTTGTTGATCTGTCGTTCGCTTTGAAAACCTAAAAAATTCGGCTAGGCATACAAATAACATGCTTCTGAAATTGAACTGAGGGTATTTTTTCTAATATTGCGTTTTTGAGTTCAGAAATTACTGAGTACTGTCGAATTCCTTCATAAACTTTTGCAACAATCAATCCCCAAAAATGTTCTATTGGTTTGAGGTCAGGAGGGCATGCTGTGTGGTCAAGCCGTCCTATTTTTTATTCAAGCAAGTACTTCTTTGTTATTGGTGCATTGGGGGTAGCAGCATTATCTTCCTGAAAAATCAGTTCTTCTCCACATAGAAGACACCCTTCTGGTTTGGTTTGGTTTGGTTTGGTTTCTTTATTTAATGGTATATCAAAATTTGTAGGTTATAAAATGCCAAATCCATCCTTCTAGAAAAACAGTAGTGGTACTATTTAACCAATAAGTGGGAGGATAAGGATATTCATACCGTTCCCACGGGTATTTGTCCGAAATTGAACGTAATAACGCGACTAGAGTCCGAACTTGCTTTAACCATTACACCACAAAAACAACCCCTGCCTTTCTTGTGCGAGAGATAAATCATTTTGTATCTTCAGATAATCTGCTGCTTTTACTCGACCACAGAAAAACTGTAGTTTAAGTTTTTCTGAATATGAGAAGGCCACCCAAGATCATAAGATATCCTCCTCCGCTATGCCTTGATAGGTAATTCTCTTCCGGAAAAAAAGTCTTTTGCGTGCCTGTACTTCTGAAAACCATTTGGATTGGCTGACTTGAATTTATTTTCGCCATTCTTATGGTTTGATATTGACAAGCATATTCCTGTCGTTTCACTTTGTGCTTTATAGTTAACCTTGCACGATGAATTATTTTCTTATGCTTAATGTGTTCATTTTTTAAATGCCATCTAATTGTTTTAGTACAGCAAGGAGCATCCACTAGAGATTTCAATATTTTTGATGTTGACAAAGTTTTCTTTTTTACTTTGAGAACAATTCTTCTCTTGAATAGTGGTGATAATTTATCTGGTCTACGTGTCGGTTTTCTTGTTCCATAATTATTAGGACTTTTCAAGTAATTGCAGATAAGGTTAAGATACATTTATATTTAATCTGTAATCTCGCCTTTTTCAAATTCAGATAATTTAGTTCCTTTAGCTATTTATGCTTAAAGTATTTTCAGTTTTATTTTTTTAATAGTTTTCATATTACGTAGACTATATATAATAATTCTTTAATTAAATTAAGTCCTTTATCTTTGGTTTTTATTTTTTGTCTCAAATGCTAATACACATATAAAAATGAATTGAAATTTCTACTTATTTTAAGAATGAATGTCTCTTAACCATGTCTTTCATATATCTGATTTTCATAATTCAAAAATTGTTAACAATATGTTTCCTTCATTTTTGAGGATGGTCTAATATTTTTGTCCTGTGCTGTATATATACGTGTGTATATGTGTGAGTGTGTGACTCCATATTCAAGGCAGGTGGGTGTGACCTGGGAGAGGAAGATTATATTTCACCAATCGTATAAACAAAGGAGACCTACCTGCCGTGGAAATCATTTATTCGATTTTCTGTTCTTTTTTTATTTGTACTTAAACACTGGCGTCAGTGGCATATGCAAAACTCGCTTTATAAAAAAAATACGCCAACACACACACATAAACTTAGATAGATAGATATATACATAGATAGATAGATAGAC
Source organism: Sepioteuthis lessoniana (assembly GCA_963585895.1). Lineage (NCBI taxonomy): Eukaryota > Metazoa > Mollusca > Cephalopoda > Myopsida > Loliginidae > Sepioteuthis > Sepioteuthis lessoniana. The sequence goes on along the minus strand of OY757912.1, from coordinate 11,849,146 downwards.
GTTAATATACTGAGCTAGTTCAAACTACTAATAAGTCTTATATATATATATATATATATATATATATATATATATGTGTGTGTGTGTGTGTATGTGTATGTTTTGATAAGAATTGAAACCATCATATATATAAAAATCTATGAATATGTCTAAATACATGCAAACATACAAGAAATAAATAAAGAAAGAAAGAAAGTAAGTTAGCGAAAAAACATATAAAGACCGATTTGAACTGAATAAGATAAATAGATAGATAGATAAATTTTAATTTACTAAGCTAGTTCAAACTACTAACAAGTCTTTTGCGTGTATATATATATATATATATATATGTGTGCGTGTGTGTGTGTGTGTGCGTGCGTGTGCGTGTTTGTGCATGCACGCGCGTGGGTGTGTGTGTGTGTGTGTCTGTGTGTGTGTGTGTGTGTGTGTGTGTGTATCATGATAAGAATTGAAACAGTCTAATATATACAAATCTAAATATAAGAAAGAAAGAAAGAAAGAAAGAAAGAAAGTAAGTAAGTAAATTAGCGAAAAAATATAGAAAGCCCGATTTGAACGGAAAACGATAGATAGATAGATGTAAATATATTGTGGTAGTTCAAATATATTATCAAGTTATATATATATATATATATATATATATATATATATATTGGTTACACTGTTCGTCAATGAGACTGTGAGACTGGCGTTCAATCCTTGGTCGAGTCGTATCAAAGACTCAAAAAATACTACAAACGATTTCTTGCTCAACACTCAGTATTATAAGGTATGGGTCAAAGATAAGTGGTGCAACCCAGGGGAAAAAAGTAACGGCCTCTCTTGCACTTTGGTGTAATAGCTATTGAAAAGGAAGCTTTTAGATCACCCTACACGACTGTCGGCCAAATAACCACCTATATATATATATATATATATATATATATATATATATATATATATATATATATATGCATAAAACTTTATAATGAATTAACATCTATCTATCTATCTATTTATCTATCTCTATCTATCAATCCACAAACACACACACACACACACATATATATATATATATATGTGTGTGTGTTTCCGAGTGCGCGTGTGTGTGTGTGTGTGTGTGTGTGTGTGTGTGTGTGTGTGTGTGTGTGTGTGTGTGTGTGCGTGCGTGTGTATAGATCAATAGAAAGAAAGAAAGATCGATTTGGACCAAATAAGGCAGATAGATAGATAGCCATAAAGACACACAGAGAGAGAGAGAGAGAGAGAGAGAGAGAGAGAGAGAGAAATGTAGATCGATCTAAAGAGAATGAGATTTTGGAGGAAATCATTTAGTTTCAATCAAGTATGTAAAACTGAAATGATAAACCAATTAAATTTCTCCGAGTTTTCTTTATCTTCACAAATTAGTAATCAAAGAAAGATCTCCGAATAATTCTTTTCGTTCCTCAGAATCATTTTTGTTTCATTTAAAGTTGTGGGATTAAAATTCAACACGATTATTTCTTACGTGAAATTACGTAAAAACTCTCCTCAGGATTTAACAGCATTTAAATTTACATCAAACTGTTGGACCAACTAGAATGAACAAACAATCAATTTCTCTTGATGATTTGGGTTTTATGGCATCTCAATATTTGTTGGTTATTTAATGCCAAATCTATTTCATGCAAGTTGTGAATTCCATTTCAAACAATTCAGTTTAGCATGACTACACAGTTGCCAGAAATATTTCTATTTCAAGCTATTCAATTTAGTCGAACAATTCTAATTCAAACACCTCAGTTCAGCATATGTACGCAGTTTCAATGTCAAAATAGTTCTATTTCAAGCAGTTCGGTTTAGCATAGGTACACAGTTTAATATCAAAAATATTTCTATACCAAACGAGTCAGTTTAGTCAAACCGATCTAATTCAAAGAAATCAGTTCAGTATAAGTATGCAGTTTAGTTCTATTTAAAGTCATTTTTTAAAAAAATAATCAGTTCTATTTTGAACAATTCAATTTAGCTTGAGTACACAGTTTAATTGTCAAAAACATTTCTATTTCAAGTTTTCAGTTTATTCAAACGGTTCTAATTCGGCTAATTCAGTTTAGTTTTTTATTACACACAGTTAAATGTATAGTTTTTTTTTTACACACAATTAAATGTATAGTTTTTTTTTACACACAGTTAAAATGTATAGTTTTTTTAAAATGTATAGTTTTTTACACACAGTTAAAATGTATAGTTTTTTACACACAGTTAAATGTATAGTTTTTTTTTTACACACAGTTAAATGTATAGTCTTTTTTTTACACACAGTTAAAATGTATAGTTTTTTTTAAATGTATAGTTTTTTACACACAGTTAAATGTATAGGTTTTTTTTACACACAGTTAAAATGTATAGTTTTTTTTTTTTACACACAGTTAAATGTATTGTTTTTTTTTACACACAGTTAAATGTCAAAATAGTTCAATATTGAATAAATCAGTTTAGTATCAGTAAAGTTTCAGTGTCAAAACCATTTCTATTTTAATCAATTCAGTTTAGCATAAGTATGCAGTTTAGTTCTATTTAACCAGTCGACATGGCCCTATCAGGTGCTACCATTCCGGGCCAGAGTGGACCTGGGAACAATGGCAATGAAGAGGTGCTCCGAATTCCCCAAAACCCAAACATTACTGAAACCTCACCATGAGATAGTTAAATGCCATATCCAGGACACTCGATGGTGGGAGGGTCTTACTCCTCAGCAGAAGTTCTACGGCAATACACAGAGTTAATGTCAAAATAGTCTTATTTCAGATAATTCAGTTTAGCATAAGTACACAGTTTAGATATCAAAACAGTTCTATTTCGAGCAATTTAGTTTAGTTAAGTACACAGTTTAAATGACAAAACAGTTCTATTTTTAAAAATTCAGTTTAGCATAAATACGTAGTTTGAATGCTAAAACTAGTTAACTCAAGAAAACATGGTTTAGTTATATTTAACTCATAGAGAGGCCCCTTACCAAGTTCTACCAATACAGGCCAGTGTGGACCTGGGAGCGATGGCAATGAAGAGGTACTCTGCAATCCCCAAAGCCCCAGCGTTACCTCACCCTCAGATTATTTAGTGTCATATGAAGGACACTCGTTAGCGGGGAGTCTTTATCATCTGCAAAGGTGCAGTCGGTGTATTCTACAGCCCCAGTCAACGGAGCCAATCCCCCTAGAATTCTTGTATATATATATATACAGAGAGAGAGAGAGAGAGAGAGAGAGAGAGAGAGAGAGAGAGAGAGAGAGGTGACTATAGTCGAGGGCGACCCGAAGGTTTGTCTGTCATTAGGTACTACACTGAGGTTTCGGACATAGCGCAATTCCTTTGCCTGGATTTCTCCACTTTACTCTTGATACGTACCTTATAATGTTGAGGCATAAGCAAGGACGTAATAAGTACCGTTTTTTGATTCTTCTGCATGACACAAACAGTGATTGAACCCAGATCTCCCGTGCCGTTGGGGAAACCTTTACCCGCTGGGTCAATGGGCCAGTATATATATATATATATATATATATATATATATATATATATATATATGGCGGGCATACGATAAGTTTCCAGACCTTTTTCGTATGGGCATCTAAAATTGTCGTAGACACTTAAAAATTCACTATGCTATTGCTATGCATCTTATGACATGACAGACCAATTTTTATGATTTCACCCTACTAAAGCCTGATTGTCACAGCTGATGATTTTCAAAAATGCAATCTGACACTTTAGAAGAACGATATGCAATAAAATTCTGTGTTAATCTTGAAAAATGCCTCAAAAACGTATGGAATGCTTCAGACTGCTTTTGGAGCATCTTGCATGAATCGATCATCAGTTTTTGAATGGCATAAGAGATTCAAGGAAGGCATGGAGTCTGTGAGGGATGATGAGAGGTGTGTGAGGAGTAAGGAGGTCAGTACGTCAGAGTTGATTGGCCAAAGGGTTAGGGTTAGGGTTACTATGTTTTAAGGGAGTTCAGGAAGAGATTCCGTCGGAACAGGCCAGCACTCTTCAAATCGGCTCTGTGGCATTTCCACTGGGACAAACACCAGTCCACAACTCCATCCTTGCCACAGACTATTTTAGCATGATGGGCATCAAGACAGTTACTCGCCGTCCCTATCGTCCAGTCCTTGCTCCCAGTGACATTTGGTTATTCCCTAAGCTCAGAGGCTGTCGTTATGAGACAATTGAGGAGATGGAAGTGGCTGTGACGAAGGTCATTGACACGCTCACACAAGAGGACTTCCATGGGGCCTTCCAGGAGTTGTTGGAACAGTACATCAAGTGGATTGCAGCCGAAGGAGATTACTACGAAGGTGACTAGAGTTTCCTGTGCGTACTATCAATAAAAGTACCCATACGTAAAAAGTCTGTAAACTTATCGTATGCACCTTATATATATATATATATATATATACGTATGTATCTTTGGTATATATCCGACGAATGTAAAGTCAGATGGCATTCGATCCAAGCTTGAAGCATCTCCCGTGTCTAACCACACTTATGAGTTGTAATACAATAAAACAGTCTGTGTGAAGATGACAATATATATATATATATATATATATATATATATTCATGAACGCCTCTGCTCGATCAGGATGGAACAAAAGAACAATCATTTAAGCAGAATGTGATCGATTTGAATGAAGAATTTTCGTTCTTCTTTTAGATCCGTTACCCCATAATGGTTACTGAGCTCAGTCTATCTTCTTTTTAACCCATAGAAGGAGGTGGTAATAAGTGAATTAATACTTTTTGCAAGGGTATTAGTGCTGTGTGAAATACAAGCAGCCTCGTCTAGGGTTTGGACATGGGTTACCATGATCATTTGCTATAGCAACGCTCTTCTCATATATATCTATATATATATATATATATATATTTCACGAAAACGAACATCTTATCACATGACTATATATATATATATATATAGTACCGTTTTTTGAGTCTTTGGTACGATTCGATCTTGGATTGAACACTTGTCTCACAGGTGATTGGCAAAAACTGTAACCAATGTATATATATATATATATATATATAGAGAGAGAGAGATAGAAATAAAGAGAGAGAGAGAGTGATACATACATACATAAAATATCTCGCAAGTATATCATAAATATGCTACAAATAAAAATTAATTGAATGGGAAGAAAAACATCCGTATGGGTATGTAAAACGACTCATACGAAATACCTGAATGTGGCCCAAAAAAGAAATTTCAGAAGAGAAACAGAATCTCTTCTAATAGCGGTACACAAACCGACATAAGAACCAACTATGATAAAACAAAAATAAATAAAACACAATAGAATAACAAGTTTTGTGTTTCTAAAGACGAAACGATGAGTCACACGAATGAACGGAGTAAATTAGCACAAAAAATTACAGGACTCGACACAGCTCGGTGGGAAAGGAGAGATCCATAGGTAACTGGGATTTTTGGATACAAACAAATCACCACCCACACCATATATATTTTGTATGTCTCAATCTCCCGTCCGGGAGAATGAGACATATAAAATTCTTAGGGCTTTTTGAGATACTAACAGATCATCACCTAATCACTTAATCAAGGCCAGAAGACCAGTCTTAGTGATAGTTAACAAAAAAAATAGAACCTGCCGTCCAGTGGACTTTGCCGTTCCAGCAGTCCTCAAAATTAAATTCAGAGAAAACGTAAAGAGAGCCAAGTACTGGGAGCTTGCCTGAGAACTAAAAAAATCTATAGAACGTGAAGGTGACGGTAATATCAATGGCGTCTGCAGCTCCTGGAACGATCTGCAAAGTCTTGGCAATGAAGCTGGAAGAGGGAAGACTAGGGAAACGGATGAGTAGAGACACTCCAAACTATAGCAGAGGTAAGATCGCCTTGAAAATTAAGCAGAGTCCCAGAGACATAGGGATACTTATTGTCATTGAAGCTCCAGTAAAAGACCAACAGTTAACGGTGATATGTAAAACTCTCAAAGAGTACCATAATAATAATGAGAAAGGATAGGAACTCGTTGTCGATATTCAGGGGAACTCGTATATATCCTATTTTATTATAATCATCTTTTATACTTGAAATATTTTGTAATATAGCTCAACATTATCGGACATACAGAACTGTAGAGTTTCGTGAATTAAAACTTCTTTAACAAATTTTGCTTGATATATATATATATATATATATATATATATATATATTAGCTCATTGGCTGTGTGTTCGCCAATGTTCCGGGAGACCTGGGTTCAATCCCAGGTCGCGTGATACCAAAGTCTTTAAAAATGGTACTTGATACCCACTTGCTTAACACACAGCAATATAATGTACGTATCGAGAGTAAAGTGGAGCAATCCAAGGAAAGGAGTAAAGCCCTCCCCTACACCTCGGTGTAGTAGCTATTGAAAAGGGAGACATCTTGTTGCCCTCGACTACGGTCACCAACTTTAATTACTTACTTTATATATATATATATATATATATATATATATATATATATATATATATTCATATATATAATGTGTGTGTAGATCAATAGAAAGAAAGATCGATTTGAACCGAATAAGATATATATATATATATATATATATATATATATAGTCATCCACAAACAGACTGTTTCGTTCTATCAGAACTCTTCAGTGTGGCTAGACACGTAGGACGCCGTGATCGAAACCTGTCCAACTTTACGTTAGACTAAGTCTCAGACCTCTTTGCCACCAAGCGGACCACGTTGAATAAGGGAATTTTTAAGGTATTTATTTAGCAACAGCAGCAGCCGTTTGTTTATATTTTTTTATACCCTATCGGCTACCAGAGAGCTCAATTCTTTCGAAGAGCTTTGCATTCTGCTAGCGGCGGCCGGCAATTCCTTCGCCAGAGTGGGGGAGCGTATATATTGTCATCCACAGAGAGACTGTTTTGTTCTATCAGAACTCTTAAGTGCGGCTATACAAGCAGGACGCTCGAAGCCAGGATCGAAACCTGTCCAACTTTACGTTAGACTAAGTCTCAGACGTCTCGGCCACCAAGCGGACCACTTTGGCTAAGGGAATTTTTAAGGTATTTATTTAGCAGCAGCAGCAGCCGTTTGTTTATATTTTTTATACCCTATCGGCTACCAGAGTGCTCAATTCTTTCGAAGAGCTTTGCATTATGAGAGTGGTGGCCGACAATTCCTTCACCAGAGTGCTCAACGTTGCCTAAGGGAATTTTTAAGGCATTTCGATAGATAGATAGATAGATAGATAGATAGATCGAGAGAGGGAGAGAGAGAGAGACAGAAAGAGAAAGATAGATCGGTCTATATCCTATTCTACTATTACCATCTTTTATACTTGAAATATTTTATAATATAGCGCAAGATTGTCTGGCATACAGGACTGTAGAGTTTCGGGAATCTAGACCCCTTCTACAAATTTTGCCAACCAGGATGATAACACAGTTTCGGTTGCTCAATGCGGTACTGACAGTCCTGGCGCACCAAGACAGGGTATTTAAAAGAAATATATATCTATATATACGCCAGATCAACTAAAAGCCTATATTACATACATAGGACGTTCGTTCATCTTCATTTTAGTGCAGTTTGATTCAAAAACGCGTTTACTTTCGGCCGTTGGTGTCATCACAACCGTTTCTTATATATAAAAAAAACTATAACCAGAACACTTAACACTTAAGTTTAAGAAAAAAACTCTTGTGAGGCAGCTAAGTTGCAGATGTTGCACACACACACACACACACACACACACACACATATATATATATATATATATATATATATATATATATATCCTATTTTTTAAAATTTTATATATTTCTGGATAATATTCTATTTCCGTCGATAATGTTCTGTTTTTTTTCAAATCGTTCGATGTCATCAACATCTCAGTTTTATCCAACTCTGCGTTTACGTAATTTTGTAATGTTATTGAAAAAAAAAACTCATTAAAAATCACCAGAAAAAAAAACTCTTTACAAACAACCCCTGGTGTGGCCGATGAAAGGTCCAAAAGAGCTCGGGACAATTTTGGTAAATTCATCCACCAATTGCAACCTGAAACCAAGACAGTTATCAGAAAACTTGAAAGGATCTTAATAAAATTATATAGACAAAATGTATCTTCATTACTTAATCAAACATACTTAAATGAAAGACTGCTGCCCAACCACACACACACACACGCACGCACACACACACACACACACACACACATATATATATATATATATATATATATATATATATATATATATACGATAAATTATTATTATAATACATGAAAAGGTATTGTGTCAACAATGATTATATGCATGTTACGTGAGGTGTAATCCGGCATTTGAATGTTTACTTATGGCACAAGCCACATAAGTAAGTTCCATGTGAAAAACCTTATTTTCGTGGGAAGAACGATTTTTACATCTGTTTTTGATCTCCCGCTTCAGTTGTTTGAAATGCACTTTCAGGTTTTATGCACATGCTGCTGTAAATAACCACTCACACATACACATATATCCAAGCACACACACACACACACACTCACACACACACACACACACACACACACACACACACACAAGCGCACAAAGAATCATATACATATATGAATGAATAAACTTTTGATTTTCGTCTGCACTCGATGTTGTTTAACATAGATATTTGCCGCCACGTCCATACTTACCTATGAACTAGATTTCTTAAGTTGGCTTTTATTAGTTTCACTATTTTATATGTGTTTATTGATCTGAAATCAATAGATGATTTTGGGATTAGAAATCTGCTGTATATCTTTCTTTTTTAAATAGAGGAATTAATATTGTTAATTGAATTACCATGACCAGAAAATACGCCGAACACCTACGCACGACCAACAGAAATACTGGACAGCTGTTTCGACCTTATTAGGTCTCATCAGCAGTGTATACCGTGATCTCCACGCCTGGAGATCAAACCAACGACCACAGATTGCAGAACCGAAACTCTACAACTGAGCCATCAGTTCATATCGCGCACAAGTGACGCCAAATTAACTAGTCATGGTAATTGTGCGGTCAATTAAACTGGATTTCTGTTGGTCGTACGTAGGTGTTCGCCGGATTTTCTGGTCAGGGTTATTCAATTCACAATATAATTCCTCTACCTAAAAAAGAAAATGTACATCTTTATCCTTGCCCTTTAGGTCATAATAATTATGTGGATGCGTATTTCCAATCCTCTTGCGAATACGTGACTTTGAAGGTGACTGTGTCCTATGTAAAGAGTACGGATGTAATAATCATATTTACCCAACCCCTCCGCTCGGGCAGGATATGACACAAGGTCAATTTTTAAGCGGAGTTTAACAGGTTTGAATTCAGAGTTTTCCTTCTCCTAGACTAGTTGCCTCACCAAGGCTGAAGAATCTAGTCTGCCCTACTATTTACCCATAGCTGGAGGGAGATTAATTGGATTCATACCTTTCCCAAGGGTGTTAGTGCTATGTGAAATGCAATCAGTCTCGTCCAGAATTTGAACTCGTGTCGCCGCGTCCATTTCCTACGACGATAACCATTACACCACGTGCACACCCCAGTAAGTAACAAGACACATTCAAGAAATCAGCTGTTTTGCATAAGTTAATATACGAGTACAGTTTGATCATTAATATATCATTATTACTTATTTAACTACGACTATGACATAGTACTTATAGCAAATACTCCCGCTCAAGCGGAATCCCAGCTAAGTAGTCTGGAACGAGAAGCGGGTGGCATGGGCTTCCATGTCAACGCAGATAAGACAGAATACTTGAGCTTTAATCAAAGACGTGACATCACCACACTAAAGAGTGGTCTTTTGAAACTAGTGGACATATTCACCTACCTTGGAAGCAGCGTCTCATCAACCAAGAATGATATCAACACCGGACTGGCAAAGGCATGGACAGCTCTCGATGGACAATCGGTCATGTGAAAGTCAGACCTGACCGATAGAATAAGACTCATTTTTTCCAAGCAGCGGTCGTGTCGATACTGCTTTGGGACGCTAACTAAATGTAGGGAGAAAAACGCTAACTAAATGTAGGGAGGAAAAGCTAAACGGAAATTACACAAGAATCCTGCGAGCTGTATGAAACAATTCCTGGTGGCAACACCTAACAAAACAACACCTGTACGGACACCTATCACCCATCACGAAGTTAGACAAAATAAACATGCTAGTCACTGCTGGAGAAGTAAGGACGAAGACATAAGCGACATACTCCTATGGACCCCTGCACATGGACGAACAAAGGTAGGACGACCAGATAGAACCTATGTAAAACAACTATGTGGCAATACAGGATGTAGTCTGAAAGACCTCCTAGGAACGATGGGCGATAGAGACGTGTGGCGAGATTAGGTCAGGAAGATCCGTGCTAGCAGCGTGATATGGTGATGATAATGAATTATTTAATTGGAAAATATAACAGTTATTTCCAGTGGTCTTAGGTAGATGCTTCTGTGGTAAAATCTTACTTTTTCTTTAGCATATTCAGTCAGTAACAATTATATTGGAATTTATTCGGTTAATTTTTAAACCTTTCAACTTATGTGGCTTATATTGCAATCAAAATCTTACTTTTTCTTTAGCATATTCAGTCAGTAACAATTATATTGGAATTTATTCGGTTGATTTTTAAACCTTTCAAATTATGTGGCTTATATTGCAATCAACAGAAAATGCAAGACCGATCAACAATGTAACGAGTCATATCGTTTAAATAAAATAATATAAGCTTAATTAGAAACCCCCATTTTCTCAAGAGGCACAAAAGCATCTGATTTGGACTCTCCAGTCTTAGATTTTGGACAATGTAGAGTTCATTGCAATCACTCCCAGGTCCACTTTGTCTCAAAGTTGTAGAACCTGATCGTCTTCCATCTACAGATCAAATATAACTGCTAAATCATGGAATAGAGTGTCGACTGATGTTAAATTGAATTGTTATTACAAGAAACTATTCAACTGGGAAAAAATTGAATTGTTTGTGTTGTTTAGCGATGCTTGAAACTGATCAACTGTGTGCAAAATTGAATTATTGGTATTACATGGAAATACATGGAAATATTTAACACTGAACAAATGAATAAGCAATGTTGAATAGAATTATCAGTGTTGAATAAAAAATACTTATAACCATTTGACTTTGTGTAAACTAATGATTGATATTCAATGGAATTATTAATGTTTGCTAACAACACATAAACACCATTTAAAAGTGAGCAAACAATAGCCATACTTAATTGGACGAAAACAAATTACTCATTATTTTTAATTACAAATTATTCCCTTAGAAATCATATGTATATCCATTGAACTGTGTACAAAAAATGACTGATGTTAAATGGAATTGTTAATATTGAATAGCAATACTTGAAACCATTTAACTGAGTGTAAAGAAATGATCTTCGGCTCGTTTATAATGTTACTAACTATTTGTTTACAAATCATATATATTTGATATGTGTATAAACAGGATTTGGCATTAAATTGCCAACAATGGTTGATTTGTCATAATATCCAACCAACCAACGATTTTCCCTTCAAAATATTACTGGTTAGGTTTGGTTTGGTCTGGAGTGGTCCTATGGTACATCAACCATTGCTGGTTATTTACTACCCAATCCTCTTTTTACAAAAATACTAAATATATAATCCGTAAACACAGCTTGTAGAAACGCATAGCTAAATGATCAAACAGTTCTATATCTAACAATTCAATTTAGCATAAGTCAATAAGATTTCTCTTGCTATTCGTCCCTATCATCTATCAGGTCTTTTAGATGACATCCTCTGTCCGTATAGAGCAGTTGAAGGTAAGTTCTTGGTGGTCGGCCAATTCTGGCTCGTCCGTGTGAAGGGGTCCATAGGAGAATGTTACAAATATCTATTTATCCAACCCCTTCGCTCGGCAGGATATGACTCAAGGTCAATTTTTTAAGCGGATTTTAACAGGTTTGAATTCAGAGTTTTTCTTCTCCTAGACTAGTTGACTCACTAAGGCTGAAGAACCTAGTCTGCCCTACTATTCACCCATAGCTGGAGGGAGAATAAATGGATTCATACCTTTCCCAAGGGTATGAGTGCTATGTGAAATGCAATCAGTCTCGTCCAGGATTTGAACTCGTGTCACCGTGTTCATTTCCTACGACGATAACCATTACATCACGGGCAAGTTACTCATAAGTTTCACCTGGGTTCTCCAGCAGTGTTTCGTATGTTTCTTCGTCTTATTTGGATGGTTTTAGAAATGGAAGGCAGATGACCGTACAGCTGCTGTTTCGTTGGTTATTGCTTCCAGGATTTGTTCAATACATCTCGTAGCATTCATATGCAATCTCTGTCTAGCCCTTTCTCAATACGCTCAGTCGGCGTTCATGTGGTGCATATATACAGTAGAACAGACACAACCACAGCTTGGAAGAAAAAAAAACTATCAGAAGAACAGTAGTGGTACTATTTAACCCATAACTGGGAGATGTGAGACTTCATGCCTTTCCCAAGCGAACGTCATACCGTGTCTAGAGTTTGAACTCGATTACTTTGAAGCCGCAGTCCAGCACATTTGCCACTACACAAATGAATCCAATTCCGTAATAGGTAAGAATACTTGATACCATATACTAGAGTCCAAACTATCTGCATTAAGATACTTAAAGATGTATTCGTTTATTTTGGACTTTTCTAATTAGTTGCTTGATTTGGTTCGTTTTATTTTTCTTTAATGACATGGGGTATTTAATGCCAAAGCTATCACTTGAAGTAACCGATAAGTTGCATTTGTTACTTGAAATGATATAATTTCTTGTAGGTGCTCGAAAACAATATTTTGAAACTTAACTGTGTACAAATAATGACTACTACTAAAAAAGAATAGTGACTTTTAAACCATCTAATCTTTTGTAGATTTTTAGTAATAGAGGAGGATACTTCAAACGATCAAGTTCAATCATCTTGTGGAGTTGGTTGCGTTTCCCTTAGCGCTAATACACTTGGGAATGGTATAAATCCAGCTACCCTTCCACTTCATATGGATAAAGAGTAGGTCATATTGAGTACTTTATCCTTGGTTAGGTAAACAATCTTGGAGAAGATAAACTCAGATTTAAAATCCGCAGTACACTACAAGAAAGTTTACCTGGAGTCATATCCTGCTTGTGATGGAGGGATTGGATAAATATAAACTTGAAACCATATAATTGTGCATTAATTATTTTTAATGGATTCAAACACTTGATATAATATATAAGCGTGTTCAAACAGTGTAATGATAGAAAAAAATATGATTCAAAACAGTGCAAAGCATATTGAAAATATAGATATGATGTCAATCAGACTTTTAGAAATTCATCAAATTTTAGCATTTAATAACCCATATAGAGTTGATATTTCTTTAAAACAATAAACCAATTCTAAACTAAATCTCCCTCGGCTGGAAGCTCATTATTTCCAATTGAGATTAAAACGAAGTAAGTTTTTTTAAAGTTTGATGAAAGGATTTTCACACATACTGAAAGATATCACACGATACTTTGCTTCGTATCGTTCTAGGGTAATCGTCTTACTACAGATGATATTCATGTAACATTACTCTAAAGACGGTATTATTATTTCAAGAATAACATTATAAAATCATCAAGGATATTATTGTAACATACACATATGTAGAATATACAGATGCATAAGAATTCCGAAACACTGATGACTCTCTTTGTTCAGGAACGAAACTTTTATTAATTTTATTTTACTTTTAGTTTTTTTGACACGAGGAGAGAGAGACACAATTTTTACTATGCTGACCGTTCCATCTGACCCAACAACGCGCGGCACATCCCATAGCACACAACTTGACTGGCCTCGTCCAGATTCGAAAATCAACTCGCCTCGTCCAAGTTGGAATCTCAACTAACTACTTTTTTTCAAAATCACCAAGAATCCCAGCCCGCCGCTTCTGGGCATGACGTCATTCGCACCCCAGTTCTATTTCCTATCTGGGATTTTTATTGTGACATCTCTGATTGTCACATCCTCCGTGCACGAGCGTGAACACCCGCGCTCAATGTGTGTACCTGCACGCGCACTTAGCCGAATAGTTCTAAGCCTAACTAAACCGAATGATAAGATATAACCAACGAAAAATGATAATATAAAAAAAAGTTAAATCTGAAACTCTGTAAATTGATACCTTTTTCAAATCAACAATGGAAATGCCCAACGTATACTAAGGACTGATTGTATATTTGGACGTCTACAAATTCATATTTTAATGTGAGAGTTTCAATGATGAATAGTTTAGTTATAAACAATGACTAAATATGTCTATTTTGACAGTAGCTGATGCACTTGCGACAGTTCCTCAAAGTCGGAAAAAGAACCTGGTTGAATTTGAGATCAGAGGAAGAATCGATACCTTCCAAACTAGAGCAGTGTCAAGATCTTGGATAATCAAAAGAGTCCTCACGATGTGATTAGACATGCTGTCTCACTCCAGTGAAGAAGCATCAGTTTGAACTGGTTATAAAAACACTCAAGGAATTTTTGAAGCAAAATGAGGGAAAAAAGTGAGCATAACAGAAAAGTTGAACAGATAAGCAACATGCGAAAATATTTAGAAAGACTCGAAGAAGGACCGAATATTTAAAGACTCGAAGAAGATCCAAAGGAATATTTAGACTCGAAGAAGGAACGAATATTTAGACTCGAAGAAGGCCCGAATATTTAGAAACGCTCGAAGAAGGAGCGAATGCGAATATTTTTACATTCGAAGAAGGACCGAAGGAATATTTAGACTTGAAGAAGGACCGAATATTTAGACTCGAAGAAAGACCGAATATTTAGACTCGAAGAAGGACCGAAGGTGAAAATCCACCTCAACACTCCAAAAAAGTACCAAATTGGAAAACGCCAGGCCATGATGGCACAGACGGATACTGGTTTTAAAAATTCACTTCTATCGACGACAAACAAATGATTGACATGAAATAGAAATATTACTGTTAGATAATAAACTGAAACCCTAGCAGGGGTGAAAATTTCCCGAGGATTCTTCACGCGAGACTCGTTTTTTCCACTAACATTTGGTATGGCAATGATACCACTCAACGACGTACCTACAAAATGTAAAGGAGGCTACAATTTTTCAAAAATTCTTGAAAAGATCAACACTTTATGTACAACGAGGAAATATAGGTATTTACAAAAAGAAATGGACACTCTGATACCAACCATATACTGCGAGGATATAACGATTGAATGTTGCATTGAAAAAAGTTGATTAAGAAAAATGAAAAAAGAGAAAAAGGAATAGATCTGCCGAATCAATAAAAGATTAAGACACTTAATACAAGTACTTCAAAATATAGAAAGCGAAAATTATCAAATAAGTGGAGATGGAGTAAAAAATACAAGAAAAATAAGAAAGCTTTCTGAAACCCATCTCTGCCACAGAAATCTCTTCATAGAGATGAACACCAGGCCAGTCGCCCTTATATGACGATTCTTAAAATGGACAAACTCAGATAAGTAGCACCTGAAAACGTATCGATGCATCAGTACAAGGACTGGAGGGTTAAATTAAGAAGAACAAAGAAAGATAGACCAGCCAATAAAAACGTAGGCAAAATAATTACAGATAAAAATCAAAAACCTGGAAACAAGAGTGAGGAGAAGAACAACTCTATCGAGATTTCAAGTGAAACGCTGACGAGATTCTGCACAAGACGTAAAAATGTCTAAGCAAGCAAAATTTCAGAAGAAAAGCAGAAGCTCTTCTAACAGCAACACAAAATAACGTCATTAAGACCAATTATGATAAAACAAAAATTGATAAGACACAACATAATAGCAAGTGTAGATAATCTGGTGACAGAGATGAAACTATTTATCACATAACTAAGTGCTGTAAACGAGAACAAAAAGAGTATAAGACTAGATACGACTGAATGGAGAAAATGATTGCGAGGAATTGTGTAAGAAATTTAACCATATAACCAAATAGTTTATGCACAAACAAAAATTCATCCTGAAAAGTGAGATGCTTATGATTCTCCGGGATTTTGAGACACAAACGGATCACGTAATCCCGGCCAGAAGATTAGGATTATTGTTAAATTATAAGAGAGAGAGAGAGTGGGGGGACTTTTCATCTCGTGGATTTTACGGCTCAAGCGGTCCATTGAAGGAAAATAAAAAGAAGTGAAAAGATAGAGAAATACTTTGACCTTGCCAGAGAACTAAAATAACTGTGGGACATGCAGGTTGACGGTGATACCATTTGTTGTTGGCGCACTTGAAACTGTTTCCGAAGGATTGGTAAGAGGATTTTAATTGTTCGAGATCAAAGGAAGAGTCAAAGCCATTCAGATAACAGCATTGATAAGATCAAGAACATACTCAGAATAGTTCTCGACACTCAAGGTGACATGCTGTCAATCAGCCCTTAGTGTGAAAACCACCAGCTAACGATGTTGTGAACAAATAGTAAAGAGTAAATTATTTATAATAATAGTTGAATTCACGGAACATGGAATAATAATAAGTATAACAATAATAATAATAATAATAATCAGCATTGCTGAGAACGGCCAGAATCCGGAAACGAGTCCTAGTAACTTCAGAAGACTTGTTGTCACTCAATCTCTAGTGAAAGACCATCAGCAAACGCTGATGTGAAAAACTCTAATGAGTAAATAATAATATCAGGCCCGTAATAAAATCCAGAAGAGTCCTGAAGTCTTGAGTAGGCTTTCTGCCACAAAGACTTCTGTAAAATACCACAAGCTAAGTCATGAGTGAAGAAGTCATGACGAGTGCTGTCCTGGCTGACCACAGAATAAAACTGAAAGAAAGTGAAAAGAACGCTAAGTACCTCGACCTTGCTAGGAAATTGAAAAAAAATGGAACATCAAGGTGACAATTATACCAATTGTGATTAGAGCATTTAGTACAGTAACTAAAATATTATTAAACGGACTGGAGGACTTGGAAATTAGAGGACGAGTAGAGACCATACAAACTACAGCATTATTGAGAACGGCCAGAATACGGAGAAAAGTCCTGAAGACTTGACGAGACTTGCTGTCACTCAAACCCCATTGAATGACAATCAGGTAAAACTGATATGAAAAAAAAATTCCATATGATGATAATGATAATAATAATAATAAAGTTCTGGCGAAAGAAGGAAAATTAAAGAGATATAAAACAATACAGACAAAACAGGATATTCCCAAACAACGAAAGAAAATCCAGGAGGAGATGACACGAAAACATACCAACAATTGGATGCAAGAGAAACCGAACGATTTTGGACTAAAATATGGCAACTAAAAAACATAAGGAAAATGCCAAATGGATAAACTATAAATGATAAAAGAATTATAAGGGCCCAAAGAAGGCCTGAAAGCGAAACTACACATCGATTTACTCAACACGAAATAAAAAATATCAAACTGCAAAACGCCAGGCCATGACGGAATGTATTGTTTCTGTTTAAAGAAATTCAAATCCATTCACGACGAACTAGCACTAGACATGAGTAGATGACTACAAGGAGCACACTTACACGAATGGATGACCAAATTGATCCAAAAGGACCCAAGCAAACGAACCGCCTAAAACAACTACATATATATAACCTGCTATAGATGTAAATGATGTCGAAAATATTAACTGCACAAATAAGGGAAAAGATTTACTACTCACTAAAAAAACGCGGATTGTTCCCTGCGGAGCAGAAAGGATTCTCAAAAGGATCCAGATGCACAACATTGTTCCTTTAAATAGATCAACCTATTCTAAATGAGAACAATACCAGACGGAATAATATAGCTCTGGCATATATATGTATGTGTGTGTGTGTGTGTGTATTAGGTATAATCCAAATGTTAGCTGTATGAGTACCAGTGTTTTAATTTCAGAAACAATAAGTCATACTTAGACACTTCCGGTGATTATTAAGGTCATTGCACTTGCACAAAGTTGTGTTTCGACAAAAATATTTTGCTCAAAATGTACAGGAATTGGCTATGAAATTAGAGTGACTCGGTTTCTGCACACCTGGATAATTAACTGCATCAAAATATACAAAATATCACATGAAGTCATAAACATTATCGAGAAAACTATGAAATCCTGGAAAGTGGAATTGATAGCAGCAGGAAGAAGCTTAGCAGAAGGAAAGATCCAAAGAGGTATATTTCAAGGAGATGAACTATCACCATTGCTATTCATAATTATCATAATGCCACTTAACCACATACTTAGAAAATGCACAGCCGGATACAAACTTAGTAGATCGCAAGAAAAGATCAATCACTTAATGTACATCGATGATATCAAATTAACTGCAAAAAAAGAAAAAGAACTGGAAATTCTAATACACGCAGTTATAATATACAGTCAGGACATAGGAATGGAATTTGCCATAGAAAAATGTGTCATGCTAGTAATGAAAAGTGGCAAACGATATCTGACAGACGGAATGGAACGACCAAATCAAGACAAGATTAGAAGGCTCGGAGAAAAGGAAACATAAAAATCTTGGGCATCTTGGAGGCTGACACCATCAAATAAGTGGAGAAGAAAGACAAAATTCAGAAAGAATATCTCAAGAGAACTAGAAATCTACTCAAGACAAAACAATCTAACCTTATCAAACGAATAAATACCTGGGCTGTAGATATTGGGGACCCTTTTTGAAGGGGACCAAAGAAGAACTTAAGCAAGGTGGGCAAGGTAATCTACTGGGAGATGAGCAAAATATTCAAATTTGACCATACGAACAAATGGTATATGCACAACCCAGCATCTGGAGAACAGCACACACAAACTCCTATGGGACTTACATACATCGCATTACCTATTCTCGGCCAGAAGACCAGACCTTTTAGTTATGAACAAAAAAAAAAGAGAATTTGCAAAATTAGGGGCTTTGCAGTACCGGCTGATCATAGAATAAAACTGAGAGAAAGTGAAAAGATGGATAAGTACCGGGACCGGGTTAGGGAATTGAAAAACTACGGAACATGAAGGTAAAAATTATACCAATTGTGATTGGTGCTTTTAGTACAGTCAACAAAGGATTATTAAAGAGACTGGAGGACTTGGAAGTCGAAGGACGAGTGGAGGCCATGGAAACTACAGCATTATTGAGAACTGCCAGAATTCTGAGAAGAGTCCTGAAGACTTGAGGAGACTTGCTGTCCCTAAAACTTCAGTGGAAGACCATCCGCTAACGCTGATGTGAAAAACTCTCAAGGAGTAAATAATAATAATAATAATTGTAATTTGGAACATAACCCAAGAACCAAGTAAAAAGTCCCGATGGAATGAAGTTTTAATACTGAAAATGTTGGTTATACACAATTAGTAATTACATCCGTTTAGACACTTTACTGTTTTTACAAGAAATAATAAAATCCTTGTGTCAGTGTTTTAATTTGGTTAATTTGGTTGTGTCTCGTGTCATATCCATCCTTTTGTGTTATTTAATGATCAATCCTGTTTATATATATATATATATATATATATATAAGGAGGTGTGTGTGTGTGTGTGTGTGTGTGTGTGTGTGTGTGTGTGTGTGTGTGTGTGTGTGTGTGTGTGTGTGTGATTTATAAATGAACAAGATAGAGGTAACATTTTTAGACGAGCCAGAGTACATTCGTTCGCAATTAGTAAAATGCTTTCAATTATTGCTATCTAATGCAGACAATTTTATTCAAGATTAATCATTTGTTTACATACTGTTAAATGTTTTTAATAATTGCCATCTAAATCTAATAATTCTATTTAAGATTAATTTTTGCTTGCACACAGTCCAATGGTTTCATTTATTTCTATCTAATACTAATATTCAATTTAAAATTAATCATTTATTTGGACAGTTAAATGGTGTCAATTATTGTTTACTAATATTAATAATTCTATTTATTATCAATCATTTTTGTTCACACACTGATAAATGGTTTCAAGTTAGTTATCTAATACAAATAAATCTATTTGATATTAATCATTTATTTGTATACTGTTAAATGTTTTCAATTATTGCTATCTAATACTAGTAATTCTATTTAAGACTAATCATTTGTTTGCTCATTCCAATGGTAAATACTAATGCTCTTTAATACTAGTAATTCTATTTGATATCACTCGTTTATTTTCACTCAAAGTCTTTCAAGAATAGTAAATAATTGAATTGTTCGGTTTGAACAATATATGGTGGTCAAGCAGGACTTAATATTCAGGCTCGGAGTGAACTTGTGACTAATGGCCATAAAGGAGTTTTCCACATTCCCTAAAGTTTCAGGAATTGAAATCCACCATGATATTGTTTCGTATTTTAGCCATTACGCTAGATGGATCGGAGCGGTACCCCTCTGCAGAGGTGCAGTCAGCGTATTCCCCAGCCCCAGCCAACCGTGTGATCTCAATGATTTTGAAAAAAAAAAAGAAGCTCTGCACAAAATACTGTTAGTTTTGGACGTATTTCTCGAGAATAATGAATATAAATTATTAGTTAGTCTGAAATTACAGGATCATAGAATTTTATTATGTTATTACAAGAAAAATAAACCCTATGGTTTATTATACGGAGGGATTTCTTATCCGTAAACTAAACTATTCTATAAGCATTAAAGTCAGTGCTTAAAAAATATTTAGAAAAAAACTGTTATAGGAATTTAGTAATGTTATTTCATTGAATGGTTGGTAGAGAGATTTTAACGGCACATCTATCGCTCAAGTGTAATCCGATACTAAGAGATTAGCGAATCGTGTTTTTGTACGTCAAGTTGTTTCTCAAGTTTATTTATATATTGTTTTTATTTTATTTTTTGTTTTTGCCCACGGTGCTATCATATATGAATAATTTCTAAACATATCTTTTGGACCCATATATGACATCCTAACAGTTGCTACCAATCCTAGTCAAAGAAAACTTGAGGATAATTGGCAATGGAGATGTAGTCGGTGATATTCACAACTGGAAACTCAGTATCGGATTTAGTCTACTGTCATATCTGGGGTGTTCTTTTTCTTTGCTAGGGGAGGTCTTCCCCTTCTGCTGGAGATATTATGCCGCTAGCACAGATATCCCTGACCATCTCTCGCCACTTTTCCCTATCATTCATCGCTTCTGGCAGGTCTTCAGGACTACATCCCGTATCCTCACATAGCTGCTGTATGTATTTTCGAGCTGGTCACCCTGCTTTTGCTTGGCCATATGAGGGGGTCCATTGGAGTACTGATGAGTTCGTCCTTGCTTCTCCAGCAGTGTCCTGCGTGTCTGGTTCGTCTAACTTGTATATTTTTCGTGATTGGAGGCGGGTGGCCGTATAGTTGGTGCCTTGTTGGGTGTTGCCTCCAGGACTTGTTCAATATTGCTCTCAAGAGTCTTATGTAATTGCCGCCTAGCTTCTTCTTCAGCCGTTTAGTTAGCGTCCAAGTAGTGCATCCATGTAGCAGTATCGATACAACCGCTGCCTGGAAGAAACTGCGTTTCATCTTATCGGTCAGGTCTGATTTCCATATGATCGAGAACCTATCGATAGCTGTCCATGCTTTAGTTAGTCGTGTGTCGATGTCTTTTTCGGTCGATGAGACGCTGCTTCCTAGGTAGGTGAAATTGTCTACTAGTTTCAGAGAGGTTCCGTCTAGTGTGGAAATGTCGCTTGTTTGGTTATAACACATATATTCAGTTTTGTGTGCATTGACATGGAGGCCAATGCCTGCGGCGGCTCGTTATACTCAGTGTATTGGAAGCCCCACTGGCAGACCGATAATACTGATTGTATCTGACACAGAACAATCTATGTTGGACACTCGGTGATGCTCATCGTCACCATAAGATATACGAGATAAAATCGTTAATCATTACTAAACAACAAAGCGTTTTGAAATCATTTGTTATAAGGAAAAAGTAAAGAAAATCGATGGTCGTTTCCCATACTAAATAAGGTTGAGTAAACGGCAACAAAAATACACTAGAAAAAATAATGTAGGTATGTTTTTGAAAAAAAAAAAGACAATTGAAAAATACTCTTTTGTGTTTAAATTTGTTTTGTTTTTGTTTCGTTGTTTGTTTGGGGGTTTTTTTTGTTTTCTTTTTTTTATTGTTTTTTTTTATTTTTTTTTGCTTTTTAAATATTATTGAGGCTTGTATTATTATCAAAAACGAGTCAACAAAATTACGTTCGTGATGCTGAATATTTTTTTCATACGTGACATTGCAGAAAACAAGTTGGTAAAGACAGAAAAAAAAACTATAGAAAATAAGTCAGAGCCCAATATTTTTTATTACTCTTATTATAGTTCTCGGTTGATTAGTTAATATGAATTGGTGAGAATTTTCTCAGGGGAATGTCTGCTTTTCTATTTGCACTGAAATTATTGATACGTTCTAATTACGTAAGCAAAATTGTTATTATTATTATTATTATTATTATTATTATTATTATTTCAATTCTGACAAGTTTTTCGCATCAGCGCTAGCTGGTTGTCTTTCACTGGAATCTGAGTGGCAGCAAGTTTCCTCGGATTTCCTTGCCAATCTCAGCAAAGCTATAATTTAGATGGTCTCGGTATGTCCTTATATTTCCAACTCATTCAGTCTCATTTCCTAGCTTCTCGGGACATTTCCAAGCGTGCCAGTTACAACTGATAACACGGTCACCCTCATGTTCCACAGATTTTTTAGATCACGTGATTGGTCTAAGTCTCTTTTTTCTATTTTTTTTTTTTTCCTCTGTGGTCGGCCGGGATTGCAAAGTCCACTAGATGGCAAGTTCTCACTTTTTAAAAAATTATCTCTATGTCTGGTTTTCTGAGCACTATTATGGCTATCTGTTTTTACATCAAAATCCCAAAAAATGTTATGCTTCATTCTCCAGGAAATATTCCGGTTGGTGCATGTAACATTATGATTATTATCATTATTATTACTACTCACTAGTGTTCTTCTAATCAGCGTAAGCTGATGGTCTTTCACTGGAGTTTGAGTCTCAGCAAGTCTCCTCAAGTCTCCAGGACTTTTCTCAGTATTCTGGCTGTTTTCAATAGTGCTGTTGTTTGGATGGTCTCCAGTAGGTCGTCAACTTCTAAATCTTCCAGGCCCTTTAATAACTCTTTAGTTACCGTGACAAAGGCACCAATCACAGCGGGTATAATTGTCACCTTCATGTTCCATAGTTTTTCCAATTCTCTAGCAAGGTCTAGGTACTTATCTCTCTTTTCACATTCTTTCAGTTTTATTCTCGGTCTGCAAGGACAGCAAAGTCAACAATTTTGCAGATTTTCTTTTTTTTTTTTTTTGTTGATTATTATAAGATCTGGTCTTCTGACCGAGATTAGGTGATCGTGTGTATGCCAAAGTCCTATAGGAATTTATGAGTGTTATTTTCTAGGACAGGTGCTGGGTTGTGCATATACCATTTATTGGCATGGTCAGATTTAAATTTCTTGCACATTTCCTAGTGGATCACCTTGGCCACCCAGTCATGTCTAGCCTTGTACTTCTTCTGTACCAATTTGCTGCATTCGCTTATTATGTGATTGATCGTTTCATCTCTGTCACCGCATAGCCTACATTTGCTATTTTGTTGCATATTATCTATCCTCCCCTTGATATGATTGGTTCTTATGGCGCTGTTTTGTGCTGTCATTAGGAGAGATTCTGTTTCTCTCTTAAAGTTTCCTTTTCTTAGTGATGTCCAGGTTTTGTCGTGTGAGATGTTGTTTATTAGTCGTTTAAAACGCCCATAGAGTTGTTTCCCTCCCTATTATTATTATTATTATTGCTGTTGTTGTTATTTAATTTTCAGCTTTTCTTTCAGCTTCTTGCAATCTTTCATCGGGTCTTTTGATTCTCTTTTGAGTGATATTTTTCTGACCCATTGAATGTACCCTCCAAAGGAGATGAGCAGTTCCGCAAACAACTATTATTTGTAATTCATATTGGCTTGAACTGTCATGTATGTTATTTACAGGGTACCGAAGCAAAATTAGGAATAGTCTAGTTGAATAATAAACGACGCTTTTATAAAACTAGATTAATTCAATCTTAAAAAATAAACAACAAAATAAGAATACAAAACAGGTAATTTACTTAATATGTCCGCCATTTTTTTTATTATCGTATCAACGTGCTTTCGAAACGATTTGCATCTTCAGATTCTTTAGACATTTTATTCCATTCCTCCTCATTAGCAGTCTTAAGCGAACCAATAATTCGATGGAAAGTTGCATTTTCTTTTGTTCTCTAAAGATTGAAGAGCAATCAAGAGGGTTAAGCTCTGGGCTTGATGGAGGCCAAAAAGAAACACCAATTATTTCAAAATTTTATTTTAGCTTGTTTTCAGCATTAAGCAAATCATAGATTAGTTGTCTTTTCTTTTCTTGCTCACTGATATTGGGCAGAATTTTGAAGAAAAGTTGCTTGAATAATTGAGCTTGTCATGAAAAGTTAGATTTACCGCGTTTTTTTTCAAAAATTGGACTAATCAGACTAAAAAAACCTTAATTATTCCAGCATGTATGAGTTTATTTATCACTTTTTGGATTATAAAGAGAACTACTACACCTACTATAATAATAATAATAATAATAATAATAATAATAATAATAAAAGAAGTTCGTTTTTTTCTGCTTATCACAGCAGATGCAATTCGCATACATTGCTGCCATGCTGTTCTCAACGTTTACAAATTATCGGAGGAAGATCAATGTTACGTTGATTTCATAACGTCTTTCTACTTTATCTATAAATGTAACAATATTAAAACATTTTCTCACAATATTATCTGTCAATTCTCAGAGTTTCACGTTAGAAAAATCATCAGGTGTGTTATAAAAACTCTTATCAAATGCGCTGAGTAGTGAAAGGTATGTTTTTCGAAGAAGCTTGTAACCTTCTTTTATTTGACCTACCAACTGTATACTGAGCCCATTTTTTTTGTTTGTTTTACAGGCTTTCAGATTTTGTTTTAACGGTGGTTCTACCACTGACATGTTTAACTATACATATAGATATACCAAGGATCTTTCAGAAAAATTAGTCGTATGGAAGTCAGACCTGTCCGATAAATGAAGCGCAGTTTCTTCCAAGCAACAGTAGTATCGATACTGCTATATGGATGCACCACGTAGACGCTGCCAAAACATATGGTGAAAACACATGACGGCAATTATGTTATGAAATAGCCGAGGGATTTCGGTTCATGCCTTTGAGTTTAGTTAGGCTGAGAACCTTTCGGCTCAGCACATGGGTTGTTTGGGTGTAAGATTGAAGCAGGTGTTAACGCGGGTGCGCGCGAGCGGATGGAGGTGTCACTCAGATGTCATAACAGTCCGAGAGGATACTGGGTGACAAGGTGCGGGTGACGTCACGCACCGGAAACACGCGGAAGTTTGTGTGAGAATTTGAAGAAAATAAGAGTCGGGTTTTGGACGCCGAACGAGAAGGATCGATTTTGGAGCTCGCAGGCGCGAGGCGAACGTGCGCCCGATGGGGACCGCTCGAGTTGGGGGCCAAATAAATAAGACAGCATAGAAGATTGGGTCTCTCCTCCTTACGTCGAAACCTTTAACTCAAAGTTAATAAAAAGGTTTCGTACCTGAACAAGAAGTAGTTACGTGTTTTTGAGATTCCTGTTCTTTATATATTCTACCGATATGAACATTACATGTCTACTTCGCACATGGCCATATTCGTGTATATGGCTACGCAACAATTAGACGATAATGCTGCAAGCAATATTGAACAAGTCCTCGAGACAGCACGCCACAAAGCAGCAGCTGTACGGCTACCAACCACCCATCACGAAAACTATCAAAATTAGACGAACCAGACATGCGGGACACTGCTGGAGAAGTAAAGACGAGCTCATAAGTGATGTATTCCTGTAGACCTCTTCAGATGGATGTGCAAAGGCAGGACGACCAGCGCGAACCTTATACAGTAGCTCTGTGCCGATACAGGCTCTAGCCCTGAGGAGCAGCTGGAAACAATGGACGATAGAGAGGGGAAGCTAGAGATGGTCAGAGATATCCGTGCTAATAGCGCGACATGTTGCTGCTGCTGCTGCTACTGCTACTGCTGCTGCTTCTGCTGCTGCTGCTGATGATGATTTTAAATAATCTTTGATCCATATATAAATATATATTCATGCGGTCTTGATTTTCGTCAAATGATACAAATGTTGAACTTGGCTTATCACTCCTCTCCATATGCCCTTGCTTCACTCTTCCCGAATCTACCGTTTGATTGTACATAAACATTCAACAAACCTCACTAGAATTCACTGAATATATTTTTTCCATGATCACTCACATCTGCTTTCATGTCTAATCCTATTTTTCCAGACTGTTGCATAGTTTCTACATGTAACAAGGCAAAACTAGTATGGCTTCTTGACAAGTCACTTCAACATCTAATGCCATGCCACCAACATATGATAATTAGGACTACATTCTTACCTTCCTCTTCCATAAATTTACTAATTCTGTTGAGTTCTGTTCAATAGCCTTGTAAACATCAACAGTTTCGTTCCTCATGTCGTCTGATTTTTTCAAATCCTGATATCAGTTCCTATAGATATATGAACGGTGAACTTCGATGGCGTTAAATTCAATGCTAACCCAATTCTTAATATGGCCCAATCAGCTGGAGCGACAGAATACTCCGACCGCATCTTTGCAGAGGGTTAGGACTCCCCCAACGATAGGTCCAGTCGGCAGGAGCTGCAGAATACACTGGTTCCATCACTGCAGAAGGGTAAGAATCCCCAACGAATGTTCCAATATCACTCTAAATGATCTGATGATTATTAATTTAAAAAAAAAATTCATAAAAAATTAAATGAGGAGAAGGACTCTATTATTAGCATGTAAGAATTATCTCCATGGGTAAATTGTAATGGACTCGACCTTACTCCATACATCCCCGTCTAGAGACGTTCTTAGCGTAACATTTATCGACATGGGAAATGGAATCGGTGAACCTAGTTCAAATCCTAGTCAAAGGTAGTTGGGATGACTGTAAATTTAGCATTGGTCTCGGCTGCCAGTTTTGGAGGAGAAAAAATCTGAATTTAAACCAAATTTACTTTCCTTTAAAACTGACCTTGTGTCACATCCTACCCGTCAGGGAGGGATGGGGTGAATTTAAACAGCAAGTTTCTTTGATATTACAGGCAGATCAACTCAAAAGTTTGCTGCAGCATCATTTAAATAAATACTTACACTAAAGTGTCATCTATGGCTTGCAAGAAGCACTGATGCTACCATTATAGAACATATACGAGGCATTTTAAACGGAAAAAATTACAACTGTACTCTAGTTTCAATCATTTACGTAAATTTTACCCAGTACACCAGAAACAAATACCGCAAGATATACAAGCGCAGATGAACGGTGACTATATCTACTGCAGATGGTAAGACTGTGCATTCCATAAAATGTGTCCTGTGGAATGTGAAGAAATTTTTCATTGTTATTACTTGGTTTACTCTGATTCGGTGGAATAGAACTTGTAAGGCTCCCATCTATGGATCAATTAGACCAGTTTCAAGATTATTCGTATTCAATCGGTCTCTGTGCCACAACAACAACAACTACTCTTAAAATAAGTTAGCCAGCCGAATTCGAGTGTGACCCGCAGGCTACCTTTTCAATATCCATATTTACCAACCCCTTCACACGAGCAGGATATGACACAAGATCAATTTTTAAGCGGCGTTTAACAGACTTGAATTCAGAGTTTTCCTTCTCCTAGACTAGTTACCTCACCAAGGCTGAAGAACCCAGTATGCCCTACTATTTTTCCATAGCTGGAGGGAGAAATAATAGGATTCATACCTTTCCCAAGGGTATTAGTGCTATGTGAAATGCAATCAGCCTCGTCCAGGGTTTGAACTCGGGTCGCCTTTTCAATATATCGACTTAGTTGAAAGGGAAGTCGCAACTTCTTTTCCTGTATTGCTCCACTTACCCTATATCCATACCTTGTAATCTTATGTTAAACAAGGAGGAATCAAGTACTGTTTTTTTTAGTCTTATCATGACTTGACCTGGGATTGAACCCAAGTCTGCCCTGTGGTTAACCTTTATTATTATGCCAATGGATCGGTCACTGTTACTTACGCTACTTATACTAAGAATATAAACATACAATGAACGCGCTTCTCTCACCTCTTGGCATGAAATTACTCGATACTGTTCAACAAGACGTTAAAATCAATTAATGAGTCAATATTTCCCACACCTATATGTTAGCATTCTTCTATTTACGTTTTCATAATGCAAACATTTTAGCGATCACGTACAATTTAATCGTCGTGACCATCTGAATACTAATAAATTTTGTGGCATATTTCTTCCTGAAAAACTCTGTGCCATACATTGCCTTACTTATAAAATAGATATGAAAATACACATTTTCCATATGATGTAATACTTTTATTTACCTTTCATCATCATCATCATCATCATGTCATGATAAAAACACGGTTTTCCCTGAATCTCTCACTCCATTCGTCTCTCTCGTCCATCGCTTTCGGCAGATCCTCTAGACTACATACCGTGTCTGTTCAGAGCTATTGTATATAGTTTCTAGCCCGACGTCCAACACCAGCTCGTCCATGTAAAGGAGCCCACGGAAGAACGTCGCTTAAGAGCTCACCCATACTTCTCCAGCACTGTCACGCATGTCTTGATCGTCTGGTTTTGATGGTTTGTGAGATAGGAGGTAGGTGGCCGTTTAGCTGCTGTTTTGTGGGATGTTGTTTCCAGAATACAACTTCCAAATAATCAATAGCCTATAAATAGCTGACCATGCCTTTACTAGTCGTGTATTGATGTCATTTTCAGTAGATGAGACGCTGCTTGCGAAGTAGGTGAATTTATCCACTAGTCCCAGTTATGGTGGAGATATCTCTGGTTGGACGTAGATTAAAGCACATGTACTTTGTTTTATCCGAGTTGACATGGAAGCCTATCCTGCTGCCTTCTCCAGGCTATGCTGCAGGGATTTGGGCTGGACGGGTGTATTTGCCAGAAGAACTAAGTCATCAGTGTAGTCCACGTCCATAATATTTTGGGAGCGGTTTAGTCTGCATCTTGCCTTTTCAGTGTAAAGCCATTTTCTTTTATTAAATCTATCGACGTTCAAATCATGTAGTCTATGTAAATTATGAACACGTATGGGGCTAAAGTATCATCTTGCTAAACCTGCGATAACATCAAAGAAGAGTCTCTATCTGGCGAGCAAACTTTTACTTTTGAATTTTTATAGAGCATCATTATGGCTGCAGCGGTTTCTTTGGGGAGACCATAGGCTAGAAGTATTTGTTCCATCTTCTCTGTATATGGAGTCAAATACCTTGAAGAAATCTACAAATAAGAGTGTTGCTTCAAGGTTTTTTGATCGAACCTCTTCTAGAATTCGTCGGGTTGTCAGAATTTGTGATGTTGTGGGTCGATTTCTCCGAAAACTATTTTGATTCTTCCGAAGATTTTTCTCAAAAGCAGGTTCGATGTAGTTGAGTAGCAGCGCATTTAGAGACACGATTGTTACATATGTAATATTTATATAACTATATCAAAGCATTTTACTATGCCAGTTCTTGTGGATGAATTTCTAATTATAGCAGTGTTTGTAAAAATTACGATAAGTCCAACACTATTCAACAGTGTCTTCTTTGCTTGAGTTTGTTTTACAATATACCAACTTCCCTGGACGAGACTAATTGCATTTCACATAGCACTAATACCCTTGGGAAAGGTATGAATCCAAATATTCTCCTTCCAGCTATGGGTAAATAGTAGGGCAGACTAGGTTCTTCAGCCTTGATGAGGTAACTAGTCTAGGAAAAGGAAAACTCTGAATTCAAACCTGTTAAACTCCGCTTAAAAAATTGACCTTGTGTCATATCCTGCCCGAGCGGAGGTGTTGGGTAAATAGGACCAACCTCCCTGGTCATTCAATGCCAAATCATGTAAAAAAAAGAGTGGGGAGAATGAAAAGGTCTGTTATCTTGTAATTTATTTGTAGGGAAACGGTTTGTAAAAATAATCTGGTTTTATTGTAAGTTTATTTGTAGAGAATCGTCTTGTAAAATAATTTTTTCAGGAACAGCTTGTGAAATGGATCAGACGTTGTTAAAGTGTTTCTTGTAGATGAACAGTTTGTATGAGAAATTTGGTTTTGTTGAAATTTCTTTTAGATTTTTCTGTATATATCTATCGCTTTTAGGAATGACATTACATTTTATATTTCAATATTTGGCCTCCAGATGGTAACAATCATTGGAGAAGTAGAAATGGATTTGACAGAAATCCATAAGATATTCATACCAGATATTCCATCTTGAACTATAACGACTCCAAACCTAAACTTAACACTCCGTAAATTCCTCAAAAAACATAACTCACCGTCTAATTTTCCAAGAGGAATTAGCAAAAGTTAAGGAGAGATGTCCAAAACACTTGCACATCTTCACGGACGGATCTAAACTGAAGAAATTAATAGGATGTGTCACAGTACATAAAGGGAAAACAATTTTAAAATATCTTCTAAATGACACCTCTATATTCAGTGCAGAAGATTACGTAATCAATATGTCTCTTGTCCTCATGTCAGAATCAAGGAATAACAAATTAATTATCTTTTCTGATTCTCTATCAGAGTTGAAATTATGAAAAAAAACAAGAAATTTGATAATCTATTAATCATAAAAAATTCTATGCATATTAGAAAATTAATCAAATTATAATGGTGTACCGATATATTGGATCCCAAGTCATTCTGGAATCAATGGAAACGATCAAGGAGATAAAGCAGGCACGTCTATTCTAAACATAACCACTGAAAAAAAGTTTAAAATACCATATACACTCTTTAAAATGAAGATAGATATATACATTCTACAACAAAACACCAACGCTGGAACAGCAAAAAGTATAATAAATAACTAGAAATCAAACCTACATAGAGAAATCGAAAAAAGTGACAGAAAAAAACCGAAAAGAAGTTATATTGTCCAGACTTCGTATTGGTCATACAAGGACAAAACGTTTTTAGTTGAAAAAAAAAATAGCAACCAATGTCATACACGCCAGACCAAATACACTGTGAAACATATTCTCATCAAATTTATCGACCTGGTTGATATAAGAGAAACCTTTGATAGTCCAAATGACATGAAAGTTATGTTCCAGTGTTTTCTGTCATATGTATGTTGTAGTTTCTGTAGAAACCAATGGGAAGAATTATTTTTGGATCACCTCTTGTAAAATATCTTGTGTAAACTCAGCAAAATAAATTTTAAAAAGCTAAAAAAAACTTTTACAAACAAAACTACTTCTAAGTGTTCTTATCATGAGCTGAATACGAATAACAAATACTTGTCTATTCATGAAATTTTACGAAAAGAAACTACAAATGAAACATTGAATTAAAAAAAATATGGATGAGGATGTTTTAAGAAACAAACAAATTAAGACATTATGAATTTTAAATAATGTTTGTTCGTTTTTTTTTGTTTTCGTTTTTATTTATTTTTTAACGAAACCAAAAACCTTTTGTATTTTTTGAAAACAAACTAACACAACTATCCACTGATCCAAATTCTTTTTCTCTCGAGGGAAAAAATATAAAACACAGATGAAAAAGAAACTGATTGTTTTTGGCAAATTTTTGTGCCGTTGAAGTTTACGTTTTCATGATTTTGTTTTGTTGTGTTTTTAAGTTTTGTATTTTGTGGATAAAGTCCTATGTTTTCTTTCTTCTTTTTAAAATAAATTTAAGGAATTTATATTCTGTGTTTAATTAGATTCTGTTGTTTTTAGAGTTTTTGAAAAAAGAAAAGCAATCACACATTTCTTAAAAAAAGATTTTTTTATAAAAAAAATGTTTGAATAATCTATCGTGATACCTGAAATAAAAAAAATAAATATTTGTTCTTTATGTGTAAGTAGTGTAAATATTTTTGTGAGAAAGAAAGAAAGAAAGAAGGAAAGAAAGAAGGAAGGAAAGAAAGAAAGAAAGAATATATCGGTAATTAGGGGGGAAAAAAGAAAAATAAAGTAATCAAAACAAAAATAAATTAAGAATGAAGGAAGGAAAGACGGAGGAGAGAAAGAAAGAAATACTACAATATCATAAAGGAATAAAAAGAACGGATAGTATAACAAATAAAGAAATATCACATAATATTATAGAAAAGAAAATACATGTAAAAATAAGAAGGAAAAAGCCAATTAATGTATAGTAAATGAAAAAAAGAAAAGAAAAGAAAACAAGAAAGAAGCGAAGCATATTGTAAAAGAAAGAAATGAAAGAAATAATAACATGCGAAAGAACGGAATAATCTAAAGGAAAAATATGAAGAAAGAAAGAAAGAAAGAAAGAAAGAAAGAAGGAAAGAAAGAAAGAAGGAAAGAAAGAAAGAAAGAAAGAAAGAAGGAAAGAAAGAAAGAAAGAAAGAAAGAAAGAAGGAAAGAAAGAAGGAAAGAAAGAAAGAAAGAAAGAAAGAAGGAAAGAAAGAAAGAAAGAAAGAAAGAAGGAAAGAAAGAAAGAAAGAAAGAAGGAAAGAAAGAAGGAAAGAAAGAAAGAAAGAAAGAAGGAAAGAAAGAAAGAAAGAAAGATTGCATATTGCAAAAATAATTAGTAAAAACGAAAGAAAAGATGAAAGTAAAAAACGTATTGCATTGTAAAGAATGAATCAATCAATAGAATAAAAAATAAAAAAAAGCAAATACGAGAAAAGAAAGAAAGAAACAGCAAATAGTAAGTGAATAGATGAATGAATAAAGTAAGAAAAATGGAAAAATAAAGAAACACATATAGTAAAAAGAAAAAAAAATTGTTTTTCAATTGTTATTTGCTACTCTACTTATTAAGTTACCAGTAACAGACTTGAATTTAAATGTCAATGCCACACTCACACACATTAATACACACATTCATACACACACACATACACAAAAACTCTCACACACACACACACACAC
Organism: Sepioteuthis lessoniana; assembly: GCA_963585895.1. NCBI lineage: Eukaryota > Metazoa > Mollusca > Cephalopoda > Myopsida > Loliginidae > Sepioteuthis > Sepioteuthis lessoniana. The sequence goes on along the minus strand of OY757912.1, from coordinate 11,816,109 downwards.
ACACACACACACACACACATATATATATATATATATATATACAAACGCTCTCACTCACATACATAAACACACATACACACACACATACATATGATAAATAAATATACATTAGATATATATTTGATTCATGGAATTTAGACTGCAACCCCTAGGTTTCAGGGAGTTTTTTGCAAAATCACAATCATCAGGCAGTTAAGAAAATGAAATGAATCGAAAATCTAAAAAATACAGTCAAAAAAGCGTTGGGATTTTGTAGGAATCTTTACGTGTGATTGTGTGTGAGTTTGTGTGAGTGTGTGTGGGTGTGTGCGTATAGTTGTGTGGGTTATAGTCGCGTATTAATGTGTGTATGAGTGAATGTAAGTGAAAGTAGAAATGCAGCGCGTTGTTTTAACCGGATATAAATCCGTCTGTGTATCTTCATTTTTCGCTACATTATTTTATTTCTGTATGTGTAGGTGACTATTGCTAAGGAACAAAACATCATTATTGCATGCCGAGGGGAATAAACAAAGATTTGATTTGTAAGCGTATTTAAACGGTTATATTATGGTAGACTAGAATCACAATGAGTATGTAGGGGTATATTGTATAACGTTGGTATTATATTTTGGGAAGAGGATTGGGCTAGGATATTATAATAAATTGATGAAATGTTGCGTAAATATTGTATATACTATAGTTATCTTTTGATAGTACGTGCGTAATGAAAATAATAAAGGGGTTACAATAGTAGTTAATATATTTAAACATAAATATACTAACTATTATTATAACCCCTTTATTATATCCATATGCCATCATCAGGAGTGCTTGCTTGTGTAAGGTGTGTTGTGTTTTAAAATAAGTTCTGAAAGTTTTTGAAACTTTTTCTATCATATAACAAAAATATACAAACGTAAAGTTAGATAAAACTGGGTTGCGGATGATTTTAAAATGCTATCAACAGAAATAGAATACTATCAAATAATGCGGAGTATCAAAACAATATTAAAAGCATGTGTTTTAAGATGTAAGGCTATGGAGCTAGAATCATTAAGGTGCATTGTAAGTCGTCTAGAAAGAGTTGTAGAGGTAAGACCAACATACGTACTATTTTCTTAGGAGATACAGTCCTAGAAGCTCTACATATAAATATAAAAAAGCCTAAAATCAATGGAATTAATTCTGAAAATTGCGACCATGTTTTGAAATGCTTTAAGAATGTTTCCCGTATTCATTGTAGGTATTCTATTTCCGTTGATATTGTCCCCTTCTAAATAGCGTCCCCTTTTTTAAATACATCAGTTACCCTGTTTTATCCAACTCTGCGTTTGCAATTTTTTGTTATGTTATAAAAACTTTAAAAACCTTGCAAAACTTAAAAAAAACAAAAAAACAAAACACATCTTACACAAGCAAGCAACTCTTGATGATGGCCTATGAAGAGCCTGAAAGCGCTCGGGACAATTTTGGGAAATTCATCTACCAATTCCAACCTGAAACTAAGACACAAAGAAACTTTCCAACTAAAGCAGTTTCCAATTTACAGTGATATTTAGATGCTATCCTTCAGCCAAACAACAGTAACATAAGAAAAGTGAAGGTACAGATATGTCCTTCATTGTGTTAATTTGGCATTAAATAACCTACAATGATTGATATGCCATAAACAAAAACAAAGATTACTTCGAAGGGGACTAGTGTTTCATGTGTGTACTATCAATAAAAGTGCCCATACGAAATAAGTCTGGAAACTTATTTAATGAACCTCGTATATCTTTTCTCTTCATCTTTTTACTTTCTCATATCTCTCGCTCTTTCCAAACTTTTCATGACTCATCCTTTTCTTCCCTTCGTCTTTCATCTTCCTTTTTCTTTTTTATTGTCACTGTTATGGTTGATTAAGATGGACTGATTTTAATGGTATTTCAATCCGTCTACGCTTATTTTAAGCAAGAAGTTAGTGAATTACGTCAATGGTATTTTTATATTAACGTTTTGTGTTTTTTGAGAGCGTTTTTACACACAGTCATAGATCAGCTATACCTAGTTGATATTCATAGTTTATATGGTTTGAGAAAGTTTTTCTGTTTAATACTAATTTGTTTGCACATAGTTACACGGTTTTAGCTAACTAAAAATCATAGCCCTTAATTAAAAAAATGATGCTTCAACAACTCTTCTTAATGCAAATCATTTTTAAATAGATCAAGCTGATCGATAGATGGGACCCTAATAGGTAATTCGACTTCGGTTCAGAGTGAACCTGGAGTAATATCAATGGAAAGGTACTCCACACGCCCAAGAGGGGCCTCACCATCAGAAGCGGTTTATCAGAATACCCAGTATATCTCTTTTTGGGTTTGATCTTACCTCTTTAAAGAGGATACACTCTGCATATTCTAAACCCAGCCAACGTGTTTTTTTTTTAATTCTTTGAATGTAGGAAGCTTTTTTAGTCTGATACATTGGTTACGAGTGGGTCACAGTTCCGTCAGTTCCTGAATTGACATTTACATCTAAACAAAAAAAAAGAAAAGAAAAGACTGAGCATCTCGTTGTTTTAGTTCTTTTTCTTCTATCTTTTTTTTTTTCTTCCACTGTTTTTCCTTCTTTTTTCCCTTTCCCTCTTTCCATAAATTTTTAGAATCTTTTTTATTCCCGTATTTTCCGTCTGTTCCCTTTCTTTCTTTCTTTCTTTCTTTCTTTCTTTCTCTTTGTGTCTCTCGCTCTCTTTCTATCTATCTCTCTCTTTGTCTCTGTCTCTGTCTCTATCTTTCTCTCGATCTGTCTTTGTCTGTCGTTCTGTCTCCCTTTCACTCTCCGTATATGACTCTGTCACTATTTCTCTGTCTGTCTGTCCCTGTCTCTGTCTCTGTTTGTGTCTCTGTCTCTCTGTGTCTCACTCTCTCTGTTTCTGTGTATGTATCTGTCTCTCTTTCTGTCCCTATCTCTCTCTGTTTTCCTATAACTCTGTGTCTCTCTGTGTTTCTCTGTATCTTTCTGTCTTCCTTTCTGTCTGTGTCTGTGTCTCTCTGTCCGTGTCTCTCTCTCAGTCTCTCTCTTTCTATCTCTCTCTCTCTTTTTCTGTTTCAGTCTCTGTCTTTGTGTTTCTGTCTCGGTCCCTCTTTTTCTCACTATCTGTGTCTCTTTTTTTCACTCTCTCTGTCTCTGTCTCTGTCTCGGCATCTCTCTCTCTCTCTCTATCTATCTCTCTCTCTCTCTCCATTCTTTTCTCCTTTTGAAATTACATTTCTCTCTCCTTTTTATTTTATTTCTGGCTCATCACCCTTTCTTTTTCTTTTCTTGCTTTTCTGTCTTAGATTAGCCTTTTCCTTCTCTCTCTCTCTCTCTCTCTCTCTCTCTATATATATATATATATATATATATATATATATATATATATATATATTTATATATATCTACCTATCTATCCATCTATCTCCATTATTTTCTGGCTTTAAAATCATCTTTACTTCTCTATTTGTCCTTTTTCTCTTCTCGTTTCTCATCCTTTCCTTGCATTTTTTTTTTAGCTTTTGTATCTCAGATTGTTTTTTTTTAATTCTTTCTTCTCAACTCTCTCTCTCTCTCTCTCTCTCTCTCTCTCTCTCCTTTTAAAATCATCTTCCCCTCTCTTTTTTGTCCTCTTTTCTTCCCTTCTTTTTCCTCATTCTAATTCCTTTCTTTTTCTTTTACAGTTTTCTATCTAGATTTTTCTTTTCTACAACATATTTCGTTTTTTTTCAATCAATCTCTCTCTGTATCTCTGTCTCTCTCCGTCTCAGATCTATTGTCTTCTTTTTAAACTATCTTCCTCTCTCTTTGTAATCTATCTTCTCTTTTCTCGCCTCGTCTAAGTTCCTTTCATTTTTAAGGATTTTCTATATCTGCTTAGCTTCTTTCTATCTTTCTCTATCACCTCTCTTTCTTTTCATTCGTTACTTTTGCCTTTCTGTGTCTTCATATCCCTTAAAAAAACAATAAAAAAACAAACAAAAATAAAAAACAAATGTCCTCTCCCTTCATTTTGTTTTTCTCTTTTTTCTACTTTCTCTCAGTCTTCTTCTTCTTCTTCTTCTTCTTCTTCTTCTTCTTCTTCTTCTTCTTCTTCTTCTTCTGTCCGTTAGAATCCTACGTGCCTTTTGTTCTACCCTCAATGCCTCATCAACAATTTTATTTCGCTTTTGTTAATCGTTCTATTCTATCAAAACTCTCTGATTCCATTTCGTATTGTTTCTCACCTTTTATTGCTTTATTTTGAGTCTTCAATTTCAACTTCTATGACCACAAAGAACACGAAAATTCCACTGAAAGAACTTAGTGACCAATTCTCGTTTTAGTCAGAGCCCAAGGCAGAAACAGGCGCATATTGTGAACATAAAGATAAATAAATTCAAAACTTAAAACAAATCGAATTGAGTGATTTTCTTTTTTGACATTTTTTTTTTCATATAGTTCAGATTTTTTTAATGTAAAACTTTTTGGAATTTTTTACAAGTTCATTTTTTTCTTCTTTCTTTATGTAAAAAAAAATACTGGATTTTTTTTAACAAAATGCAATAAAGAAAATAAAAAGATAAATTATTTGCGCATGAGAAGGATTTGTAATTGCTTAAAGAACTGAGAATATTTAATAATTGAATAGAATATTCATAGAATAAAAAGAAAAAAAAAATTGGCCGATGATTCCAAAAGAAAAACAGAGGAAAATATGTGAAATAGAAGGAGCTAATTTGGAGGATAGAAAAGAAATATAAATTGTGTGGAAGAAAGGAAGAAATGGTAAAATTGTAGAAACAAGAAGAATGAAGACAGACTCTCAATAATCGACTTTCAAAAAAATTCAGTATAATATAGAGAGAAAGAGAGAAATAGAAGGGATGCAATGATAAAATAAGGGAAGATAGATAGATAGATAGATAGATAGATAGATAGATAGATATTGTAAAACACACAGAAATGAAGATATCGAAACACAAGGATAAAAAAAACAAACTCTCAAATGAAAAATAGGCTGAGAGAATGTGATGCGTTGCTGTCCAACTGAAATAAACAATTCCTCTTCCGTGAAGTGAATATCACCATTCTTTTTGCTGATTGATTTTTCAGAGAAATTAACAATCGATCAATCACAAGTTTAACAATATTGGCGCCTAATCCAGAGCGATCAGAAATAATTGAAATGCCATGAAATGTCTCCTTCACCTTTTTTTTTGTTTGAAAACGAATCCTATGGCTCATAAAAATGATTACATCGCTGGAATTTACAACAAAAAGATGAAAAGATTGCCTTATGGTGTTGGCCAACAAAGTTTCAAATATTGTCAATAATCAACAGAAAAGTAAGGAAAGTGGTGGAAACTTTTCGGACAATTGAATATTTTCGTTGGCATTTTCAGTGCTGTTAAAAAAACGTTTTGGCCGATTCATTTTTTAGCCCTGGTCAAAAAAAGAAAAAAAAAGGAGATCCTAAACCAAAAAAGACAGAATCTATTAACATTTCTTGAGTTGAAATAATGGATGCACTTGTTAGCACTTACACACACACACACACACAAACACACACACATACACACACTCACACTCACACAAACACGCACACAAAAATATAAACTCAAATACTCACACACTCACACACACTCACAAACACTCAGACACAAAAACTCAAGCGCACACACATACGATCACACAGACACACACTAACACGCACACACACAATGCAAACACACAAGCACAAACACACACACAAGCACCCACACACGCATTCACCTAATTTCCTTTGCGAGTCTTTAACATGATTTTAGTGGATTTCAACTCTTAGTGAGTTATTTCATGCCTAAGTTATAGTTCTTGATAATAATATTGAATTAGACAAAAAATATCCCCTCCTCTGGGTAGGGATTCGATTAACTGAGTGTACACACCCAAAATAAAAAGGGGGTTTGGAGTAGGACAATAAACTGACGCTGATAGAAAAGCTCAAATTCTGGAGATTTAGATAGTGCAAATAGTGCTTCATTACCATTGCTCCTAGGTCTACACTGACTGGGAGTTGTGGAGTACGATAAGATCCTACCAATGGACCAAACCGATCTGTTTAAAAATTTTTCGTATCCGGTTGGAACCTGTGCAAAGAAAAGAAACTCTTGAGAAACAACTAAATAAAAATGTATAAATGAATGCATCATCATCATTATCATCATCAAATCGCGCTGACACCATGGAGTTCACTGGCTCTCTCTCACTCTCCATCCATCCCTATTATCTATCACTCCTGGTCGGTCTTCTAGTTTGCATCCAATGTCCATACCGAGTTTATTAGAAATAATTTTTTTTTTCTGGTCAGTCGAAACTGGCATGTCCATGTATAGAAGTCCATAACGAAGCGTAACTTATGAGTTTGTCTTTGCTTGTCCAGCAATAACACGCAATGTCTTGTTCGCCTTACTGAAATAGTTTGAGAAATGGGAGGTAAGTAGCCCTACAACTGCTGTTTTTTGGGGTGTTACTTCCAGGATTTGTTCAAGATAACATGCAGCATTCTTGTGTCGTTCCCGTCTCGCTTTTTCTCGGTACATTTTGTAAGCATCCATGTGGTGCATATGGATAGACATGTCATTAAGATCAACCAATTATTTAGATAGCATATTAGATATGCAATAGACGTAATATTTAGTGTATTATATTTTTACATAAAGTCTCAAATTCTCTACGCACCAAACATGGATTTCGCGAATATTTTGTAGTCATAAGCACTTTATTATTTAAAATAGAACTATTTGACCCGCAGATAGGATTCTAATTGGTGCAACCAATATGGATCCGTATGATTCTGAGAGAAAATCCACCAAAGTGATGACTTGCAGCTTCAGAATTACTAGATGTATTTTAGTTTCAAACTTAAAGTATTTTTGTTCGGAGTTATCACCATTGTGTATGTCGTTGTGTCGGCGTATTCTTTGCTCCAGCCTGATAGGGAAAAATGCAGTTCTTCCACTGTTCTTGGCATAAATTTTATTGTCAATGCGCTTAAGTCAACCTTTTTTCCATAGTATACTCATCCCATTGACACCGAGTGAATATAGCCCCGTCGGCTAGTGTTGGAGAATACTCTGACTGTATCTCTGCAGAGGGGTAAGACTCCCCCCACAATATGTCCTGGATATGGGGAAAAACGATCGGAAGGTGAGGCTTCAGTAATGCTGGATCTTTGGGAAAAGTGGAGTACCCCTTCATTGCCATTGGATCCAGTCCTGGCGTAGTTGCACCTTATAGTGCTCTATCTATGGGTCAAATAGAATAGTTTGACATCCAAACTGAGTGCAAACAAAAGACCTATGCTAAATTGAATTGCTTGAAATTGAACAATTTCATCATTAACTGTGTGTAAACAAAGAATTGATGTTTAATAGAATTGTTAGTGATACATATCAATACTTGGAACCATTTAACTCCGTTGACTTATGCTAAATTGTATTATTAGTAATAAAAATGTTCAATCCCTTAACTGGTGGTATATTAAAAAAAAGTGTTTGCAAATCATATTATATATGTGAAAACGTGATTTGATATTAAATAAACAACAATAGTTGACGTGCCATAAAATCAAAGCAAACTAAACCACTGGGAATATTTCAGATCAAATGTCGACAGACGCTATTAGCTTACTGATAATTGATCAACAATTCATGGTTTAGATTGGTTTGTTTATTTAACGGATTGTCAAATTTTTAGAGGTTATTTAATACTAAAATTCGGTTATTTTGTTAATGTTGAATTGTAATAATTATATTTCTATTGGTTTTGCTTATTTGTTAGCTTTTTTGTTTTCGTTTTTTAATTGCACTTTAATTGCACATGGCTTTTTTGTTGTTTTTTTAATTGCACTTTAATAGCCCATGAAAATCATTAGTTTGCAAACAAATTCTAATTATTCATACACATTTAGCTTTAAACAAAACATTCCTCTTTAATGACATATTTTATTTGTACAGTTATATAAATTTCAGATTATCCTATCTAACGTCAATAATTTACAAACAATCGCATGGTTTCCAGCAACTAATAATAATTCCCAGCAAACAATTACAGCTAAAAGTAAGAATTCTTGATAAAAGAGTTGAATACAGTTAAATGATTTCATGTCTTGATATCTCATGCTAAGAACACTCTACTAAATCCAATAGTGTAGAAACTAAGGATATTCAAATAGGCAACTTAATTGCAAACGTATTTATATCAGATTTATAAAGAAACATGCAACGCATCTACGGAACAAGTAGACAAAGTACAAAGTATTTCTGTGAAGCAAAATATCTATAACCACAATTGTCT